>OX940976.1:70024204-70359837 GCA_954871275.1 Leptopterna dolabrata | reverse complement strand
ACCCCGTACTCGTTACTAGGTACCTACCTAAATCACGAGTTAAATGTTGCTAAAATAATTCTGCCGATGACAAACAGTACCTAACAAAAAGAAACACACATAATGAAGTTCTGAAAAGAAATTGTTGATGAGGAGTGAAAAAAGTTGCAAAAGTACCTACCAACAAACTCCAGCCCCTTCTACGTAGATGGTATAATGAACCGTTGTGTAATAATTTACCGTTGAGTAATGATTTACCGTAGTAATAATTTACCCATCAATAATACTTCAACGTTTGTTCAAGTTTCACTACCTACCAACAAACTCCAATAGAGCCATCATTTTTCAAATTAAATAATATCACAGAACAACCAACTCGACTTCATACTCCGCCAATATAATCAGGTGATCCCTACCAATGATTGGCCGTATTCACAAATTCCTATTGTGGGCGCGTCTCTGGTTACGAGATTTGGTTTGGATTGTATACATTTCATTCACACTGGAGTCGAAAATGCCTGTCGGTGCAAACTTCGGGGCCTTACTGTGAACGAACGGCTGGGCGTACGATGCTCCGGATGGTCTTAAAAAACTCGCAAGTTCAAGAACTATTTAAAACCGTAAAAATATTTACGTAAAAAAATGGTATAGGCGTTTTGAAAATTTCAAACCCCTATTTTGAACCCCTTAGAGATGACTCACAGTAACGTCGAGCTTCGAGGACCAACTAGACGCCGAACGGAACCTATAACCCGAATTTCATCAATTTTTTTTCATGGTAACTAAGAAAAGTGGCCCGTACGGCGTACGGCGTACGGCGGACAGACAGAAATATTTTTATTGCAGTTTTGGATTCTACATATCTTGAAACGTAAACCATCAAATTTTGAGGGGGGGTAAGAATTTTTTTTTTTCATGCTCGATTCCAATGGTTCATTATTGAAAATAATAAACCAATATTTCTGTCTGTCCGCCGTACGCCGTACGGGCCACTTTGCTTAGTTACCATGAAAAAAAATTGATGAAATTCGGGTTATAGGTTCCGTTCGCTGTCTAGTTGGTCCTCGAAGCTCGACGTTACTGTCAGTCATCTCTAAGGGGTTCAAAATAGGGGTTGAAATTTTCAAAACGCCTATACCATTTTTTTACGTAAATATTTTTACGGTTTTAAATAGTTCTTGAACTTGCGAGTTTTTTAAGACCATCCGGAGCATCGTACGTCCAGCCGTTCGTTCACAGTAAGGCCCCGAAGTTTGCACCGACAGGCATTTTCGACTCCAGTGTGAATGAAATTGTATACTCTTGTCACCAGGGACGCGCTGGATTCAGTCAATCAATCAATTTATTCAATCAATTGATCGATCAATCAATCAAAATTTTCAATTGAAATTGGAATAGTTTGTAAATTATTGGAGTACTTTATTGTTTGCAATTGGGGAATCATAGGCTTGTTTGTGTGTCTGTTGTTTTCAATTGCAATTGGCCACTGCTCACTTGAATTGGAATTCATTAATTTGAATTGGAATTCATTTCGAATTGTCTAATTGGCATGGTGCGCATTGGCATGGTCCGAAATGGTTCTGCAATTCTATTGGCCCAACGCTGTCTGCGATTCTCATCATAACATGTATAGACTAGTACATATTGTATTATACAGACGGGTTATCTATACAGAGATCTGTGATCTGTAACAGAAGGGTATTCTATACAAAAAAATAAACCGTTTTTCTAGTGTTATTATACAAACTGATTGTGATTTCAGGCGATTTCCCAGGTTTTTGACTCACGAAAAATCAATTTTGGGAGCTGAACATCTGGTACAACCTCGATTTTCCACTCTTTGGTCAAAATCGGCTTCATGTTCGGTCTTCTCGTCCCAAAAACATGGAAAACGATACCTCAAAAGCTCAAGTTACTAACATGTTGCTAAAACGCAAAAAGTACCTATTTTTACACACATTTTCACTCACAACACCCCTGGGTATATTCCGATCGGGCTGCAAAGCTTCGGGACACAACTAGTGCCCAAATGGAGCATGTGTGCGAAAGAACGAATTTTTTATACCGAAAATGAAGCCTGTACACGTGATACGGCGGACGGACATTGCATTTTGGTTTATTATTCTGTGAATAATACACCTATGTATTCGCTCAGCAAAAAATTTTTATAACACCCCCTCAAACTTTTTTCTTTTCCGTTTCAAGGTGCGTAGATTCAAAAAATGCAATGTCCGTCCGCCGTCCGCCGTATCACGTGTACAGGCTTCATTTTCGGTATAAAAAATTCGTTCTTTCGCACACATGCTCCATTTGGGCACTAGTTGTGTCCCGAAACTTTTCACCCCGATCGGAATATACCCAGGGGTGTTATGAGTGGAAATGTGTGTAAAAATAGGTACTTTTTGCGTTTCAGCAACATGTTGGTAACATGAGCTTTTGGGGTATCGGTTTCCATGTTTTTTTGGACGAGAAGACCGAATATGAAGTCGATTTTGACCGATGAGTGGAAAATTGAGGTTGTACCTGATTTTCAGCCCCCAAAATTGATTTTTTATGAGTCAAAAATCTGCGAAATCGTCTGAAATAACCATCAATTTGTAGAATAATACTAGAAAAAGTATCGACAGGTGGATCAAGACGATTAAATGGTACTATCAATGATCAACGATGATTTGAAAAAAAAAAAAAAGGAGCGTACCTAATTTAAGTTTTGGGGGCCAAAATTGGTGGAAACCATCAGAAATAGCTATTTCAATTATTTTACATGAAAGCAACAATAAATGAAAAGCCAACATTTCTGTAGGTATGTCCAATAGAATAATAAACCCATGTGACAAGTACTTTGCAGCGTTTTTGGAATCTACGCACCTTGAAACGGAAAAGAAAAAATTTTGAGGGGGTGTTATAAAAATTTTTTGCTGAGCGAATACATAGGTGTATTATTCACAGAATAATAAACCAAAACTAACGACTCGAGAACTGCCACCGTCACAGCCTTCTATGTTTTAGGAAGTGTGATGTTGAATGTTGGGAATGTTGCCTTCATCGGAGAAGATCGACATATACAGTTCAAAACCTCGTAAAAGTTTGGGAAAAACACTAAATTTTACAGAAGACGAGAAAAACTTCCCAGTCTCCAACTTGATTTTAGGTTGTTATTGTCGGAGCCATAGAGAAGGCGTGTGTGCGAAAGAACGACTTTTTTATACCGAAAATGAAGCCTGTACACGTGATACGGCGTACGGCGGACGGCGGACGGACATTGCATTTTTGGAATCTACGCACCTTGAAACGGAAAAGAAAAAATGTTGAGGGGGTGTTATAAATATATTTTGCTGGGCGAATACATAGGTGTATTATTCACAGAATCATAAACCAAAAACGCTGCAAAGTCCTTGTCACATGGGGTTTATTATTCTACAGAAATGTTGGCTGTACATTTATTGTTTGTTTCATGTGAAATAATTGAAATAGCTATTTCTGAAAGTTTCCACCAATTTTGGCCCCCAAAACACAAATTAGGTAGGTACGATCTTTTTTTTTTTTTTTCAAATTAACTTTGATCATTGGTAGTGGCATTTAATCGTCTTGATCCACGTGTTGACACTTTTTCTAGTGTTATTCTACAAACTGATGGTGATTTCAGACGATTTCGCAGGTTTTTGACTCATACAAAATCAATTTTGGGAGCTGAACATCTGGTACAACCTCAATTTTCCACTCCTTGGCCAAAATCGACCTCATATTCGATCTTCTCGTCCCCAAAAACATGGAAAACGATACCTCAAAAGCTCATGTTACCAACATGTTGCTAAAACGCAAAAAGTACCTATTTTTACACACATTTTCACTCACAACACCCCTGGGTATATTCCGATCGGGCTGAAAAGTTTCGGGACACAACTAGGGCCCAAATAGAGCATGTGTGCGAAAGAACGACTTTTTTAGACCGAAAATGAAGCCTGTACACGTGATACGGCGGACGGCGGACGGACATTGCATTTTTTGAATCTACGCACCTTGAAACGGAAAAGAAAAAAGTTTGAGGGGGGTTATAAAAATTTTTGCTGAGCGATTACATAGGTGTATTATTCAGAGAATAATAAACCAAAATGTGACTGCGTACCTAATTTTAATGTATCTAATTTTTTTAATACTGGAAATTTTCCGATACTTCTCATCACAGATCGATGATGAGGATATTAACGTGCTCGCCCTTTCGTCGGCCGCATTGTTAAAAGATTGCTCCTCATTATTTGTTTTCTACAATACGTCTCTGTGGTATTAATTCAGGAAAATCTAATAGACCTTACTGGTGGTGGGAGACCGGAGAAAGAAATACGGAAAACGGCCGAAAACTGTATTAAATCGGGAAAAAAAAATCGGAAACAACAACGATGAACTGTAACATTTATCGGAGGTTACTCCACAAAACGAAGCGTCAAGTCTTCAGGAACAGAAAGTTCTCCTGCTTTTAATAATACACAAAGTGAAGAGCACAAATGAAGACTTGCAAAGTGAAAAGTTGAAGGTTCTTTAGGAATTTGCCCCTGCTTTCTCAATTGCGCTTTTATGCCCCCCCCCCCCCCCATACCTCACCAGACCTTCTACCCCAAGACATCTCCCGCACTAATTATCATTTGCGAAATAATACAATGTTATGCATACAAGCGTAGTTCGACCGGCTGTATAGCGGAAGCCCCTTGGATTTATTCCCAGCAATTCCTGCCTCATTCAAGTCCTCTCCATCCGTTCTTTAGTTCTGGGCAGTTAGTTTTGTGATTTGTTGAATCCGCTCGTTGATGTTTACTGAACTTTTTGCCCCTCTTTTTGTCTTTTAGCGAATTTTCAAAGAAAATGAAGCTATTGCAATGGCTTCGAAATTTAAATAATATAAATTTTTGGAAATTTTCTTCATAGAAATCCGTTTCAGACCATTCTAAAACGATTCCTGAAATTTAACACTTTTTTATATGTATATATATATATGTGTGTCACTCCAGACGATAACTCTCGATAGAATTGAGATAAACAGCTCAAATTTGCACAAAAAATCTATCTTGGCAATCGAAAGGCTAAGTTCGAAGATGGGCGAAATTGGCCTACTCTAAGGAGGGTTTTGGGGCATTTAAAGTGCGCAAAAATTACCCAAAAATCCCCAAAATGTTATTTTCCAACAAGTGACCCCTCATTTTAAAGGTTTTTGCACGCTGAACACGATGGTGGAATCGGATTTTAGATATCTTGATCCGTTCTCAAATTAGAGCATTTAAAATGCGCAAAAATTACCCAAAAATCCCCAAAATGTTATTTTCTAACAAGTGACCCCTCATTTTAAAGGTTTTTGCACGCTGAACACGATGGTGAAATCGGATTTTAGATATCTAAATCCGTTCTTAAATTAGAGCATTTAAAGTGCGCAAAAATTACCCAAAACTAGGATAATCTTTAAACTCTTACCCCCCACCCCCTTAGAGTGGTCAGCGTAGCACCCACATGTTCTTCCAAGTGATCCTTCCAGAAACCACATCCTTCCTTCATAGTTTATTTCAAGATTGAGCCTGCATGAAAAACAACCTGCACTTGAAGCACTCATGATTTTCTATAACAACTCCTTTACCTACTGCACTCTCTTGAGTAGGTAAGTCAAAAGTCCTAACTACCCTATCCTACCTAATATGAACCCACAGCGATCAAATAAATAAGCACTTAGTACAATTACGTAATAAACAAACGGTAGAATCAGGATGGACAAAACGTACAAATAAAAATAAATACGAAGAGAATATACATAGAAAACCAAATTTTAGACCGAAGTTTTCCTTTATTCAAAACCATAGCCATTAATTCGAATATTTCTTTGAAAATTCGCTCATTAAGTCATGCTGCATGACTGGTTTGTATGGCAGCGGTTTTTTTTTCTCTCTCTCTGCTTGATGTTGTTTTAATGTCGAATACCTACTACTCGTTCTATGATTCTATTATATTATTAAGTATGCGATCCTTGTCTTAGTACATAGTAAGACCCATAGGTATAGTAAGTGTGATCCATGTCCGTGTTAATAGTAAATAAATCAATAAAATAAATGTGTAGGTATTGGAGTGAAGATTTCAAGCCCAAGAGGTAACGCCATGTCGTGGATTACAAGGGTTTATTATTTAGAACAATAAACCAAAGCGCTTCTGGTTGAAAACATGAAAATTGCTAATAATTATTGCACAGCTCCGGTGGTGTTCACAAGAAACCACGTCCATTTACACACCCGTTACCATCCCGCAGGCTTTTCTAAATATCTATTTCAATAAATTAATCGGTCTGTTATTCAAGATACAATGAAATGTTTGATTGCAAAGACTTGTGGCCATTAACTAGCAGCTGATGGGCTCAGTAACTCGTGTCTTTGTCCTAACATGATCCTGGGGTCTTATCAATCCGGGCAAAGTGAGATCTTGTTGGTTCGTGTACCCGGGAAATTTATATTCCGCTCTACAGGTGGAAGGGCGCATAAAACACGGAACCGCCTCGTTAGAAATCTGTCTGTAAAAAAGCGCGCGAGGGTGAGAAAGTTTGACTTTTGACGACTCCTCATTCCGTATTCAAACGATACGGAATAACAGGCTGGATAACAAGTTGACCGGATTGGGGAGAGATCGCCCGGGATGATTTCAAGTCGAATTGTGAGAGGATTCGGATGTAAATAGAAGGCGATAGGGAAGGTTTGGCGTTTCGTAACGCAAGGCCGGGGTCTGAGGCCCTCCGCCCACAGGCGGCTACTGCCAAGCTCGCCTTCGGCCCCACTTATGCCCTAAGCCCCTAAGGGACTCCCACACGATTAAGGATATTTTTTCCCTTACAATTCCTTCATCATGTCCTCTCTCACACTTGACTGTGCGGAGTTCGAAAGAAGCCATCGTGTTCCTCCCACGCTTCTCAGATGTGGAATCTCCGGGAACTTTACCGTCTTTGGGCCGTTCGATTGAACCACAACCCGTCCGGTTTTTCTAGAGAACATTCCACAAATGGGTCCACACATCTGCTTGAAGTTCATACAGTGGGCTACTGCTTATTCACCTATGAATAAGCAGCATAATATACAAATAAATTGATTTTCTGAAAATTGCAGTTCAACAATTAATTTGCTAAAATCACGCTTTGAGCCAAAATCTTTGAACAATGAATCCTTGAGATGTGGTATGCACCTCGTACGGAGGGTGTCAGAAATGTCAACGTTTCTACTATTTCCCTCCTAATCCAACCATCAGTTAGGCTATTTTCAAGTGCGGTGCAGGTGAGTTGAGTCCCGTGGGCTGGTTTTGGTATTAGTTGAGTCCTAGCATGGCCGGCTTTAGAGAAGGCCGGGGAAAAGATTTGGCAACGCTGTAATAGCTTCTTGTTTCAGGCCCCTCTCATACCTCAGAACCACTGCGTTCTTTTAGCTCCATGAATAAATGCTTGTTATTTTGTTATTATATTACGAGTAGGCATAGAAATGAAAACAAACTTCTTCTAATGCTTTATTTAAAAGAAAGGTATTGAACTAATACCTACAACAACAGAAAGGAACAAACAAGATGACTAGGAGAAAAAGAAATGAACATGAATTATAGTTTGCTTATGGTCTTCTACTTCTGGAACTTCTTCAACTTGTGACTGTCGTTTTGGTTTATTATTCTCTGGATAATACTTACACTTATGTACCTATGCGGTTCGGAAAAGCTTTTTGGAACACCCCTCAAAATGTTTTCTTTTACCTACGAAAGTTAGGAGCCGCCGGCACAAAAGTAGGAATTTATCGTCTAACTTTCATTAAATAGCAACTTAATAAGTACTTCATTGTGTCATATATTTAATTCTGCGCATGTTAAATATAAGATTGTGCATGTTTATTCCATCTACTACTATGTCATACTATGTTTACACGTAACTACAACATAATTATGACTCACACACACGAAACAACACCATTTCAATACAACGTTGCTCTGTTGAATAATTTGTTTTGTTTCGATTAATTTGTTTTGTACTAAAAGAAAGGATAGGAACTTACTGCCCACAGCGTATAGGAACTTACCTGAAAAGACAAAGGGAAAATAAATATAGCTAATAAACAAGATAGGAAGTACACAAATAAACAATATTTCTGTACCACAGCTTACAGCCATAAGCGTGGGATATGAACACTAACAATGCAAAACCAAATACGAGTACACCAGCAAACGTACTCAACGAACAATCCATTCTCCTACAATTAATCATTTTCATGTACCTAATCATGTTCGGAAAAATTTTATATGCAAACCACTGACATTGGTTTTGGTTCCCAATTAGCACGGATCCACTTCCACTCTTCATCCTTGGGAAAACGAAACCAAGTCACATGATTGTTGTGTACTTCCGTAATTACTTTTGCACCCTGGCACGACACAATTTTCCGGCATTTTGTTATCATTAAAAACAATAAATTTTGTTAAGAATATTATTGTAGAAAAGAGTTTTCGCGAGAAGATCTATAGGTAAACTATCGAAACCCGTAAATAAACAAACCTAGGCATACTGGTGGGTGATTGTCGGGGCCGGCCTGAAGTGCGACGTTGCCAATTCTCTAATGCCGCGGCCTTCTCTGAAACCGGCCGTGGTCCTGGTCATGCCAGTGTAAAACAAGGGGACAATGAACCACGTTGGTGGTTTACAATATGTGAATCTTCTGGTGCTGATAAATAATCTACATGTTGTAAAACCTCAGAAGTGGTTCATTCTCCCTTTCGCCTTACTCTGGCTGGGCCAGGGCCAAAATCTTTGGCAGAAACGTCCCAAAAAAAAAAAAAATCACACTGTACAACGGCACTTGGCATTTCATCCCAGTTGAACTTTCTATCAGTCTTCGGAATGCATCAATATCTCCGTTTTTATTCGGGACAATTTTTTTTCAGATTCTGATTTTGTTTATTATTCTGTGAATAATACACTTGGGTATGTATTCGCTCGGCAAACAACTTTTGTACCACCCCCTCAAAATTTCATCTTTTACGTTTCAAGGTGCTTAGATTCCAAAAATGCTATGTCCGTCCGCCGCCCGCCGTATCACGTGTACAGGCTTCATTTTCGGTCTAAAAAAAGTCGATCTTTCGTTTCGCACACAGGCTCCATTTGGGCCCTAGTTGTGTCCCGAAACTTTGCAGCCCGATCGGAATATACCCAGGGGTGTTATGAGTGAAAATGTGTATAAAAATAGATAGGTACTTTTGTGTTTTAATAACATGAGCTTTTGAGGTATCGTTTTCCATGTTTTTTGGACGAGAAGACCGAATAGGTATGAAGTCGATTTTGACCAAAGAGTGAAAAATTGAGGTTCTAACGAAGTTTCAGCCTTAAATTTACGTTACATTTTGGTCTAAAATCGTCGTTCTTCCGCACACAGTTTTGGGTACCCATTTGGGCCCTAGTTGTGCTCCAAAGCTCGGCAGCCCGATCGGAATACACCCAGGGGTGTCATGGGAGAAAAATGGGTGTAAAAATAGGGGTTTTCGAGGGATTTTTGAGGTTTTAGTGGACATGAGCTTGTGATGTATCGTTTCCCATGTTTTTTAGGGCGAGAAGACCAAACATGAAGTCGGTTTTTACCAAAGAGTGGAAAACTGAGGTTCTACCAAAGGTTCTGCTCCCAAAATTGATTTTTTATGAGACAACAACCTGGGAAATCGTCTGAAATCACCATCAAATTGTATAATAACACTAGAAGTAGTATCAACAGGTGGATCAAGACCATTAAATGGCACTACCAATGATCAAAGATAATTTGGAAAACCATCAGAAACGGCTATTTCAATTATTGCGCATGAAAGCCGCGTTTTTGAAGTTACAACTTCCAGGTCCACGTAAGGACCTGAATCCTTCGGTTGGCGATGCTCTGTATGTTTCTAACCCACTCAGATCTATCTCGACTCTTTCGAAAAAAACAAAAACGAGTAGCGTGGGACGTCGCACACCCACTTCAAAACACCGCTAGGACGAAACATTTAAACTGAACGAAACGTTCATATGTTCGAAAAACCTTGCGGATTCCGTCGATGTTCAAAATTCTTTGGTTTTGTCCAAAAAGCGCTCTCAACGGAGGGAAGTGGCCGGTGGTCGGTTAGGATCACACGACTCGAGCTGGACAACGAGGATGCGGAGCCTCCCATCTGTTGATTGGTCGCTGCCAAGCCCAGAATTGCGCTCCTCCATCAGCCGCTCGAGGTCACGTGTGGGCTCTCACCCACTACACCTGTCGTCCCACGTGGTCTGCCCACCAGGTCAGGATCTCCAATCTGCATTCACCCAGAGCCTTCTGAAATGAATGAACGAGTTCCCGCTCCTTTTTTCCCCACAAATATTAGCATAAAGGTTTAAAGCCCTCGCGTTACCGGCCCCTGATCCTAATCGTCGAAAATCGTCTTAAATGAACGCGAGCAATTAACCGACTTTTTGTCGCTGAAAAAGGGTCGTTTTTTTTCGGACGTAGGCTGCGCGTTGAAAGGTTGAGCGAGATCGATTATTCATAAGTAATCGCCCGGAAACTGATGGCAGAGAGAGATACGCACAGTACAACATCATTTACTCGGACTTACTGGGGCCAAAGGCAATCCGGACAATAGAAAACGCTGCAAATCGCTGCACAACGGTTTATTATTTTGTACAGAATACCCTTCTGTTACAGATTACAGCTCTCTGTATAGATAACCCGTCTATATAATATAATATGTACTATTCTATACCTACATATTACGTAGATCGCAGACCCTCCGTAGGTTAGCACCTAACCCCATACTCGTTACTAGGTACCTACCTAAATCACGAGTTAAATGTTGCTAAAATAATACTGCCGATGACAAACAGTAACTAAAATGGCAAAAAGAAACGCAAATAATGAAGTTCTGAAGGAAAATTGTTGATGTGGAGTGAAATAGATGCCCCTTCTGCGTATATCACTGTTTTCTGTGGTCAATACCTATAATGAACCGTTGTGTAATAACTTGCCCATCAATAGTACTTCAACGGTTGTTCAAGTTGCGAAAGTACCGATCAACAAAATCCAGCCCCTTCTTGGTAGATGAACCGTTGTGTAATAATTTACCCTTGTGTAATAATTTACCTTTGTGTAATAATTTTCCGATGTGTAATAATTTACCGTTATCTATGTAATAATTTGCCGTTGTGTAATAATTTACCGTTGTGTAATAATTTACCATTGTTTAATAATTTACCCATCAACAATACTTCAACGTTTGTTCAAGTTTCAGAAGTACCTACCAACAAAATCCAATAGTCCATCACTTATCAAATGAAATAATATCACAGAACAACCAACTCGACTTCACACAGCCATCCTTGATTATAATCAGGTGCTCCCTAGCGATGATATCCGGGTCGGATTTATACCGTTTGATTCACGATCGTGTTGACGAAGCTTTTTGGTGCACACGAACGGCTGGACGTGCAGTGCTCCGGGTGCTCTCAAAAAACGGTTTAGCTCAAGACAAATTTAATAAGGTAAAAAAAACCATACCCTTCTATCGAACGTTTTCGAGATACGGCGTTCTGAAAAGTTCAACCCCTATTTTGAACCCCTTAGAGATGACTGACAGTAACGCCGAGCTTCGAGGACCAACTATAACCCGAATTTCATCAATTTTGTTTCATGGTAACTAAGAAAAGTGTCCAGTACGGCGTACGGCGTACGGCGGACAGGCAGACTTTTTTTATTGCATTTTCGGTTTCTACATACCTTGAACCATAAAATTTTGGGGGGAATTAGACTTTTTTTCATGTTCGATTCCAATGGTTCATTATTGAAAATAATAAACCAAAAAAAGCCAAAGCTATTTCAATTATTTCACATGAAAGAAACAATAAATGAACAGCCAACATCTCTGTAGGTATGTCCAATAGAATAATAAACCCATGTGACAAGGACTTCGCAGAGTTTTTGACTCATAAAAAAATCAATTTCGAGAGCAGAACCTTTGGTAGAACCTAAATTTTCCACTCTTTGTCAAAATCGACTTCATATTCGGTCTTCTCGTCCCAAAAAACATGGAAAGCGATACCTCAAAAGCTCATGTTACTAAAACACAAAAATCGCAGGAAGTACCTATTTTTATACACACTTTCACTCATATAACACTTCTGGGTATATTCCGATCCAGCTGTAACGTTTCGGGGACACAACTAGGGCCCAAATGGAGCATGTGTGCGAAAGAACTAATTTTTTAGACCGAAAAAGAAGTAGTTATGTGTGAAATGGCGAACGGCGGACGAGCATTGCATTTTTGGAATCTACTCACCTTGAAACGTAAAAGAAAAAATTATTCACAGAACAATAAGCCAAAACAACAACTCATGTTTTGTGGTGAATCAGTCCACGTATACGCACTGTGACACTCCAGTAAACGTTCTTAAACTCAAAAAGAAATCATTTTATTACCACAATTTATTGTACAATCTGTGCAGGAACTGTACAGTGAATCGAACAAATCACAAAGGAACATTTAGCGTAGGTACTTAGTTACGTTACTGCTATCATAGTTGACAATAGTTATTAATCTAACGTGAACATTAAAAATAATGTCTACAAAACTGTTCGGGATCAACGGGGGAAGGATAAACGAAGTTTTAATGTGCCTACCTACTAACAAACAGGAACTTACAGAGCGAGAATGTTGAATCCACGGATCACAGTGTTCCGCAGTGATTTTCAAAGCACAAAATTCACACTATTAACAATTCATCAGGCAACGGTGATTTCATGGCGAGGAGTTGCATCCAACATTTGACTTTGCATTTGGTTGCTCAACGCCCTTTTGGTGATTCCGGACCCCGCCAAAAGATGGTGAGAACTTCAAATTTAGATGGCACATAATATCCGTTCAAATATTTATGACCTTCGAATTTTAAAAAAATTCAAAGTTCAGATTTTCTGATTTTTTTTCATAAATATGTTGTTGATAAAATTTCTGTTGAAAATATTTTTGAATGTACCCAAAATCCCAGTTCGGTTCGCTGGGCCTAAGGTCAGCGATCCGTCCAGAACTAGCAGGTTGGTTCTTGCTGCCATAGCTTGTTATGCATATATTTTTCGGTATGCCTTATATATTGCGGTCTCTCCCAGCAGACATGACCATACCTGGAAATTTTTCGCGAGCCGTTTATAAAACTAGAATTTTCACATGGTTGATAACCCAAGGTCCTATAAACTGTTCCAATTTACTGACTAGTGTTTATGTGTCATGATTTTGTCTGTTTTTTTGCTTCTAATGGTGTTTATCTTTACCTACCTATATAATGATTGTATTCTATCCATCAAATTCGCTTGGGTTTGTCACTTGGGTTCATAGAAATTTATTCTAATTTAGCTATCTTTTTTTTGCATCCTTATTTTCTTCATCTGATCACTTTTGGGTCGTTTTTGTAAAAATGGTGTATTAGGTAATATTACTTGTTTAACTCAACTCCCCCGAACCGCACAGGGTCGTACCCTATGGTTCTTGGGGTATATTCCATTGTATAAATATACTATAATTTTTCCTTTGTGTTGCCGTATTAATTTACAATTATGATATTTTTTTGTAATTTCTTTATTTTTTTTGGAATAAACTTTCTTTCATTTCATTTTTTTTTTTATGGTTACCTTATTATGCTCATTATTAGTAGGCACAGATTCTACTTTTTCTTGTAATAAAAAATAATACTGTTATTGCTGTCTAAAAAAAAGAGCTATATTTCAAAAGTTCAGAGCTTTAATTGCTTCCTAATCATGACATGTATTTGCCGAATTCATGAAGTACTGGTAAATTTCCTTTTTGAATTCGAAGATTTGCTGATTAAATCTGTGGATCTGCAGACAAATTTGCAGGGTTGGCGTCCTTGCAATGTGGGGATCGAAATAACCAAGGCGCCTGTGGCGGCTCGTATCGTTGGCCGCTCGAACCAATAGGTGATAGTGTGATATCCCTCCATTTCAGGGACCGCTCTAGTAATACAGGCGCCCTAGGCAAATGATAAAAAAAGCGCCCCTAAAAAAATTCGCGCGGTCGGCGCCTGCGGCGAATTTTTGTTATTGCTATCTTTGATATCATAACAGGTACAAATAAACAACAAAGCATTTTTTATTAGAGGATAAATATTACTTTAATTATGTTATAATGACATAATTTTATATATTTCATTTTATATAATTTACTTTCTATCATTAATATCTTGTTAACACTTAATACATTGCTGATAAGCTTTATCGTGCATTTTTTTTCTTCAATTTTTGACATTTTCATGTCTTTGCCCTGGCACATAGCACAAAAACGCTGCAAATCCCTGCACAACGGTTTATTATTTTGTACAGAATACCCTTCTGTTACAGATCACAGCTCTATGTATAGATAACCCGTCTATATAATATGATATGTACTGTGATGAATTTAAATTTTATCATCACGGTGGCGTGAAGGAGTGAATAGATGAGAGCGAGGGGAATTTCACCTAGGCGGCGGTAATCCACCGATGTAGGTGAGAGGAAGGAAATTCACCCAGGCGGCGGTAATCCACCGATGTGAGTGAAGGGAGGAATCTCGTCTAGGCGGCGGTAATCCACCGATGTAGGCGAGAGGAAGGAAATTCACCCAGGCGGCGGTAATCCACCGATGTGGGTGAAGGAAGGAAGGTGCTTGTCTAGGCGGCGGTAATCCACCGATGTAGACAAGAGGAGAAGGTAGGAGGTGAATTCCCAGAGCGGCGGATACCACCAGGCATCTGGGAGGAGGAAGGTAGAGAGAGAAGAGAGAGCTGGTTAGAGGAAGTGTCGAATGAAGCTAAAGCTCCAGGATCCGGGATTATATAGGACTTGAAGTCCTCTCCCTCCAGCTCCCTGCTGGGAGCTGGTAGTGGGGCACCAGGTTGTGTCCCCCGGATTCTGTCGCCTGTCTCCCCACTCAGATGTTTATTGACGGAAGGTAATTTCTACATCGGAATATTGGTGAGAGCTTTAAGGTTGTAGTGGAGTGTTCCCGGGAGGGACTCACGACAGAGGTCCCCCCAGTTCGAACCAATGATTGAGGTAGCTGAAGGCTCAAGTTGACAGTGGCTGAGGGCTGCGGAAACAAAAAAGGGGAGCTGAAGGCGCAAGGATACAGGAGCTGAAGGCTGAAACAAACAATGGTAGTGCTGAAGGCAGAAGAGTGACTGGAGGTGTCTTAAAGCTAGGGTGACATACAATTAGTAGAATAAGTAGGCATAAGTTGACATAAGTAGACATAAGTAGGGCTAAGTAGACAAAAGTAGGCATAAGGAGACTTAAGTAGCTAAGTAGATGTAAGTAGATGTAAGTAGATGTAAGACATAAGTAGAAGTAAGACATAAGTAGATGTAAGTAGACGAAATTTGATGATGGGAAACATATGTACAAGGAGGGTGTGATGAAAAATTTGATGAAGTGACAATATTTACAAAGGTGATGAGTTCGATGATGATGATAAGAGGGGTGATAGTCAGATAGATAGCTAGATATTTACAGGTGCAAGGTATTTACAAGTAGTATTTACAGGTATGTACAATTTTTTGGTACGGTTTCAGGGGAGGCAGATCGGAGCGGGGTTGTGAAATCCGCCGTTCCCTGGGTGTGGACAGTGTGCAGTGTAATGTGGTGAGTGTGTAATGATGGTGAGGTGATGGGGTGAGGGAGGCGACTCCCTCTAACAGTCTTCACGTTAGTGAAGACTGACAGAGGGGCCCCTTCACTGCCGGGGCGGTGGTGAAGGGGAAGAGCCGGTGGGAGCCGGTACCCGGGACGTCGCGGAGGTGGGTGGCGACGTTGGGGTCCGGCGGGCGAAATGGAGGTGATGTGTGGCGTGTGTGGTGTAGGGGTGGTCGGGTGAGTGGTGTGGGGCGAAGTGTCTGGGAGGACGGGGGCTGGTTTACATCGGGCGAGGGGTACAGTGTGGGGCTTCCCGTCAATTAACAGGGTAGCCGTGGTGTTTGTGGAGCGGATGACGTGGAAGGGCCCGGCGTAGAGAGGTGAAAATGTTTTGTGGATGCCGGGCTCCTTCAAGTACATGTGAGTGGCTGTGTAAAAACGTGTGGGATAGGTGGTGTCATTGTGTGGTGTTGTTGTGCGGAGTGGTTCCCTGTTAATTGACGGGGTGGGGTGTGGGGTGAAGATGTCGGCTGGCAAACGTAAAGGGTCACGAAAAGCGTGTTGTGCGGGACTTGTGTTGTCTGAAGGACGGGCGGAAGTGCGGAGGCTAAGTAGAACGTAGGGGAGGGTTTTGGTCCATGAAGGGGAAGTGGCTGATGTGGAGATGGCTTGCTTGAGGACCGAGTGCCACCGCTCTATTTTCCCGTTGGATTGGGGGTGATAAGGAGTGGTGCGGATTTTCTGAATCCCGAGGGAACGGAGCAGGTCGGCAAAGTGGGCTGATTCAAATTGCCTCCCCTGATCGACCGTGAGTGTCCGCGGACAACCGTAGCGGCTGATCCATTGAGTGAGGAAGGCCGCGGCGACGGCGTCCGCGGTAATGTGGGCGAGTGGGATACACTCTACCCAATTTGTCGCACGGTCGATCATGGTGAGGCAATACCTCTTCCCCTCGGAGGGGGGAAGGGGGCCGACCAGATCCATGTGGACGTGTTCCCACGGGAGAGAATCGGGGATAGGTTGAGGAGGTACATGGGGGTGAGCCGAGACCTTGAATTGCTGGCACTTCTGGCACCCTAGAACCCAGGTACGTATATCCGTGTTCATATGGGGCCAGAAGTACCGCGTTTTGATGAGGTCCCGGCTCGCCCGGATGCCGGGATGATGGAGGGAGTGGTAGTGTAGGAACAACTGCCTCCTCAGCTCCGGTGGGACGTACGGGCGCGGTGTGTCGGCCGATACGTCGCACCAGAGGTCTAGGGGAGGCAGCTGTTCCAATTTTGAGGCGGAGATGAGATGGGAAAGAGCGGGATCGGAGGTAGGAGTTTGATGGTTTTTGAGGGTTTGCGGGGAAGGGAAGGGCAGTAGCTCCGCCACCGGCGCAGGGGTGGGGCGGGAGAGGGCGTCGGCAACGCAGTTGTCGGCCCCCGGCAAATAACGAATATCGGACGTGAATTGTCCGATAAATTCGAGTTGCCGGAGGCGACGGGGGGAGGCTGATTTTCGGTTTTGGAGGAGGGCGTGGGTGAGGGGCTTGTGGTCGGTTATGACAGAGAACTGCCTGCCCTCCACGAAGTCACGAAAGTGTTTGATGGCTTCGTGGATGGCGAGGAGTTCTCTGTCAAAGGTGGAGTAATTTTTTTGTGTGGGGGACAGAGTTTTGGAGAAAAAGCCGAGAGGTTGGGGGGTGGCGCCGGTGTGTTGGTGGAGTACTGCCCCGATGGCCCAGTCGGACGCATCTGTGGTGATGGAGAGTGGGGCGTGGGGATCGGGATGGGCCAATAGAGCGGCGTCAACTAGGTCCTGTTTGCATTGTTGGAAGGCGGTAGTGAGGGCGGGGGTCCATGAAATGGGGCGTTTATCGTTTTTTTTAGCCGGTTGTGGGATAGCGTGTATGAGTGGTTGTTGGTGTTGTGCCGCGTGTTTGATGTGTCTACGGTAAAAGTTCAGCATACCCAGGAAACGGCGGAGTTCTGAGACAGTGTTGGGACGTGGGAAATCGGTGAGGGTGTGAACCTTGTCTGGTAGGGGTTTTATTCCTTCGGACGAGACCTGGTGGCCGAGGCAGCGGACGGAGGGCTGGGCGAGGACGCACTTTGGAGTGTTAATGGTGAGGCCCTCGGCCGCGAAGATGTCAAGTACTTGTGTCAGGTGTGCGAGGTGTTCGGTTGGGTCTCGGGAAGCGATCAGGACGTCGTCCAAAAAACAGAAGACGAAGGGTAGGCCTCGTAGTATGTTGTCCATGTAACGCTGCCATGTTTGGGCAGCGTTACGGAGGCCGAAACCCATTTTGATATACTCGAACAGGCCGAAAGGGGTGATGATAGCTGTTTTAGGAACGTCAGGGGGGTAGATGTGAATGTGATGGAAGGCACGGGAGATGTCGAGTGTAGAAAAGATGGTGGTGTTGTGCAGGTGGGAAGAGAAATCCCTGAGGTGCGGGACGTTGTAAAGGTCTGGGGTTGTACGGGCATTGAGGCGGCGGTAGTCGCCGCATGGGCGGATATCCCCGTTAGGCTTCTGCACAATATGTAGTGGAGAAGCCCACGGGGATTTGGAGGGACGGATAATGCCGTCCTTGATGAGGAGGTCGAAATGTTTGCGGGCCTGTGAGAGTTGGAGGGGGTGGAGGCGTCGGGCTTTCGCGGATATTGGGGGGCCAGAGGTTTCGATGAAGTGTTGGGTCTGTGAGATGTGGGCTGAGGGGCGGCGCTGGGGTTTGTAGTTGAGGAGGAGTTGTTCAAATTTGGAGGGGGGTCGGTCCACCGCATGTATGAACCCGGGGATGGGTTTCTGGGTGGAGGGGTCGAGCAGGCGCGCGTTACGGACGTCTACCTGGAGGCCGAAATATGCGAGGAAATCGGCCCCCAGGATAGCTTTCTCTACGTCCGCCACGGTGAATTCCCACTCGTACGCGAGCCCGCTCATATGAATTGATGAGCGGTACGTCCCGTACGAGGGGATGGTAGTACCGTTGGCGGCGTAGAGGAGTTGCCGGTAACAACGCGCCTGTCGCCGGAGTATGTTATTGGGGAAGATAGAGAGCGCCGCCCCTGTGTCAACGAGGAAGGGGACGTGCGTCTTTGAACACTTCAGAAACAGGCGTTGATGAGCTGGGGCGGAGTGAGGTAAAATTGGCGAGGTGTTGGAGTCCGTCGGAGGGGGGGGGCTTGGTTCGTCCGAGGTGATGGGCGGGTGCGATGGTGGTGGTTGTTCCCCCGCGAAGGAGACGCGGGGTGATTTTTTGCCGTTCCGGGGAGGGGGAACGGTAGTGGCGGCGCGAGTGGCGGCCGGAGGGGTGGTTGTTTTGGGGGCGGGGTTGGAGGGGCCGTTCCGTGGTGGGGGAACGGTAGCGGCGGCGCTAGTGGCGGCCGGAGGGTTGGCTGCCCTGGAGGCGGGCTTGGAGGGGCCGTTCCGGGGTGGGGGAACGGTAGCGGCGGCGCTGGTGGCGGCCGGAGGGTTGGCTGCCCTGGAGGCGGGCTTGGAGGGGCCGTTCCGGGGTGGGGGAACGGGAGTGGCGGCGCAGGCGGCGGCCGGGGGGTTGGCTGCCCTGGAGGCGGGCTTGGAGGGGCCGTTCCGGGGTGGGGGAACGGGAGTGGCGGCGCAGGCGGCGGCCGGGGGGTTGGCTGCCCTGGAGGCGGGCTTGGAGGGGCCGTTCCGGGGTGGGGGAACGGGAGCGGCGGCGCTAGTGGCGGCCGGAAGGTTGGCAGCCCTGGAGGCGGGCTTGGCGGGGCTGACTCGGGGTGGGGGAGCAGTTGATGGAGAGGTGGGGTGTTTGGCGGCGCCGTCAGATGCGGTCGGGAGGTTGGCAGCCGTGGCGGCGGCGTAGGAGGGGTAGCGAGGCGAGGTGGAGGTGGTGTGAATGCGGGCGGGGGGGGGTTGGTGGTGGTCCCCCCTGTGTTGGCGAGGAGGGGGGCCCGCCGGATTTACCGGCGGGCGTCCGCGTTTCCCTGCTTGGAGGAGTAGGAGCAGGGGGGCTGGCATTTGCGGGCCTCCCCACCGAAGTTCACATGGTAGAAACATCGGTGGGGGGGGTCCGCCGGGAGGTAGGTCCTGGTGGGGCGCGTGGAGTTGGAGTGGGGCGCCGTTTTTGGGGACCTCCCTCTCTGTTGCTGGGAGGGGGAGACGGTGCGGCGGTCGGCCGAGCGCTGGCGTCGGTGGTCGGAGGAGGGGATCGGCCGGCGATCGACGGAGAGGGAGCGGCGCCGGTGGAGGGAGGGGGGCCGGCGGCGCTCTTCAGATGGCGATCGGTCCCTGCGTGGGGTGGGGAAGCGGGGTGCGGCTACCTCCGTGACGCTGGCGGCTGCGGCGAGGTCGTAGACCGTGTCGGCCAGACGGAGAAGCGGCTCGTCCGGTCCGTCGAGGTGGCTGGCGAGCGCCATCTGGATGGGGTGGGGGAGGGCTCGCAGCCAGAACGTCCGAGCGATGTCGGCCGTCACGACGTCGTGTAGTTGATGACGTAGGCGACGGTACAGGTGGGAAGGTTTCAAATCGCCGAGATGTTGGGGCTGGGACAGCGCTGCGACACGTGCGATCTTGGAGGGCTGGTATAAGTTGATGAGGCGGCTGCGGAGGTCGTCGTAGGCGGCCGTGGCGTCGGGGGAGATGTCAGATGTCTGCAGGAGGATCTCATATGGTAACAGGGAGATGATGCGTGAGTAGCGGGTACGCTGGCTGCGGATGTTGGCGGCAGAAAACGCAGCGTCGACCTGGAAGAACCAGAGTGCGGGGTCGTGCGTGTAGAAGGGGGGTAGCGACAGCGGGAACGACGCAGAGGCCGTCGTGACGTCGGCGGCGGCGTGTGCGGCAGCTGCAGCGGCGGCGGCAGCGGCGGCGGCGGATGCGGTGGAGCTGGGCGGTGAGAGGCTGGTGAAGGGGTTGTCGGTTGCGGCAGATGTCGCAGCGGTCGGCGGCTGCAGCAGGGACGGCCGGAGGAGCGGCGGTGACGGCGAGTTCGGGTCCATAGTTGAGGTGTCTGGGAACAAAATTCAAATTTGTTGAGGTTTTGAATTTTTCAAAATTCGCAATTTGCGGCGGCGGAGGTGGTTGCAGCGGAGCGTTGAGGGTTGTGTGAGCGGATGCGGGTGGGCCAAAAATTGCGAATTTAAACTGACTATTTTAAATGTGAATTTAAAATGCGGGACACCGAACTAGACTGGGGGCGACACATGAGGTGGTAAGAAGGGAGGAAGGGTAGAAGGTTGGATGAACGTCGGGTTCACCACTGTGATGAATTTAAATTTTATCATCACGGTGGCGTGAAGGAGTGAATAGATGAGAGCGAGGGGAATTTCACCTAGGCGGCGGTAATCCACCGATGTAGGTGAGAGGAAGGAAATTCACCCAGGCGGCGGTAATCCACCGATGTGAGTGAAGGGAGGAATCTCGTCTAGGCGGCGGTAATCCACCGATGTAGGCGAGAGGAAGGAAATTCACCCAGGCGGCGGTAATCCACCGATGTGGGTGAAGGAAGGAAGGTGCTTGTCTAGGCGGCGGTAATCCACCGATGTAGACAAGAGGAGAAGGTAGGAGGTGAATTCCCAGAGCGGCGGATACCACCAGGCATCTGGGAGGAGGAAGGTAGAGAGAGAAGAGAGAGCTGGTTAGAGGAAGTGTCGAATGAAGCTAAAGCTCCAGGATCCGGGATTATATAGGACTTGAAGTCCTCTCCCTCCAGCTCCCTGCTGGGAGCTGGTAGTGGGGCACCAGGTTGTGTCCCCCGGATTCTGTCGCCTGTCTCCCCACTCAGATGTTTATTGACGGAAGGTAATTTCTACATCGGAATATTGGTGAGAGCTTTAAGGTTGTAGTGGAGTGTTCCCGGGAGGGACTCACGACATGTACTATTCTATTATATGCATATTATGTAGATCGCAGACACTCCGTAGGTTAGTACCTAACCCCGTACTCGTTACTAGTTACCTACCTAAATCACGAGTTAAATGTTGCTAAAATAATTCTGCTGATGACAAACAGTACCTAACAAAAATAAACACACATAATGAAGTTCTGAAAAGAAATTGTTGATGAGGAGTGAAAAAAGTTGCAAAAGTACCTACCAACAAACTCCAGCCCCTTCTACGTAGATGGTATAATTTACCGTTGTGTAATAATTTACCGTTGAGTAATGATTTACCGTAGTAATAATTTACCCATCAATAATACTTCAACGTTTGTTCAAGTTTCACTACCTACCAACAAACTCCAATAGAGCCATCATTTTTCAAATTAAATAATATCACAGAACAACCAACTCGACTTCATACTCCGCCAATATAATCAGGTGATCCCTACCAATGATTGGCCGTATTCACAAATTCTTATTGTGGGCGCGTCTCTGGTTACGAGATTTGGTTTGGATTGTATACAATTTCATTCACACTGGAGTCGAAAATGCCTGTCGGTGCAAACTTCGGGGCCTTACTGTGAACGAACGGCTGGACGTACGATGCTCCGGATGGTCTTAAAAAACTCGCAAGTTCAAGAACTATTTAAAACCGTAAAAATATTTACGTAAAAAAATGGTATAGGCGTTTTGAAAATTTCAACCCCTATTTTGAACCCCTTAGAGATGACTCACAGTAACGTCGAGCTTCGAGGACCAACTAGACGCCGAACGGAACCTATAACCCGAATTTCATCAATTTTTTTTCATGGTAACTAAGAAAAGTGGCCCGTACGGCGTACGGCGTACGGCGTACGGCGTACGGTGTACGGCGTACGGCGTACGGCGTACGGCGGACAGACAGAAATATTTTTATTGCAGTTTTGGATTCTACATATCTTGAAACGTAAACCATCAAATTTTGAGGGGGGGTAAGAATTTTTTTTTTCATGCTCGATTCCAATGGTTCATTATTGAAAATAATAAACCAAAAACTGTCACGAAATTGCGTAACGAAATTGTGTTACAGTGCCTTTATAATGATTTCCGCTTACAACGACCCCGTTGTTAGGTTTGTTCATTTTCTACACTTTTTAACCCACAAAAATCGTTCACCACTCGTTGGAAAGCTCTCGATTTAACGAACATTTTCATGTTCTCCATAACATATTGACTATACGAATAGCGGAGCTATGGGCATAACTGTTCTCATATTTTGTTTACAAACTAATGATCGTGAGTGTAGAAGATAATTAATCCGGAATCGTCTATTTTATTGAAATTAGGTACCTACCTCTTAATATTAATAATGTCAAAAGCAATAGGTAAAGACATGAAAATGTCCCAATGCGTTGCAGACTCGTATGCAAGCGTTTTTGCTGTTTCTGTGTTTAATCATTTTGTAATCCTTCCTATAACAGTTAGGCATTGTTGCTTGCTACCTAGTAATGTTAGGCATTGTTTAGTTTTTCTTTTTTTCCCAATTTTTTTTTCTGTCCACTTGCCATTTTGGCGCCCCTCAAATTTCGGCGCCCTTCACTTTGCCTAGCTTGCCTATATGGTAGAGCGGGCACTGCTCCATTTTATTTTCAGCCTCAAACCATGAAGCTCACTAGATGCATAATTATTTTGACAATTTGGGCTTATTATGTTCAATAATGAACCTTAGGGATTCGTACATGAAGGAAAACAAATAGTAAGTCCATTAGGGGTCTATTTGGTCCGCCAGCTCGGCGTTCCTGTCAGTCATCCCTAAGGGGTGAAAAATAGGGGTTGAAATTTCTAAGGCGCTGTTATCTCCTTTTTGGTTTATTATTTTCAGTAATGAACCTTTGGAATCGAGCATGAAAAAAAAAGAAAAAGTAATCCCCTCTCAAAAGTTGAAGGTTTACGTTTCAAGGTATGTAGAATCCGAAAATGCAATTAAAAAATTTCTTTCTGTACGCCGTCCCCGTACTTCGCACTTTTCTTTAGTTACCATGAACCGAAATTAATGAAATTCGGTTTGTAGGTCCCGTTCGGGGTCTAGTTGGTCCGCGAAGCTCGGCGTTACTGTCAGGGGTGAAAAAAAGGGGTTGCAATTTTCAGAACGCCGTAGCTCGAAAACTTTCAGTAGAAGGGTATGGTTTTTTCGCGTTTTTAAATTGATGTTGAACTAAAGAATTTTTTGAGGCCACCCGGAGCATTGTACGACCAGCCGTTCGTTTGCACCGTAAAGCTTCGTCAACATGATCGTGAATCAAACGGTATAAATCCGGCCAAGATATCATTGCTGGGGATCACCTGGTTGTACTGTGATATTCCATTTGAAAAATGATGGCTCTTTTGCAACATGAACAAACGGTGAAGTATTTTGGGTAAATTATTACACAACGGTTTATTATACGATCTACGCAGAAGGGGCATCTATACAGGTAAATTATTACACAACGGTTTGTTATTTACCTTATGCTTCATTAATAACTACAAAAAATGATGAATGATGAATGATTGAATTATTGAATCTCGCGCATTTCTATGAAACTTTAATTCCGGGGCCGGCTCCAGTACTCGATTTAGGGCTTTCCTGGAGACAGCTCGAGGGTATTGACCACAGAAAAAGCGCCGAAGGGGCATCTATACAGGTAAATAATAAACCATTGTGTAATAATTTACAGCGTTTTTCAAATGTTTTTAAATAACTGATCTCGAACTTGATATTTTTTTTTTAGACCACCCGGAGCATTGTACGACCAGCCGCTCGAGCTCAGTAAGGCCCTGAACTTTGCACAGAATAGGTTCGTCAACATGATCGTGAATGAAAAGGTACAAATCCAGCCCAGAAATCATTGCTGGGGAACAGCTGATTATAATTACGGATGGCTGTGTCGATTGGATTGTTCCGTGATGTTGTTTCATTTGAAGAACGATGGTTATTTTGGATCTTGTTGGGTACTAATTATGTAACTTGAACAAACGTTATGCTTCATGAATAACAAAAAATAATTAATTATAGAATTCTTGAACCCACCGTATATTTATGAAACTTAAATTGCCCGGCTAGCTCCAGTACTCGATTCTAAGGGATCCCCTTTGACCACAGAAAACAGTGACATTAGGGGCATCTACACTGGTAAATATTGAACCGTTGTGTAATAATTTGCACAGTTTTTGGGACTTGCAACTTCCCTGTACTCCCCGTGTGTGCACAACTTTTTGATTATATTATTATCGTAAGTAGGTTTTCATGTGCCATAGAAAGCGGATTTTCATCCTATTTTCACATCCTAGATTCATGGGGTAACCCTACCCCTACCTACCTCCCAACATAAAAAAATAATGCTCCGTTCGGAAGGTCGTCCTCATGTTCATCACAATCGGTGTAATTTTTGCTCTTACTTAATTTGTGTCACTTTAGGTCTCCACTTTTCAGCGTCTCACCTCAGCATCACATTTTCTTTTTCGCGTTTGAAAGTAGGTACCTACGCTACGAGTAAGCACCTCCCTAGAAAGATCTCGTTTCCTGGTTGATATAATAATCAGAATGAAGCTGGCCAATGTTTTTCTGATTTAATTTTTCATTTTCCACCCATTTCCCACCATTTTCAATAGCCTGATTAATGGAGTTTTCATTGAAAAGAAGATAGGCATCGAGTGGGTGCCTTCATCAGCATAAATTATGGTACGGTTAAGTTAAAATGTCAAAGTATAATAAATAACTTATTAGTTGTCATCAGTGGCATAGAGAGCCATTCTAGCAGGCCTGGTCTAAAACAATAAAATATTTTTATTTGAGTGGCATAAAAGTGAAAACGTCCTGTTTCGTTGAAATTTAAAAGTTCAGTGACGCAGAGTGAGCTATAACGAGTGAAAGCTTGGAGGTGACTCATTGTCGTGGTACAGTGGGTGAAGAGACGAGTAAAATACCGCTGCTTGTCCATCGTAAAATCATCAGCTGAAAGGACGCTAATGCTGGTTTCTCATACTACGAAATCGACATGGGTGTTAACTCTGATTGCTTCGCGCCGAGGTACTGTATGGTAGGGTGCCATTACGACCTACCGACTGCTGTGAGTGGTTGGAAGGAGACATTGACTATTATCCATTATAGGTACAGGGTGAGCGTAATGAAATGCGCGTGATGATTTTTTTTCACCTTTTTCACTATTTAACTACAATTATTGTAATTGTCAAAAATTACTGTTAAATCTAACTTTGAAAACTACCTGTGCAAAATTTCACACGCGACGAAACCAGTCGTTGGCTAAAACACGCATACCTATCTTATGTTGAAGACCATGGTTAAAGAAGGGCACATCCAAAAAACTCAGAAAATTTAATGTAATAAAATTTAATAGGTCTAGGAAAACCTCCGCACTTACCTATAAAAACGCTGCATATTATTACACAATGATTTATTATTTTCTAGATGCCCCTTCTGCGTAGATCACTGTTTTCTGTGGTCGATATATCTCAATCACTGGTAATAAAACCACCAACGATATTGGTTAATTATTATCTGCCTTCGTGCTCCTCCTCCCAGGAAAGCCATAAATCGCGTAATCGAGCCGGCCGGGCAGTTGCAGTTTCATGAATAATATGTGGTGGCTTCAAGAATATTCGATCATTAATCATTTGTTGTTATGGATGAAGCATAACATTTACTGCTCTGAAGTTGTATGCATATTCACAAACGAAACATCGCCCTTTTGCTACGCCTTGTAATTTGGTAATTTTGAAATGGGGATCTAATCAACAGAGGAAAGGCTAAGAGGGACTTGTTTTGAAATTTTGAAATTTGATCAAAAAATTTCATAACGTTTAGTTTATAAAACGTTAAACGAAAATTCCTCTGCGTAGTTTGAAGAAAAGAGAAATTGATTATCTCTGTCTACCTCAGATTTCCAGCCTGATTGGTCATACCAATGATCGAAGCGTTTTGAAATTCCCAATCTACCCACCAAATTTCAGCGCAACCGGAGCCATTGGCTCCTAAGAAATTTATTACTACGGATATCGCATTTCGAAAACAATTTAAAAATGTCATTAAAAAAAACCATAGCCTTCTTCTACAGAAAATTTTCGACCTATGGCCTTCTCAAAATTTTAACGCCTATTTTTCGCCCCTTAGAAATTACTGACAGTAACGCCAGACTTCGAGGACAGACTAGACCCCAAATGGGACCCTGCAAACCAAATTTCATTAATTTTGGTTCATGGTAACTAAGGAAAAGTGCGAAGTGCGGCGTACGGCGGGTGGATAGAATGTTTTAAATTCCATTTTCAGATTCTACGTACCTTGAAACGCAAACCTTCACATTTTGAAGGGGGCTAAATAATTGTTTTTCTTCCTTGAGTCCAAAGGTTTATTAGATATTGAAAATAATAAACCAGAAGAGCCAAACCTTGAGGAAAATTTCACGCCACATCGGCTAGCATGGCCGTTTGCCATAACGTAAGGGAAAAAGTTCGTTTTTGTCTGAAAAACTACATGAGTAGGACCGAAATGTTTTCTCTTCTTGGAATTTCAGTTTTGGAGGTGTAGGAGTTTTCAAAATTGCACCACAATATTTTGAAACTGGTCAGCAACGGCTCAAACTAGGTGAGTCCAAGAACGACCAGGCAGGTCGCACTGCATCACTACATGATGACAGGTTTCCCATTAAGAAGGAAATGTTTACAAATCGCAGGTCAAACGTCCCTGTAATGTGGGGAAGTGTTCTGTTCACGCTCATACGCCCTCAAGGCTCAAGTTCGATTTGAAAAAGGCGTGAAGGGATTGGACCGTGCGAGGGAGGACCTGACGCCATCTGGTCCATTAAAAAAATGCGATACAAGAGATGGAGAGATCCTTTTGGGAGCGTGAAGCAGGCCGTAATGTTGGGCCAACAATGAAGGAATCCTGTCGCAACATGGAAAGCGGGATGAATAACCGCCTTCGAAACACTTCGGATTCATCTCTTCCTGTTCTGGAATGACAAATGGCGGTACGCGACACGAAGTAAGGTCAACAAAGTCGTGTGCTGCCGCTCACCTGACAAAGGATAACCCGGTGGACTTGAGGGCTTCGGACGTCATCAATTAACATCGCTTCAAAACGGGATTTTAAAGGCGGATCGCAACAGGTGGTTGAGGCCCGGTGTTCCGAGGGAGTTGCGGGGTTGCTCAATCGCATCATTGAAGGAAACCTCGAGGCGCCATTCACTCGTCGAGGTGCCCACGAGGAGTGCAGGGGCGGCTCACCTTTCGTCCCACGCACAAGGACATTCGCGTTGGACTTGGACGTATATTGGCGGACTTGCGAGGCGCTTTCGATACTGTCACCCGGGCCTCCCCGTGTCCTTTGCAGTTCAGCAAACCAGTTCTCATACCGAAGTTACCTTCAGGTTACCGGGGAGGGGATGATAATATATTTATAGAGTTGACTTGGTCTGCCTCCTGTTGAACTCCGTCCATTCAAACCATCTGTAAAATATCCAATAAAAATCTGAAGTTGAACTGAAGTCACACTAATGTGAACAACTTGGGATGACACTATAAAAGGCAGATGAACTCCCGCTGGATGGACTTTGGAGTAGGTAGGTATCAACATTAAAATCGATATTAAAATTAAGGTAGATGAATGAAGAGGGAGAGGGCGGTGAAAAGAAGGAGGTTGAAGAAGAAGGCGAAGAGGAGAGAAAAGAGAAGAATGGAAGAGAAAATGAGAGAATACAGCAGGGAGAAAGAGAGAGAAGAGTGCTCATTTCCCGAAACGCGCCTTCAGTGCACCCGTGAGCGATGGGATGGACCTTATCGCCAGTGGCAAGCAATTCCGCATACTTATCCCAGCCACTTTAATTGAATTACAAAGTGGTCTGCTCTGCTCATGAATTTGAGTAAAGCGCCCAAACGGGAGGAAAGCCCCGGAGAAAACATTTTGCTGAGGTACCTACGTGGGCATTGATGGCGAATTGTTGACATATTTGCGAATAATCTGACCAAACGTATTTTAAGATGATCAACTAAACCACAGCCCAGCACCCGATCAACACAGGGTGAGATGTGCCCTCGTGGTTTTAATTTAAAAACGTCTGCCAACTCGAGTAGGCAGTATAGCTTCCTCAATTGAATCACATCAACGTATAGAATAGTAGGGTAGGTTCATTTTGATACGGGACCATCTGCGATCCAACCCGCGTGTACCCTCAAAATTGCAGCTCTCTACGACTATTTTTCGCGTATTTAGAAGCGCTATAAGGAAACAGGCAAAATTTCATATTCGCGCACGCGTAGACGAATGAAAGTCATTTGCAATTATCAAAGTGTAATTCCTGATCGACTCTCCAAATCTGAACTCATTTCAACGATATTTAAGGTAGTTACGAGCGTTCCAAATAATTCACGTTTGCGCATGCGCAGACCCGACGATTTGCATGATTTTGAAATGGTACCATCTGCGATCAAACCCACGTGTACTCTCAAAATTTTAGCTCTCTACGACTATTTTTCGCGTAGTTGGAAGCGTTACAAGGAAATGGTCAGCATTTCATGTTCGCGCATGCGCAGAAGAAAGTTACATCACGATTCCAATGAAATTCATTTGGAACTATCAAAGTATTATTCCTGATCGACCCTCCAAGTTTGAACTCATTTCAACGATATTTAGGGTTGTTATGGGCGTTTCAAGTATTTCACGTTTGTGCATGCGCAGACGAAAGTTACAGTACTTTTTCAACTATTTTTGTGCGGGACTATCTGTGACCTAACCCACACCTACCCTCCAAACTTCAGCGCATTTCGACCATTATTTCGGGTAGTTATGGACGTTACAAGGAACTACCACATACAGACAGACGCAGACACGGAACCAAAAACGTTCCTCGATGTCTGAAACGCAAAATGGTTGTGGAAATTTTCATTTTGGAGCACATGAATTTTTTTTACTCATTCACGAACAATTGTTCAAACAATTGTTGAAAAACAATTCCAATCTTTTCAGGTATGCCGAATCGGCAGAACAGATGAATAGAACGTCATCATAATTATGTGAAAATCGAAATCAAAAGGTTCAATATAACATGTTCAGGAGTACAATATGAAAGCTTATTCATAGAGTGTAATGACCTGTAGACTTTCCGACAGATACTAATAGTATGGCTAGACCACCCCAGATCACAGTTGAGCGGGATGCCCAAGTCTTTCAATCTCTCTGAGAATGGAAAGTGCCCAGCGCCACAAGGTTTAACAGAACAAATCACGGCCTGGGACTTAAGGGTGTCCAAACGAAGGAAATCGAAATGGCGTGAGCATGCAGCCAGGGTTGCTTTAATTTAACGTAAAAACGTGTATTGCTTCCGAGTCTGCGAAGCAGCGGAAGCCTTGTGTTCACTTTCGTGAGCCAAAAAATTTTTGTCTTCAGAAATCAAAATTTCCACTTGCATTTTGCGTTTCAAAGCCTACTGAACAAATTTGGTTCCGTGTCTGTCGGTCTGTGAGTCTGTGAGTCTGTCCGCATTTCCTTGTTACAGCCATAACTTCCACGATTTTGAATTGATTCAGCTCAAATTCTGAGGGATGGTGCGGATAAGGCCCCTTGAGGTCCCATACAAATTTCAACATGATTGATCCAGCGGTACGCCCTGCGCATGCGCTAACGTTAAATTCAACAAACACGCATAACTTTCACAATTTTGATTCAATTTCGCTCAAATTTTCAAGGGTTGTTTGGACAAGGCCTAGTGAGTTCCAGTATGAATTTCAGCATGATCGGACCCTCGGTGCGCTCTGCGCATGCGCTGGCGTGAAATAGATTCAATTTCCTTGTTACAGCCGTAGTAACCAAAGATTTCACCCAATTTCAATGTAATTCTCAGGGATTAAGCGGGTAGGGCCCATTGAGGTCCCATATAAATTTCAACATGATAGAGCCAGCGGTTCGCCCTGCGCATGCGCTAACGTGAAATTCTTCAAACACGCATAACTTTCGCAATTTTGTATAATGGACGTAATGTATTATGGACGTAATGTTATGTAATATGTATATTTCATTTAATGTTATGTAATGTTATGTTATGTAATGTAATGTTATGTAATATGTATATTTCACGTTATGTAATGTTATGTAATGTTATGTAATGTAATGTAATGTAATGTTATGTTATTTTGCTTCCGAGTCTGTTCTATTTTATAATGGGTCACTCTGATTGTGACGAGGAAGCTCCTGTGCCATCACCTTGGCAGTGTATTTATTCTCTCGTCTGTGGTCATTGATGAGTTTAAAGTCACTGAAATCAGTAGTATACTTTGCCCTGGTTCACTCTGTCCGAACATAATTGTCTGAGAACATAATTTGAGAAGTACGTATCAGAAGACAGCTTTATCTCTGGTTATCTCTGCACAGAAAACAATTACAAAAATAATCACGAAAAAACCAATCATAGACCTCTCTCTGCCGCTATTCAAGAAACTGCAGGTCCTGCCATTCCACCTAATGAAAGATTTTGCATTGGCAAAGAAAACTGTTATCTCCATCCCATTCCATTCCAACAAGATTTAAGAATAGTAATACTAGTAGGTAATTTGGCTTATTCTCAGGTTTCTAGTACCCTAGCTCATAATTTTCTCGATGTTGCTGCTGTAGTAGCTGTGTACAACATTTTCCCAACAGGACTGAAAGATAGGCTTTTTGATGACTGTATACTAAATAAAAAAAATGTCGGTATATTTAAAGAAGCACTTTCTTAAGTGTATTGCAAGGAAAATTACCTTATGATTATTAACATTTAATTGCCGAGTGTTTGTATTTCTTTTTTCTTTTTACTTTAATAATATTATTGGCACTTATGTCGCAATGAGTGGGAGCCGCCTCGGCTGCTCATCCCCTGACACGGGCATTTAGCCCATATTGGGGATTGTTTCCGGTGTTGTTACATGATAGGAGACTTCTCCTCTTTGTTTTATGTAAGGTTGAATATGCTGTTTTTTTTCTCTCTTTCCTTTTCTTTCCTCTGTTGTATAAGTACCAAGGCAGTTTAGTTCATTTCTTGGCAATTTTTGTATTTTGTGTACACAGGGTGTCCCAGTTCCTTCTGGAGAAACTCAGCGAATCGATTCTACTCTTCAATTGGAACAAAAATTCTCAGTAGCAATTTTTCGAAAAGTTCTTCGTTTTAAAGATATCCGACAATTTATGTTTTTCCAACTTTTCATTAGGTACCTTACCACATAAAAACGCTAATAAATTCGAAAATATTGAGACTACAACAAATCCAGTTACACCGTTTGAAAGAACGTTAAATTTCTTGTAAGGTTCTTCTGTTTTCAATGGTCGGAGTTACTTAAAATGTTGGCCAATATCAGTTGGAACATTTGAACATTTTGAAAAAGATTGTACGTTCTACTGAGCTTACAAAAAAATACCTACAATGTCAAATTTCACAAAAACTTTTTCATCTAATAGGCTTTACACTGACATACTAAGATTTAAAAATAACGTTGTAGTAGAGTTAAAAAATGATAATTGAACGTTTGAAAACATGAGCAGATGTGAATTTGGTGGAGGGGGGGGGGGGGAGGGGAATTAATTAGACCTCATAAAATAAAACTAACGCTTCCTTGACTGGTTGAATAAAAATTGTGCTGGGATATGAAGGGGACATATCGAAGTTCAAACAACAACGAATGGTTACAATTTTTTAACTCTACTACAACGTTATTTTTAAATCTAAGTATATCAACGTAAAACCTATTAGATGAAGAAGGTTTTGTGAAATTTGACAAGTTGTAGGTATTTTTTTGTAACCTCAGTAGAACGTACAATCTTTTTCAAAATTTTAAATTTTGAAATTTTCAAATGTTCCAACTGATACTGGCCAACATTTTACGTAACTCTGACCATTGAAAACAGAAGAACCTTACATGAAATTCAACGTTCTTTCAAATGGTGTAATTGGATTTGATGTAGTCTCAATATTTTCGAATTCATTAGCGTTTTTATGTGGTAAGGTTGGAAAAAAGTTGGAAAAAAAACCAAATTGTCAGATATCTTTAAAACGAAGAACTTCTCGAAAAATTGCTACTGAGCACTTTTTGTTCCAAATGAAGGGCAGAATCGATCCCCTGAGTTTCTCTAGAAGAAACTGGGACACCCTGTATAATTATGTCTTGTATATATCTATTTTGGAAATAAATTGTAAAAAATAAATTAAAAAATTAGTAGTTAGGCTAAATTTTCAATCTCTAGCTGCTTCTAGCACAAATTCAGACGCAAACTTCTAGTTTGTTGTTTCGCCGAATAATTTTAGAATGGGTCTGAATGTTGTCTGTGCAGCTGGCGTTTGAATGCACAGTTTTTTCGGAGGAGTGAGGGCGATGGATGAGGCATTCGAAAGAAAACAACGATCACGAATTGCAGGATAGTACGTGAATTAAAGAAACACGGAAGGAACACTGACATGCGCTTTGCTCGGGCCCGTCCAAGCGGCCGACTCTGCCTACCTCGTTTATAGTTTCTTTCCTGGAATCTTTTCACATTTTCAAAATGAAGCTCCTGGGGGAGAAATCCTTTGGGAGCGGCAGCCGGTGGGCGCCGCGGTCGTGGGAGTCCGGGTGTGGCGAGTCTTCCTCGCCTTATTAGCCACTGCACAGGCTCAGGTGTCGGGCGATCGGGTCAAATTCACAATGCCAGAACTTTCGTGAATGGAAATGAGCAGTACAAATAACAACAAATAACAAAACAGGTACCTAACTGATACAAATAACAATACAAAACACAAAATACAATAAAATACACAAACATACAATAAAAAATACAAAACAATGCAATAAAAAATACAATACAATACCATACAAAATACAAATACTGTCGTGTAACCCTCAGCGGCGATACCACTCACATATACTTGTATAATAGCTGTAACCGATAAACACAGAGACAGACGAGCTGTGAGACGCCTCGGGAAAAAGACCAGAAGGGTCCCCTCCATCGAACTCCCATCGACTCTCAACGGTCGTAACAGCCTTGATAGACGAGAGACGAGGTGGAGGCACGTTTATATACCGCTCGGCTCACCCTGCTCTTCATTCAACCTGCCGCACTCCCACCTACGACTTCTCTCTCACTCACCAGGATGCTCCCTCCTCTAACGCCTGCTGTGGTGATAACCGCGGGGTATTCGCCTTCTCCTTCCCGGCATCTGCTGTGGTGATAACCGCGGGACGCCTCCTTCTCCTCTAACGCCTGCTGTGGTGATAACCACGGGGTACTAGCATCCCTTTCCTTACGCATCTGCTATGGTGATAACTAGGGACTGGAATTATACGCACAAAATTTGGCCAAAATATGTACTCAAAATGGGCAAAATATGCACAAAAAAGTCACTTGCTATCACAATTATAGCAGTGGATCACAATTGATTTTTCCAAATTGTCAATTGTGACGTATTTATAGCCCAAAAGTGAAAGGCAATCCCATTCAGGGATAAATGGTAAGGGCGGGCCTGAGCCCTACCAGGTACACGGGATTAAACAGTGAATGGCCTAAGAATATCCGTGACCTCTTTTCAGAAACACATTTGGCGAATGGAATGTCTAAAAATAGGGAAATTCCCCAGTTTTGATTAAGAATGCAGAAATATGCACAAAACGGCCAAAATATGCAAATATCTTCGAAATCGAACAAAATATGTAAAATAGGTATGCTATTTAAATTTCAATTTAACACACGCTAAACGCTTCAGATACCCTCAAAACGGAAAAGTAGAACGATATACACGATAAAAAACACATATGTAAAATATGCAAATTCCAGTCCCTAGTGTTCTATGGGACGCTCCTCCATCTAGCACTCGGTGTGGTGATAACCGTGGGGTGCTAGCGTCCTTCTTCTTACGCGTCTGCTGTGGTGATAACCGCGGGATGCTCCCTCCTCTAACGCCTGCTGTGGAGATAACCGCGGGGCGCTAGCATCCCTTTCCTTACGCATCTGCTGTGGTGGTAACCGCGGGATGCTCCCTCCTCTAACGCCTGTTGTGGTGATAATTGCGGCTAAAGCTCTTCTAAAGAATTCCCTCAACTACCGCTCACCACAAATACAAAACAAATACAGTACAAAAAAAAAAAAAATGCAAATATCAAAAGAGGTAAATGTAATTGAGCGATATAAATAACAAAACAGGTAACAAAACCACATAGTTTGTGTCAATTTTTCGCAACCATAACAGAGAAAATTTCAGTTCCCCCATTGTACAGATAGTATAGGAAGTAGAGTCATTTGTTGAGAGGTCGTTTTGTCGATTTAATTGATAAAATTATTAATAATGTTCTATATAGGTACGTACGAGGTAACTACCTCCTACCAGACCAGTAATTGTCTTCTACATTATCCGTTCCATTTGAATCTACATACAGTCGTCCTTCGATTTATGCGAATCCATTTCATTTGAATTCCACCTCCCTTAATACAATATAATAATACAATACATATTATATTATATGAGAAGCCGAATTGTTTGACAGCCGACCGAAGGTCATTTCTCGGTTTACCGTCACTTCACCAAATGACATTTCACCTACACTTTTTCGCCTACATGCCATTTCACCTAAAAAAAACCGCTACAAATCCCTGCACAACGGTTTATTATTTTGTACAGAATATCCTTCTGTTACAGATCACAGCTCTGTATAGATAGCCCGTCTATCTATACATATAATAAAACAGTGTTTGTTTGTTTGTCTGTTTGTTTGTTTGTCTCGGCATCAATTGAGAACGGCTGAACGTAGAAAGTTGCGGCTGGTACCATTTGACGCAGAATTTATCTGGGAAGGTTTATGAAAAATCCGCATTTGAATCTGTCCATCCGTTGAAACGCTATGAATGAAATACTACTAAAAAACGTGTTATAATCACTTCTATGAGGACGTTTATGCTTATAATAACTTTGAACGGTTGGACGTAAATCCGATTGTAATTAGATTCTGGATTCAGCTCGACGAGTACATTCAAGTGGTACTTCACTCAGGATGTTAGTGGGAGGGGGGTACAGGTTATGAGAGGGGGGGGGGGGTCTACAGAAATTTCAAAACTACTTGACCAATTGGAGTGCAACTTTGGGAATTTGTTGTGTGAACATTGAGGAATGTTTCTAACCAGGTAGGGAGGGTTCATAGGATACGGGGGGGGGGGGGGGAGTTAAAGGCAGTTAGGGTTGGCATTGGGGAAGGTTTCTGATCAGTTGAGGAGGGGGGGATACAGGCATATTAAAATACATGACCGTTGGCTCCATTTATTTAAATCGCAGCAACACGCGTCGGTTCAAATAGTATAATCTATACATATAATAAAACAGTGTCTGTTTGTTTGTTTGTCTCGGCATCGATAAATGAGAACGGCTGAACGTAGAAGGTAGAGGCTGGTACTGTTGGACGCGTAATTTATCTGGGAAGGTTTAGGAGAAATCCGCGTTCAAATTTGTAAATCCGTTGAAATGCAATGGCTGAAGTACCATAAAAAGTCGTGTTATAATTACTTTTATGAGGACGTTTATGCTTAATATAACTTTTGAATGGTTGCACGTAAATCAGAATGTAAGTAGTCTCTAGATTCAGCTCGATGAGTACTTTCAAGTGGTTCTTCAATTTAAGTTCTGTGTAGTACGGTTCAAAATTAATAAACGCTATTTTAGGAGAATTTTCCATGATACCTAACTATTCAAACAGCTGCTCCATAAAGGTAGGTTTGATGTAAAATCTGAGGAGACGTAGGAGATAGCAAATTTAATTATCTACAACTTTCATCATAGTTGTTTTTTTCTAGCACGCAGTCTAATGGGTAAAAAGTGAGTAAAACCTGCAAAACATGAGGTATTTGGTGTATATATGGCATAGTGCTGTATATATGTAAATAGTGCTGTAAATATATGTAAATAGTGTATTTTCAAATTTCAAATTTTCACTTGGGACGCACCCTTGAACCGTGGCTTACGGTAGCAAACAACCACTCTTTGTCAATCCTGAGGTGGTATCTGTTATGAGTGGGGCCTGTCCTAAAGGGGGTGTCTGTTCTACCGTTGCGAAGCGCGGGTACACAGCTAGTATAATATAATATGTACTATTCTATACATATTATGTAGATCGGAGACCCTCCGTAGGTTAGCACCTAACCCCGTACTCGTTACTAGGTGCCTACCTAAATCACGAGTTAAATGTTGCTAAAATAATTCTGTAGATGACAAGCAGTAACTAAAACGTCAAAAAGAAACGCAAATAATGAAGTTCTGAAGGAAAATTGTTGATGTGGAGTGAAATAGATGCCCCTTCTGCGTAGATCACTGTTTTCTGTGGTCAGTACCTACCTACCCTCGTGGTCAATACCTATAATGAACCGTTGTGTAATAACTTGACCAACAATAATACTTCAACGGTTGTTCAAGTTGCAAAAGTACCCATCAACAAAATCCAGCCCCTTCTTGGTTGATGAACCGTTGTGTAATAATTAACCGTTGTGTAATAATTTACCGTTGTGTAATAATTTACCGTTGTGCAATGATTTACCATTGTGTAATAATTTACCCATCAATAGTACTTCAACGTTTGTTCAAGTTTCACAAGTACCTACCAACAAAATCCAATAGTCCATCACTTACCAAATGAAATTATATCGCAGAACAACCAACTCGACTTCATACAGCCATCCTTGATTGTAATCAGGCGCTCCCTAGTGATGATATCCTGGCCGGATTTTACCGTTTGATTCACGATCGTGTTGTCGAAGCTTTTTGGTACACACGAACGGCTGGACGTACAATGCTCCGGGTGGTCTCAAAAAATTGTTTAGCTCAATACACATTTAATAATGTTAAAAAAACGCTGCAAAGTCCTTGTCACATGGGGTTTATTATTCTACAGAAATGTTGGCTGTACATTTATTGTTTGTTTCATGTGAAATAATTGAAATAGCTATGTCGTGAGTCCCTCCCGGGAACACTCCACTAGCAACCTTAAAGCTCTCACCAATATCCACATGTAAAACTTACCTTCCGCTAATAAACATCTGAGTGGGGAGACAGGCAACAGAATCCAGGGGACACAACCTGGAGCCCCACTACCAGCTCCCAACAGGGAGCTGGAGGGAGAGGCCTCCAAGTCCTATATAACCCTGGATCCTGGAGCTTTAGCTTCATTCGACACTTCCTCTAACCAGCTCTCTCTTCTCTCTCTCCTACCTTCCTCCTCCCAGATGCCTGGTGGAATCCGCCGCTCTGGGAATTCACCTCCTACCTTTTCCTCTTGTCTACATCGGTGGATATCCGCCGCCTAGACAAGCACCTTCCTTCACCTACATCGGTGGATCACCGCCGCCTAGGTGAATTTCCTTCCTCTCGCCTACATCGGTGGATTACCGCCGCCTAGACGAGATTCCTTCCACTCACCTACATCGGTGGATCACCGCCGCCTAGGTGAACTTCCTTCCTCTCACCTACATCGGTGGATTACCGCCGCCTAGGTGAAATTCCCTCGCTCTTCTCTACCTACTCCTTCACGCCACCGTGATGAAGAATTTAAATTCATCACAATGATGAAGAATTTAAATTCATCACAAAAAATTCACGATCGTGTTGTCGAAGCTTTTTGGTACACACGAACGGCTGGACGTACAATGCTCCGGGTGGTCTCAAAAAATTGTTTAGCTCAATACACATTTAATAATGTTAAAAAAACGCTGCAAAGTCCTTGTCACATGGGGTTTATTATTCTACAGAAATGTTGGCTGTACATTTATTGTTTGTTTCATGTGAAATAATTGAAATAGCTATTTCTGATGGTTTCCAACAATTTTGGCCCCCAAAACACAAATTAGGTAGGTAGGTACGATCTTTTTTTTTTTCAAATTAACTTTGATCATTGGTAGTGCCATTTAATCGTCTTGATCCACGTGTTGACACTTTTTCTAGTGTTATTCTACAAACTGATGGTGATTTTAGACGATTTCGCAGGTTTTTGACTCATACAAAATCAATTTTGGGAGCTGAACATCTGGTACAACCTCAATTGTCCACTCCTTGGCCAAAATCGACCTCATATTCGATCTTCTCGTCCCCAAAAACATGGAAAACGATACCTCAAAAGCTCATGTTACCAACATGTTGCTAAAACGCAAAAAGTACCTATTTTTACACACATTTTCACTCACAACACCCCTGGGTATATTCCGATCGGGCTGAAAAGTTTCGGGACACAACTAGGGCCCAAATGGAGCATGTGTGCGAAAGAACGATTTTTTTAGACCGAAAATGAAGCCTGTACACGTGATACGGCGGACGGCGGACGGCGTACGGCGTACGGCGTACGGCGGACGGCGGACGGACATTGCATTTTGGTTTATTATTCTCTGAATAATACACCTATGTAATCGCTCAGCAAAAAATTTTTATAACCCCCCCTCAAACTTTTTTCTTTTCCGTTTCAAGGTGCGCAGATTCAAAAAATGCAATGTCCGTCCGCCGTCCGCCGTCCGCCGTCCGCCGTATCACGTGTACAGGCTTCATTTTCGGTCTAAAAAAGTCGTTCTTTCGCACACAAGCTCCATTTGGGCCCTAGTTGTGTCCCGAAACTTTTCAGCCCGATCGGAATACACCCAGGGGTGTTATGAGTGAAAATGTGTGTAAAAATAGGTACTTTTTGCGTTTTAGCAACATGTTGGTAACATGAGCTTTTGAGGTATCGTTTTCCATGTTTTTGGGGACGAGAAGATCGAATATGAGGTCGATTTTGGCCAAGGAGTGGAAAATTGAGGTTGTACCAGATGTTCAGCTCCCAAAATTGATTTTTTATGAGGCAAAAACCTGCGAAATCGTCTGAAATCACCATCAATTTGTAGAATAGCACTAGGAAAAGTTTCAACACGTAGATCAAGACGATTAAGTGGCACTACCAATGATCATGGATAATTTGAAAAAAAAAAAGATCGTACCTACCTAATTTGTGTTTTGGGGGCCAAAATTGGTGGAAACCATCAGAAATAGCTATTTCAATTATTTCACATGAAACAAACAATAAATGTAGGTACAGCCAACATTTCTGTAGAATAATAAACCCCATGTGACAAGGACTTTGCAGCGTTTTTGGAATCTACGCACCTTGAAACGGAAAAGAAAAAAGTTTGAGGGGGTGTTATAAAAATTTTTTGCTGAGCGATTACATAGGTGTATTATTCAGAGAATAATAAACCAAAACCATACCCTTCAATAGAAAGTTTTCGAGCTACGGCGTTCTGACAATTTCAACCCCTATTTTGAACCCCTTAGAGATGACTGACAGTAACGTCGAGCTTCGAGGACCAACTAGACCCCGAACGGAACCTATAACCCGAATTTCATCAATTTTGTTTCATGGTAAGAAAAGTGGCCCGTACGGCGTACGGCGGACAGACAGAAATTTTTTTATTGTATTTTCGGATTCTACATACCTTGAAACGTAAACCTTCAAATTTTGAGGGGGGGTTTAGAATTTTTTTTCATGCTCGATTCCAATGGTTCATTATTGAAAATAATAAACCAAAATATTCACGTACACAACCATTTTTTGACCTAATGAAACTCATTTCACCTAAATGTCACCTAAAACATAAAATTTAAATAGACACGAAGCATATTTTCTTATTACCTGAAAAAAAGCAGACTAAAGAAGTCGTCGTCATGTTGTCTGCTGAAGTGCTGATGTCATCACAGCACGAAATTGCACCCGACGGAGCGGAGATGAGCCGGAATGCGGTTGTCATCTTTGAATGTCTCGTAGTTCTCGACGACACTTGGAATACGCTTGTCGAGATTTTCACATTTTCTCCTCTTTGGTGCTTTTAGTTTGCGCCCTAACTTCAGCTCTCTAATTGCCACCTCAGTGTTGCTCCACTGTTTTTGAATTTACTTAATGAATCGGTAAGTGGCTGGATGGTTGGATGTTCTGGATAACTTCAGATAAGATAATTCTGAAGTTATTTTCCGCCTGAAAAGATAACTTCATTCTTGTTTTAGGGGAAATATCTTTTAGGAAAGTGTCGATTAGATGTATTTCTTTTGGGTCAACTGACCATGTGGCGAAATTGCATTAGGCCAAATGGCTGCTTGTGAAACGCTTTAGGTGAAGTAATCCATTTCTCAGTCTATAGCTGGACTATTAACATTGTTTGGACTATGGCACTTGAACAAACGAATGTAGATAAATATGGCTGTAACGGAACTGCTAGAGAAAAAACGCTGCAAAGTCACATGGGTTTATTATTCTATTGGATATACCTACAGAAATGTTGGCTGTTCATTATTTATTGTTTCTCAAAACACGGATTAGGCTCATTGTTTACGAATTATCTTTGATCATTGATAATGCCGTTTAATTGCCTTGTCACCTTTTGAAACTACTTCTAGTGTTATTATACAAACTGATGGTGATTTCAGACAATTTCCCAGGTTTTTGACTCATAAAAAAGATTTTTGGGAGCTGTACCTTTGTTACAACCTCAATTATTCACTCTTTGGTAAAAATCAACTTCAAAATCAACTTCTCGCCCTAAAAAAGCATACCTCACAAGCTCATGTTCACTAAAATCTCAAAAAAAAACCTCGAAAACCCCTATTTGTACCCATTTTTGGTTTATTATTTTCAATAATGAACCATTGGAATCGAGCATGAAAAAAAAAATTCTTACCCCCCCTCAAAATTTGATGGTTTACGTTTCAAGATATGTAGAATCCAAAACTGCAATAAAAATATTTCTGTCTGTCCGCCGTACGCCGTACGCCGTACGGGCCACTTTTCTTAGTTACCATGAAAAAAAATTGATGAAATTCGGGTTATAGGTTCCGTTCGGCGTCTAGTTGGTCCTCGAAGCTCGACGTTACTGTGAGTCATCTCTAAGGGGTTCAAAATAGGGGTTGAAATTTTCAAAACGCCTATACCATTTTTTTACGTAAATATTTTTACGGTTTTAAATAGTTCTTGAACTTGCGAGTTTTTTAAGACCATCCGGAGCATCGTACGTCCAGCCGTTCGTTCACAGTAAGGCCCCGAAGTTTGCACCGACAGGCATTTTCGACTCCAGTGTGAATGAAATTGTATACAATCCAAACCAAATCTCGTAACCAGAGACGCGCCCACAATAGGAATTTGTGAATACGGCCAATCATTGGTAGGGATCACCTGATTATATTGGCGGAGTATGAAGTCGAGTTGGTTGTTCTGTGATATTATTTAATTTGAAAAATGATGGCTCTATTGGAGTTTGTTGGTAGGTAGTGAAACTTGAACAAACGTTGAAGTATTATTGATGGGTAAATTATTACTACGGTAAATCATTACTCAACGGTAAATTATTACACAACGGTAAATTATACCATCTACGTAGAAGGGGCTGGAGTTTGTTGGTAGGTACTTTTGCAACTTTTTTCACTCCTCATCAACAATTTCTTTTCAGAACTTCATTATGTGTGTTTCGTTTTGTTAGGTACTGTTTGTCATCGGCAGAATTATTTTAGCAACATTTAACTCGTGATTTAGGTAGGTACCTAGTAACGAGTACGGGGTTAGGTACCAACCTAAGGAGGGTCTGCGATCTACATAATATGTATAGAATAGTACATATTATATTATATAGACGGGTTATCTATACATAGAGCTGTGATCTGTAACAGAAGGGTATTCTATACAAAATAATAAACCGTTGTGCAGGGATTTGCAGCGTTTTTTCCCCATACCCCTGGGTGTATTCCAATCGGGCTGCCCAGCTTCGGACCAAATGTATTCCAAAATTGGGACCCGAACTGTGTGCAGAAGAACGACGATTTTAGACCGAAATTCGACATAATTTGAGGCTGAAACTTCGTTAGAACCTCAATTTTCCACTCTGGTCAAAATCGACTTCATATTCGGTCTCCTCGTCCTAAAAACATGCAAAACGATACCTCACAAGGTCATGTTACTAAAACATCAAAAACCCTTTTTTTACCCCAATTATTCGCCCATAGCACCCTTGGGTATAATCCGATCGGGCTGCAAAGTTTCGGGACACAACTAGGGCCCAAATGGAGCATGTGTGCGAAAGAACGAATTTTTTAGACCGAAAATGAAGTAGATATGGATGATTCGGTGGACGGACATTGCATTTTTGGACTCCATGCACTTTGAAAAGTAAAAGAAACAAATTTTGATGGGGTGTTGTAAAAATGTTTTGCTGAGCGAATACATAGGTGTATTATTCACAGAATAATAAACCAAAAGATGAATTGTTTAAAATGGTGGAGGCTGTGACAGAGTGTAACAGTGGGGGTGGACCCTCGAGAGTTCCCCCTCTTAGACCAGCGAGATTATCACCGTTTAAGAAGGGATATCTGTCGTGAGTCCCTCCCGGGAACACTCCACTAACAACCTTAAAGCTCTCACCAATATTCCTATGTAAAAATTACCTTCCGCTAATAAACATCTGAGTGGGGAGACAGGCGACAGAATCCGGGGGACACAACCTGGTGCCCCACTACCAGCTCCCAACAGGGAGCTGGAGGGAGAGGACTCCAAGTCCTATATAACCCCGGATCCTGGAGCTTTAGCTTCATTCGACACTTCCTCTAACCAGCTCTCTCTTCTCTCTCTACCTTCCTCCTCCCAGATGCCTGGTGGTATCCGCCGCTCTGGGAATTCACCTCCTACCTTTTCCCCTTATCTACATCGGTGGATATCCGCCGCCTAGATAAGCACCTTCCTTCACCTACATCGGTGGATTACCGCCGCCTAGGTGAATTTCCTTCCTCTCGCCTACATCGGTGGATTACCGCCGCCTAGACGAGATTCCTTCCACTCACCTACATCGGTGGATTACCGCCGCCTAGGTGAATTTCCTTCCTCTCACCTACATCGGTGGATTACCGCCGCCTAGGTGAAATTCCCTCGCTCTCCTCTACTTACTCCTTCACGCCACCGTGATGATCAATTTAAATTCATCACAGTGGTGAACCCGACGTTCATCCAACCTTCTACCTTCTACCTTCTTACCACCTCATGTGTCGCCCCCAGTCTAGTTCGGTGTCCCGCATTTTAAATTCACATTTAAAATAGTCAGTTTAAATTCGCAATTTTTGGCCCACCCGCAACCACACAGCTCTCAACTCTCCGCCGCATCCAAACCCGCCGCCGCTCATTGCGAATTTTCAAATTCAACCGCTCAAATTGAATTTTGTTCACAGCCACCTCCACCATGGACCCGAACTCGCCATCGCCGCCGCTCCTCCGGCCGTCCCTGCTGCAGCCGCCGACCACTGCGGCTTCTGACGCAACCGACAACCCCTTCACCAGCCTCTCACCACCCGGCTCCACCGCATCCACCGCCGCCGCTGCCGCCGCCGCTGCAGCTGCCGCACACGCCGCCGCCGACGTCACGACGGCCTCGGCGTCGTTCCCGCTGTCGCTACCCCCCTTCTACACGCACGACCCCGCACTCTGGTTCTTCCAGGTCGACGCTGCGTTTTCTGCCGCCAACATCCGCAGCCAGCGTACCCGCTACTCCCGCATCATCTCTCTACTACCATATGAGATCCTCCTGCAGACGTCGGACATCTCCCCCGACGCCACGGCCGCCTACGACGACCTCCGCGCACGCCTCATCAGCTTATACCAACCCTCCAAGATCGCACGTGTCGCAGCACTCTCCCAGCCCCAACATCTCGGCGATTTGAAGCCCTCCCACCTATACCGTCGCCTACGTCACCAGCTACACGACGTCGTGACGGCCGACATCGCCCGAACTTTCTGGCTGCGGGCCCTCCCCCACCCCATCCAGATGGCGCTCGCCAGCCACCTCGACGGACCGGACGAGCCGCTCCTCCGTCTAGCCGACACGGTTTACGACCTCGCCGCGGCCGCCAGCGTCACGGAAGTCGCCGCACCCCGCACCCCCACCCCACGCAGGGATCGATCTCCGTCTCCAGAGCGCCGCCGGCCCCCCTCTCTCCACCGGCGCCGCTCCCTCTCCGTCGATCGCCGGCCAACCCCCTCCTCCGACCACCGACGCCAGCGCTCGGCCGACCGCCGCACCGTCTCCCCCACCCAGCAACGAAGAGGGAGGTCCCCAAACGCGGCAGCCCCCTCCAACTCCGCGCGCCCCACCAGGACCTACCTCCCAGCAGACCCCCCCCACCGATGTTTCTACCACGTGAACTTCGGTGGGGAGGCCCGCAAATGCCAGCCCCCCTGCTCCTACTCCTCCAAGCAGGGAAACGCGGACGCCCGCCGGTAAATCCGGCGGGCCCCCCTCCTCGCCAACACGGGGGGGACCACCACCAACCCCTCCCCGCCCGCATTCACACCACCTCTACCGAGCCTCGCTACCCCTCCTACGCCGCCGCCACGGCTGCCAACCTCCCGGCCGCATCTGACGGCGCCGCAAAACACGCCACCTCTCCATCAACTGCCTCCCCACCCCGAGTCAGCCCCTCCAAGCCCGCCTCCAGGGCAGCCAACCTTCCGGCCGCCACTAGCGCCGCCGCTACCGTTCCCCCACCCCGGAACGGCCCCTCCAAGCCCGCCTCCAGGGCAGCCAACCTTCCGGCCGCCACTAGCGCCGCCGCTACCGTTCCCCCACCCCGGAACGGCCCCTCCAAGCCCGCCTCCAGGGCAGCCAACCTTCCGGCCGCCACTAGCGCCGCCACTACCGTTCCCTCACCCCGGAACGGCCCCTCCAAGCCCACCCCCAAGACAACCACCCCTCCGGCCGCCACTCACGCCGCCGCTACCGTTCCCCCTCCCCGGAACGGCAAAAAAACGCCCCGCGTCTCCTTCGCGGAGGACCAACCACCGACATCGCACCCGCCCATCACCTCGGACGAACCAAGCCCCCCCCCTCCGACAGACCCCAACACCTCCGCCATCTTACCACACTCCGCCCCAGCTCACCAACGCCTGTTCCTAAAATGCTCAAAAACGCACGTCCCGTTCCTCGTCGACACAGGGGCGGCGCTCTCCATTTTCCCGAACAATATTCTCCGGCGACAGGCGCGTTGTTACCGGCAACTCCTCTACGCCGCCAACGGTACCACCATCCCCTCGTACGGGACGTACCGCTCATCAATCCACATGAGCGGGCTCGCGTACGAGTGGGAATTTACCGTGGCGGACGTGGAGAAAGCTATCCTGGGGGCCGACTTCCTCGCGTATTTCGGCCTCCAGGTAGACGTCCGTAACGCGCGCCTGCTCGACCCCTCCACCCAGAAACCCATCCCCGGGTTCATTCATGCGGTGGATCGTCCCCCATCCCAGTTTGAACAACTCCTCCTACACTACAAACCCCAGCGCCGCCCCTCAGCTCACATCTCACAGACCCAGCACTATATCGAAACCTCTGGCCCCCCAATATCCGCAAAAGCACGGCGCCTCCACCCCCTCCAACTCTCACAGGCCCGCAAACACTTTGACAATCTCATCAAGGAAGGCATTATCCGCCCCTCCAAATCCCCGTGGGCTTCTCCACTACATATTGTGCAGAAGCCTAACGGGGATATCCGCCCCTGCGGTGACTACCGCCGCCTCAATGCCCGAACAACCCCAGATCTCTACAACGTCCCGCACCTCCGGGACTTCTCTTCCCACCTCCACAACACAACCATTTTTTCTACACTCGACATCTCTCGTGCCTTCCATCACATTCACATCTACCCCCCTGACGTTCCTAAAACAGCTATCATCACCCCTTTCGGCCTGTTCGAGTATATCAAAATGGGTTTCGGCCTCCGTAACGCTGCCCAAACTTGGCAGCGTTACATGGACAACATTCTACGAGGCCTACCCTTCGTATTCTGTTTTTTGGACGACGTACTGATCGCTTCCCGGGACCCAACGGAACACCTCGCACACCTGAAACAGGTTCTTGACATCTTCGCCGCCGAGGGCCTCACCATAAACACTCCGAAATGTGTTCTCGCCCAACCCTCCGTCCGCTGCCTCGGCCACCAGGTTTCGTCCGAAGGTATAAAACCCCTACCGGACAAAGTGCACACCCTCACCGATTTCCCACAACCCAACACCGTCTCAGAACTCCGCCGTTTCCTGGGTATGTTGAACTTTTATCGTAGACACATCAAACACGCAGCACAACATCAACAACCACTAATACACGCTATCCCACAACCGGCAAAGAAAAACGATAAACGCCCCATTTCCTGGACCCCCACCCTCTCAACCGCCTTTCAACAATGCAAACAGGACCTAGTAGACGCCGCTCTATTGGCCCATCCCGATCCCCATGCCCCCCTCTCCATCACCACGGATGCGTCCGACTGGGCCATCGGGGCAGTACTCCACCAACACACCGGCGCCACCCCCCAACCTCTCGGCTTTTTCTCTAAAACTCTGTCCCCCACACAAAAAAATTACTCCACCTTTGACAGAGAACTCCTCGCCATCCACGAAGCCATCAAACACTTCCGTGACTTCGTGGAGGGCAGGCAGTTCTCTGTCATCACCGACCACAAGCCCCTCACCCACGCCCTCCTCCAAAACCGAAAATCAGCCTCCCCCCGTCGCCTCCGGCAACTCGAATTTATCGGACAATTCACGTCCGATATTCGTTATTTGCCGGGGGCCGACAACTGCGTCGCCGACGCGCTCTCCCGCCCCACCCCTGCGCCGGTGGCGGAGTTACTGCCCTTCCCTTCCCCGCAAACCCTCAAAAACCACCAAACTCCTACTTCCGATCCCGCACTGTCAAATCTCATCTCCGCCTCAAAATTGGAACAGCTGCCTCCCCTCGATCTCTGGTGCGACGTATCGGCCGATACACCGCGCCCGTACGTCCCACCGGAGCTGAGGAGGCAGTTGTTCCTACATTACCACTCCCTCCATCATCCCGGCATTCGGGCGAGCCGGGACCTCATCAAGACGCGGTACTTCTGGCCCCATATGAACACGGATATACGTACCTGGGTTCTGGGGTGCCAGAAGTGCCAGCAATTCAAGGTCTCGGCTCACCCCCATGTACCTCCTCAACCTATCCCCGATTCTCTCCCGTGGGAACACGTCCACTTGGATCTGGTCGGCCCTCTTCCCCCCTCCGAGGGGAAGAGGTATTGCCTCACCATGATCGACCGTGCGACAAATTGGGTAGAGTGTATCCCACTCGCCCACATTACCGCGGACGCCGTCGCCGCGGCCTTCCTCACTCAATGGATCAGCCGCTACGGCTGTCCGCGGACACTCACGGTCGATCAGGGGAGGCAATTTGAATCAGCCCACTTTTCCGACCTGCTCCGTTCCCTCGGGATTCAGAAAATCCGCACCACTCCTTATCACCCTCAATCCAACGGGAAAATAGAGCGGTGGCACTCGGTCCTCAAGCAAGCCATCTCCACATCAGCCACTTCACCTTCATGGACAAAAACCCTCCCCTACGTTCTACTTAGCCTCCGCACTTCCGCCCGTCCTTCAGACGACACAAGTCCCGCACAACACGCTTTCAGAGACCCCATTCGTTTACCGGCCGACATTTTCCCTCCACACAACACCCCGTCCATTAACAGGGAACCGTTACACACCTCAACACCGACAAACGACACCACTTACCCCAAACGCTTTTACACTTCCACGCACATGTACTTGAAAGAGCCCGGCATGCATAAAACCTTTCAGCCCCTTTATGCCGGGCCCTTTCAAGTCATCCGCACAACACCAACCACCGCGACCCTGCTAATGGACGGGAAACCCCACACCGTCCCTTTCGCCCGCTGCAAGCCCGCCCCTGTTCTCCCTCAACCAACGTCCACTATCAGTCTCCCGCCGTCTGTTTGCCATGCAACACCTCTCTCCACCACAACAGTCTCCCCCGTCGCCGTTTCCGGATTTCGATTCGGATCCGGAAATGGCGGCGATACTCCGGGACGTGTACGTCCCGGACCCGCTCTCCCCCCTACCCCCTTCGCCCGGACCTACAACATCGCTTCCATTTTTTCCGCAACGGATTTCCGGACTCCCTCCCCGGCCCCGGCGGTGGAAGTACCCCCAGTGGCGCATACTGCGCGAATTTCGCGCAGCGCAAGCCACCGGGGTACACCCCCCTTACATCCCGATAGATCCCCTTATGGACCCGCTCCTCCACCAATTTCGCCTCACCCTGCTTATGCCACCCCCTCCACCCCTTCCAAGCATCACTCTCCCCGTCTTCAACGGACCCCCGCCCCCCAAATTTCAACCCCCTCTTGCTCCTCCCCCTTTTTCAATTTTCGACCCCCCAATTTTGATTTCTACCCCACCAACGCCCCAACCCACCAAACCCACAACACCCCCTCCTCCCCCATCCCCGCCGGGGATATCCACAATAGTTCCCGCCGGGACGAAAAGGTCCGGGCGGCGCAACAGACGACGGGAGCGTCCCTCGCCCCGCGTCCCGGCGGCCAAGTCCCCCGCCCCGCTCTGAGAAATCACGGCGGGGCCTTGAGATTTCGGGACAGTGTTTGTGTTCCATTATCCCACAGACACTGTACCGAACCTCACAGCCCCGCCGTGGCCACTTCGTCGCAGCGGGCATCGTCCACATCCAACCACACACTACACCCACCTTTTCACTACACCCACACACTCAATACACTTCACCACACACAACCCGCACCCAGGGAACGGCGGATCTCGCAACCCCGCTCAATTCTGTCTCCCCTGAACCCGTACCTAAAAATTGTACATACCTGTAAATACCTGTACATACCTGTAAATACCTGTACATACCTGTAAATACTACCTGTAAATACCTTGCACATATCTATCTATCTAATTACTATCTAACTATCACTCCTCTTATCATCATCATCAACCTTTGTAAATATTGTCACTTCATCAAATCTTTCATCACACCCTCCTTGTACATAGGTTTCCCATCATCTAATTTCGTCTACTTACATCTACTTACATCTACTTACGTCTACTTACCTCTACTTATGTCTACTTACGTCTCCTTATGTCTACTTTTGTCTACTTAGCCCTACTTATGTCTACTTATGTCTACTTATGTTTACTTATCCTACTACTTGTATATCACCCTAGATTTAAGACACCTCCGGTCACGCTTCTGCCTTCAGCACTACCATTGTTTGTTTCAGCCTTCAGCTCCTGTATCCTTGCGCCTTCAGCTCCCCTTTTGTTTCCGCAGCCCTCAGCCACTGTCAACTTGAGCCTTCAGCTACCTCAAACATTGGTTCGAACTGGGGGGACCTCTGTCGTGAGTCCCTCCCGGGAACACTCCACTAACAACCTTAAAGCTCTCACCAATATTCCTATGTAAAAATTACCTTCCGCTAATAAACATCTGAGTGGGGAGACAGGCGACAGAATCCGGGGGACACAACCTGGTGCCCCACTACCAGCTCCCAACAGGGAGCTGGAGGGAGAGGACTCCAAGTCCTATATAACCCCGGATCCTGGAGCTTTAGCTTCATTCGACACTTCCTCTAACCAGCTCTCTCTTCTCTCTCTACCTTCCTCCTCCCAGATGCCTGGTGGTATCCGCCGCTCTGGGAATTCACCTCCTACCTTTTCCCCTTATCTACATCGGTGGATATCCGCCGCCTAGATAAGCACCTTCCTTCACCTACATCGGTGGATTACCGCCGCCTAGGTGAATTTCCTTCCTCTCGCCTACATCGGTGGATTACCGCCGCCTAGACGAGATTCCTTCCACTCACCTACATCGGTGGATTACCGCCGCCTAGGTGAATTTCCTTCCTCTCACCTACATCGGTGGATTACCGCCGCCTAGGTGAAATTCCCTCGCTCTCCTCTACTTACTCCTTCACGCCACCGTGATGATCAATTTAAATTCATCACAATATCGATTAGGCTTCCCCAAACCGATCCCGCCTCCACCGGAAGAAAAAATATATCGAGAACAGCCCACACTGTTACAAGGTTGACGACTATGTTAACCGTCGTGCCCAGTTCCGCCAGGGCCTCGAAGGATTGGCAGCCCCTTACGTTAATCTCCAGCGCCAGTTACGTAAAGAGGCTAAAAAATTAAACCAACAACAACAATTAAACCTCGTAAAATACAACTAACTCTTCCTTGACTGGTTAAATAAATAAATTAAATTAATTAATAATAATAAAATTAAATTAATTAAATTAATTAATTGATTAAATAATGCTGGAATATGAAGGATGGAAGTTTTATTTACAAGATCTAATTAATTCCCCCCCCCCCCCCCCCCCCCACAAATTCACCTCTGCTCATGTTTTAAATCGTTCAATTATCATTTTTTAACTCTACTACAACGTTATTTTTAAATCTAAATAGGTATATCAATCAGTAAAGCCTATTAGATGAAGAAGTTTTGTGAAATTTGACAAGTTGTACGTATTTTTTTGTAACCTCAGTTGAACTTACAATTTTTTCACAATTTTAAATTTTGAAATTTTCAAATGTTCCAACTGATACTGGCCAAAATTTTAAGTAACTCTGACCATTGAAAACAGAAGAATCTTACAGGAAATTTCACGTTCTTTCAAACGGTGTAATTGGATCTGTGTTGTAGTCTCAATATTTTCGAATTTATTAGCGTTTTTATGTGGTCAGGTAGTGAGGTAAAAATGGAAAAACACAGATTGTCGGATATCTTTAAAACGAAGAACTTTTCGAAAATTTTCTACTGAGCATTTTTTGTTCCAAATGAAGAGTAGAATCGATTCCCTGAGTTTCTCCAGAAGGAACTGGGACACCCTGTATTATATACATATTGTGTCAGGATGCATAATTTAGGTAATTATGTTTCTCTTCTACCCACCACTCGATATTGTAAATAACTGTATAATTAAGGGCCTAATGTGCAAATAAATTTCCATATTCTTATTCTTATTGTTATTACTCGCATATTTGTTTCCATGAAACGAAAGTTCAAGGGTCGCCAGGTCCCAGTTATTGAGAACTATAATAATTATGTTTCGTTGACGATTAGTTACTTATAGAATCGGTGCTTGATGTTTGGTGGTACCTAAGTAGGTACCTATTTATCGTTAACTACTGTAGCTCGGAAATGCATCGACATCACAACGGGCAACAAGAAGAATACTATACTTATTACCAGGGGCGTTGCGCCGATAAGGCCACTGCCCCGGCACCCAAAAACACTGTATACGTATAGATAGGTAAGTTTAAAAAAAACTCCATTGTTCAGTTGGCATTTGAATTTCCCTCCCTACGCTCTAACTAGAATTTTTCACAAAGTTCTACAGCGACTCGCCAGATTTCTCTGGCTATGATGGAAATTCTATGGATATTCAATATTATAGTAGAGCATCCATAGTGCGCTCCATAGACCAAGCATGCTATCGGAATAAAGCGACAGTAATTGATGTCCTGCAATCGAAATCGAAACCTGGGCTCTTCTTGAAACTGGCAGGTCCTGGGACCTGGTGTCGCCATGGCAACTGAGAAAAGTGGCCTGTCCGCGCATGCTCAGTAGAGTACACATGTTGTTTGCCACGCCCACATTGGGCCCAGTCCCCAAAATCTGATTTCTAATCCAAAATCGTTCGTTTTCACAATCGATTCGAGCCCTTCGATTCAATTTGTTGTTGTTTTTCTTGAGGGTGCTGGGAAGAAACACTCTTCATGGCGACAGTGATGGTTAGAGGTTGCGTTTTTTCTTCTTATGCATTCGATTCGTCATCTCGATACGAGATGCTTCTTCGCCTTCTGATTTGTTTTTGTTGTGAATTATATTCGCTTTCTCTGTTGAGTCACTTGTCAGTTTTGGTTTATTATTTTCAATAATGAACCATTGGAATCGAGCATGAAAAAAAAAAAATTCTTACCCCCCCTCAAAATTTGATGGTTTGCGTTTCAAGGTATGTAGAATCCAAAACTGCAATAAAAATATTTCTGTCTGTCCGCCGTACGCCGTACGGGCCACTTTTCTTAGTTACCATGAAAAAAAATTGATGAAATTCGGGTTATAGGTTCCGTTCGGCGTCTAGTTGGTCCTCGAAGCTCGACGTTACTGTGAGTCATCTCTAAGGGGTTCAAAATAGGGGTTGAAATTTTCAAAACGCCTATACTATTTTTTTTACGTAAATATTTTTACGATTTTAAATAGTTCTTGAACTTGCGAGTTTTTTAAGACCATCCGGAGCATCGTACGTCCAGCCGTTCGTTCACAGTAAGGCCCCGAAGTTTGCACCGACAGGCATTTTCGACTCCAGTGTGAATGAAATTGTATACAATTCAAACCAAATCTCGTAACCAGAGACGCGCCCACAATAGGAATTTGTGAATACGGCCAATCATTGGTAGGGATCACCTGATTATATTGGCGGAGTATGAAGTCGAGTTGGTTGTTCTGTGATATTATTTCGCTTGAAAAATGATGGCTCTTTTGGAGTTTGTTGGTAGGTAGTGAAACTTGAACAAACGTTGAAGTATTATTGATGGGTAAATGATTACTACGGTAAATCATTACTCAACGGTAAATTATTACACAACGGTTCAGTATACCATCTACGTAGAAGGGGCTGGAGTTTGTTGGTAGGTACTTTTGCAACTTTTTTCACTCATCAACAATTTCTTTTCAGAACTTCATTATGTGTGTTTCTTTTTGTTAGGTACTGTTTGTCATCGGCAGAATTATTTTAGCAACATTTAACTCGTGATTTAGGTAGGTACCTAGTAACGAGTACGGGGTTAGGTACTAACCTACGGAGGGTCTGCGATCTACATAATATGTATATAATAGAATAGTACATATCATATTATATAGAAGGGTTATCTATACATAGAGCTGTGATCTGTAACAGAAGGGTATTCTATACAAAATAATAAACCGTTGTGCAGGGATTTGCAGCGTTTTTTTAATGGATGCCTAGAGGTCGATTTCATTGACTGGAGTGTGGTTTTTAGGGGTATGCATAAAAAGGCACATTTGCTGAAACGGACCACGTTTTGAGATGGGAAAAGCTGAATAACATAAAATCTATAGGATCTAGCGAAAAAGTATCGGAGTAAAAGTTGAAGAAGATAACATGTTAAATAAAATAAGACCAATTTCAAGTCTCTAGGACAAATGGTTACTATGTTATGAGGAAAGAAATAATATTTTTATGAAAAAAACGCTGCAAATCCCTGCACAACGGTTTATTATTTTGTATAGAATACCCTTCTGTTACAGATCACAGCTCTATGTATAGATAACACGTCTATATAATATGATATGTACTATTCTATACATATTATTTAGATAGCAGACAGCGTTGGCCAATAGAATTGCAGAACGCGTAGCCGTGGCCGGCCCTTGTGATTGGAATGGCCTAGGCCAGTCATAATGAATTTATTGAAAAAACAAAAGAAAACGATTGATTGAACCATTTCGGACCACGCCAATGCGCACCATGCCAATTAGACAATTCTAAATGAATTCCAAATGAAAGTCCAATTCAGACTGATGGTATACCAATTTTTACAATTCTAAGTGAATTCCTAAGTGCACTAACAATTACAATCCTAAGTGCAATCTTAGAGGATTACAATTACAATCCTAAGTGAATTTAAAGTGCAATTGAAATTGTAATCCAATTGCAATTTCAATATTTTATTAACACAACTTTGCCAATTTTGGCGAATGTGGAGTGTATGTTTATAGGATTAGTGTGTCGGGAATTTAGATGGGGATGTTAGGTAGAGTGGTGAGCAGTGGCCAATTGCAATTGAAAAAAATTGTTGATGAGGAGTGAAAACGTTGGCCAATAGAATTGCAGAACCATTTCGGACCATGCCAATGCGCACCATGCCAATTAGACAATTCGAAATGAATTCCAATTCAAATTAATTTGAATTCAAATTAATGAATTCCAATTCAATTAATGAATTCCAATTCAAATTAATGAATTCCAATTCGAAATCGATTGAATAAATTGATTGATTGATGGAATCGAGCGCTTCCCTGGTGACGAGCGCACAATGCCAATTAGGCAATTCGAAAAAAATTCCAATTCAAATTAAAGTTCAATTCAGTATACCAATATTTACAATTCTAAGTGAATTCCAATTGCAATTGAAAAATTGATTGATTGATTGTTCGATTGATTGAATAAATTGATTGATTGATTGAATCTAGCGCGTCCCTGGTGACGAGAGTGTATACAATTTCATTCACCCTGGTGTCGAAAATGCCTGTCGGTGAAAACTTCGGGGCCTGTGAACCAGAGATGGGCAGATTCGTATTCGTAAATTCGAATCCGAATTTGATTCACAGCACCTTAACGTGTCAATCCGAATACGAATGCATTCGTATTCTAAAGTGTGAATTCGAATAGATTCATATTTCCAAGTGTGAATCCGAATACGAAATTTGGATTCACACCTATGAATCCAAATCCGGATCTATTCGTATTCATACCTATGAATCCAAATCATTTCGGATTCACATCTATGAATACGAATCCATTTGGATTCACACTTGGATTCACTGAAAAATTCAATTCAAAAGGCCAATATAAGTAAATAAATGTCTGTCTGTACCTCGCTACAGGTCGAGTTTTGGGTGTTAGCAAATTATCAGATGTACATTTATTGGCGTCAAACTAAGTAATTGACCCGAATTTCCTATTATTTGGAGCCCCAAGTCGAATGCGACTGGTCCCAGGTTTTAGGAGTCCACAAATAGTTAAAAATCATGATTTTATGGTCATGGTTTTATGGATAAACGCTAAAAATATCTGCTAATTTTTTGTAACAAATTTGTATTATGAACAAGTTTATCAACCTTTCAACCAAGTTAGCGTTTTTATGATAATACTAGCGAGTTTACTAACCAAATGTTTCACGAAAAACAGAAAAATTTCACGAAAAAAAAAAAAAAATATCACAACATTTTAGTTGTCAAGGGGCGGAGAGATGCTGTTATACAGTGTGTGTTCATTTAATCAAGGGCCGACTGTGATTTCATAAGATTCTCACATACACAATAGTGTCAACATCACACAGCAACATCACACTGAAACACCACATGAATAGGAGTGAGGATTTATACGGTAATAGTATATAAGACACTTGAAATGGGTTAACAACTCTTCAACTCGATCACTGACACAAGGCCACCATACTTTTGGTTTATTATTTTCAATAATGAACCATTGGAATCGAGCATGAAAAAAAAAATTCTAACCCCCCCTCAAACGCTGCAAATCCCTGCACAACGGTTTATTATTTTGTATAGAATACCCTTCTGTTACAGATCACAGCTCTATGTATAGATAACCCGTCTATATAATATAATATGTACTATTCTATGCATAATTATGTAGATCGCAGACCCTCCGTAGGTTAGTACCTAACCCCGTACTCGTTACTAGGTACCTACCTAAATCACGAGTTAAATGTTGCTAAAATAATTCTGCCGATGACAAACAGTACCTAACAAAAAGAAACACACATAATGAAGTTCTGAAAAGAAATTGTTGATGAGGAGTGAAAAAAGTTGCAAAAGTACCTACCAACAAACTCCAGCCCCTTCTACGTAGATGGTATAATGAACCGTTGTGTAATAATTTACCGTTGAGTAATGATTTACCGTAGTAATAATTTACCCATCAATAATACTTCAACGTTTGTTCAAGTTTCACTACCTACCAACAAACTCCAAAAGAGCCATCATTTTTCAAATTAAATAATATCACAGAACAACCAACTCGACTTCATACTCCGCCAATATAATCAGGTGATCCCTACCAATGATTGGCCGTATTCACAAATTCCTATTGTGGGCGCGTCTCTGGTTACGAGATTTGGTTTGAATTGTATACAATTTCATTCACACTGGAGTCGAAAATGCCTGTCGGTGCAAACTTCGGGGCCTTACTGTGAACGAACGGCTGGACGTACGATGCTCCGGATGGTCTTAAAAAACTCGCAAGTTCAAGAATTATTTAAAACCGTAAAAATATTTACGTAAAAAAAATGGTATAGGCGTTTTGAAAATTTCAACCCCTATTTTGAACCCCTTAGAGATGACTGACAGTAACGTCGAGCTTCGAGGACCAACTAGACGCCGAACGGAACCTATAACCCGAATTTCATCAATTTTTTTTCATGGTAACTAAGAAAAGTGGCCCGTACGGCGTACGGCGGACAGACAGAAATATTTTTATTGCAGTTTTGGTTTATTATTTTCAATAATGAACCATTGGAATCGAGCATGAAAAAAAAAATTCTTACCCCCCCTCAAAATTTGATGGTTTACGTTTCAAGGTATGTAGAATCCAAAACTGCAATAAAAATATTTCTGTCTGTCCGCCGTACGCCGTACGGGCCACTTTTCTTAGTTACCATGAAAAAAAATTGATGAAATTCGGGTTATAGGTTCCGTTCGGCGTCTAGTTGGTCCTCGAAGCTCGACGTTACTGTGAGTCATCTCTAAGGGGTTCAAAATAGGGGTTGAAATTTTCAAAACGCCTATACCATTTTTTTACGTAAATATTTTTACGGTTTTAAATAGTTCTTGAACTTGCGAGTTTTTTAAGACCATCCGGAGCATCGTACGTCCAGCCGTTCGTTCACAGTAAGGCCCCGAAGTTTGCACCGACAGGCATTTTCGACTCCAGTGTGAATGAAATTGTATACAATTCAAACCAAATCTCGTAACCAGAGACGCGCCCACAATAGGAATTTGTGAATACGGCCAATCATTGGTAGGGATCACCTGATTATATTGGCGGAGTATGAAGTCGAGTTGGTTGTTCTGTGATATTATTTCGCTTGAAAAATGATGGCTCTTTTGGAGTTTGTTGGTAGGTAATGAAACTTGAACAAACGTTGAAGTATTATTGATGGGTAAATTATTACTACGGTAAATCATTACTCAACGGTAAATTATTACACAACGGTTCATTATACCATCTACGTAGAAGGGGCTGGAGTTTGTTGGTAGGTACTTTTGCAACTTTTTTCACTCCTCATCAACAATTTCTTTTCAGAACTTCATTATGTGTGTTTCTTTTTGTTAGGTACTGTTTGTCATCGGCAGAATTATTTTAGCAACATTTAACTCGTGATTTAGGTAGGTACCTAGTAACGAGTACGGGGTTAGGTACTAACCTACGGAGGGTCTGCGATCTACATAATATGTATATAATAAAATAGTACATATCATATTATATAGAAGGGTTATCTATACATAGAGCTGTGATCTGTAACAGGAGGGTATTCTATACAAAATAATAAACCGTTGTGCAGGGATTTGCAGCGTTTTTCACTCCTAATCAACAATTTCTTTTCAGAACTTCATTATGTGTGTTTCTTTTTGTTAGGTACTGTTTGTCATCGGCAGAATTATTTTAGCAACATTTAACTCGTGATTTAGGTAGGTGCCTAGTAACGAGTACGGGGTTAGGTACTAACCTACGGAGGGTCTGCGATCTACATAAATATGCATAGAATAGTACATATTATATTATATAGACGTGTTATCTATACATAGAGCTGTGATCTGTAACAGAAGGGTATTCTATACAAAATAATAAACCGTTGTGCAGGGATTTGCAGCGTTTGGATTCTACATACCTTGAAACGTAAACCATCAAATTTTGAGGGGGGGTAAGAATTTTTTTTTTCATGCTCGATTCCAATGGTTCATTATTGAAAATAATAAACCAAAATTTGATGGTTTACGTTTCAAGGTATGTAGAATCCAAAACTGCAATAAAAATATTTCTGTCTGTCCGCCGTACGCCGTACGCCGTACGCCGTACGGGCCACTTTTCTTAGTTACCATGAAAAAAAATTGATGAAATTCGGGTTATAGGTTCCGTTCGGCGTCTAGTTGGTCCTCGAAGCTCGACGTTACTGTGAGTCATCTCTAAGGGGTTCAAAATAGGGGTTGAAATTTTCAAAACGCCTATACAATTTTTTAACGTAAATATTTTTACGGTTTTAAATAGTTCTTGAACTTGCGAGTTTTTTAAGACCATCCGGAGCATCGTACGTCCAGCCGTTCGTTCACAGTAAGGCCCCGAAGTTTGCACCGACAGGCATTTTCGACTCCAGTGTGAATGAAATTGTATACAATTCAAACCAAATCTCGTAACCAGAGACGCGCCCACAATAGGAATTTGTGAATACGGCCAATCATTGGTAGGGATCACCTGATTATATTGGCGGAGTATGAAGTCGAGTTGGTTGTTCTGTGATATTATTTCGCTTGAAAAATGATGGCTCTATTGGAGTTTGTTGGTAGGTAGTGAAACTTGAACAAACGTTGAAGTATTATTGATGGGTAAATTATTACTACGGTAAATCATTACTCAACGGTAAATTATTACACAACGGTTCATTATACCATCTACGTAGAAGGGGCTGGAGTTTGTTGGTAGGTACTTTTGCAACTTTTTTCACTCCTCATCAACAATTTCTTTTCAGAACTTCATTATGTGTGTTTCTTTTTGTTAGGTACTGTTTGTCATCGGCAGAATTATTTTAGCAACATTTAACTCGTGATTTAGGTAGGTACCTAGTAACGAGTACGGGGTTAGGTACTAACCTACGGAGGGTCTGCGATCTACATAATATGTATATAATAAAATAGTACATATCATATTATATAGAAGGGTTATCTATACATAGAGCTGTGATCTGTAACAGGAGGGTATTCTATACAAAATAATAAACCGTTGTGCAGGGATTTGCAGCGTTTTTCACTCCTAATCAACAATTTCTTTTCAGAACTTCATTATGTGTGTTTCTTTTTGTTAGGTACTGTTTGTCATCGGCAGAATTATTTTAGCAACATTTAACTCGTGATTTAGGTAGGTGCCTAGTAACGAGTACGGGGTTAGGTACTAACCTACGGAGGGTCTGCGATCTACATAAATATGCATAGAATAGTACATATTATATTATATAGACGTGTTATCTATACATAGAGCTGTGATCTGTAACAGAAGGGTATTCTATACAAAATAATAAACCGTTGTGCAGGGATTTGCAGCGTTTGGATTCTACATACCTTGAAACGTAAACCATCAAATTTTGAGGGGGGGTAAGAATTTTTTTTTTCATGCTCGATTCCAATGGTTCATTATTGAAAATAATAAACCAAAATTTGATGGTTTACGTTTCAAGGTATGTAGAATCCAAAACTGCAATAAAAATATTTCTGTCTGTCCGCCGTACGCCGTACGCCGTACGCCGTACGGGCCACTTTGCTTAGTTACCATGAAACAAAATTGATGAAATTCGGGTTATGGGTCCCGTTCGGGGTCTAGTTGGTCCTCGAAGCTCGACGTTACTGTCAGTCATCTCTAAGGGGTTCAAAATAGGGGTTGAAATTTCCAGAACGCCTATACCTTTGTTTTACGTGAATTTTTTCACGGTTTTAAATAGTTCTTGAACTTGCGAGTTGTTTAAGACCATCCGGAGCATCGTACGTCCAGCCGTTCGTTCACAGTAAGGCCCCGAAGTTTGCACCGACAGGCATTTTCGACTCCAGTGTGAATGAAATTGTATACTCTTGTCACCAGGGACGCGCTGGATTCAGTCAATCAATCAATTTATTCAATCAATTGATCGATCAATCAATCAAAATTTTCAATTGAAATTGGAATAGTTTGTAAATTATTGGATTACTTTATTGTTTGCAATTGGGGAATCATAGGCTTGTTTGTGTGTCTGTTGTTTTCAATTGCAATTGGCCACTGCTCACTTGAATTGGAATTCATTAATTTGAATTGGAATTCATTTCGAATTGTCTAATTGGCATGGTGCGCATTGGCATGGTCCGAAATGGTTCTGCAATTCTATTGGCCCAACGCTGTCTGCGATTCTCATCATAATATGTATAGACTAGTACATTATACAGACTAGTACAGTATTATACAGACGGGGTTATATATACGGGTATTTGACCCGCAGACTAAGCAGCTACATTCTCAAAAATTGTCGGCGCCGTTTCAAACATGCAGTGCTGAACTCCATGCTATCCTGATGGGTATCAACGTTGGAATCAGACAAACCGGCTCCAGAAACTTCATCGAGGGGTTGGCAATAATTACATTATGTACCATATTGCAGCTACTATCCTGGAGTGCCCAGACAGAAACATCAGCATCCAATGGGTCCCAGGACATATCAATGTGATTGGCAACGATATGGCGGACAGCGCGGCTAAGTATGGAGCAACTCTACAAGAAGATGACACTCACACCCCTGTCCCCCTCCCAGATGCGCTTCGACTCACCAACAGGGCTATACTAGTTGAGTGGCAAGATACATATAACCAGGTATCATTGGACAAGGGCTATCACCACTACCTGATACAGCCCCGCATCAGTCCCAAACCATGGTTTTTCAACCTTCCCTTCAATCGAAACGATATTGTCCAAATGGTGAGACTACGGACAAACCATGGTAACATAAACCGAAGTCTACACCTGATGGGAGTCTCAGGATCGCCCAATTGCGTCCATTGCGATGTAGAGGAGGATATGGTCCACAAGATTATGGATTGCGGATTCTACGAAGAGGAACGAGCTGAATGGGGTCAAGTGTTGGAGGGACAAGAGTTGTGTACAATGGTGAAGACGGCGAACGCGGGGACAATTAAAGACATTTTGAACTTCATGAAACATTCTGGCATAAAATTATGATTGAAATACTAAATATGTACATACACTGTATATAACCGCTATTTATTATATACATTAATTCATTATGTAATGACGCAATTGTGCTGACAATATGTGTGAATAAACGCAAGGTCAATTTAAAAAAAAAAAAAAAAAAAAAATCTATACAGAGATCTGTGATCTGTAACAGAATGGTATTCTATACAAAATAATAAACCGTTGTGCAGGGATTTGCAGCGTTTTTTAAATTTGGGATAAGAAAGAGCTGCAATAGCTGCATGAGGTAATTAATTATTTAGAGTTGCCAATATCTGTGGGTTAGAGTGATTGAGTTGTACGTGTGTGCCAAATTTCAAGTTTCTCGGTTGAATAGTTTCGCCACAATTTCTGTCGCACAGACAGACAGACACACGAGCTTCCCCAAAAGGGTTAGGTACTGGCAGTTCGTCATCAACGTCACCACGATTATCCAGTGAGAATCTTATGAAATCACAGTCGGCCCTTGATTAAATGAACACACACTGTATAACAGCATCTCTCCGCCCCTTGACAACTAAAATGTTGATATTTTTTTTTTTTCGTGAAATTTTTCTGTTTTTCGTGAAACATTTGGTTAGTAAACTCGCTAGTATTATCATAAAAACGCTAACTTGGTTGAAAGGTTGATAAACTTGTTCATAATACAAATTTGTTACAAAAAATTAGCAGATATTTTTAGCGTTTATCCATAAAACCATGACCATAAAATCATGATTTTTAACTATTTGTGGACTCCTAAAACCTGGGACCAGTCGCATTCGACTTGGGGCTCCAAATAATAGGAAATTCGGGTCAATTACTTAGTTTGACGCCAATAAATGTACATCTGAAAATTCGCTAACACCCAAAACTCGACCTGTAGCGAGGTACAGACAGACATTTATTTACTTATATTGGCCTTTTGAATTGAATTTTTCAGTGAATCCAAGTGTGAATCCAAATGGATTCGTATTCATAGATGTGAATCCGAAATGATTTGGATTCATAGGTATGAATACGAATAGATTCGGATTTGGATTCATAGGTGTGAATCCAAATTTCATATTCGGATTCACACTTGGAAATATGAATCTATTCGAATTCACACTTTAGAATACGAATGCATTCGTATTCGGATTGACACGTTAAGGTGCAGTGAATCAAATTCGGATTCGAATTTACGAATACGAATCTGCCCATCTCTGCTGTGAACGAACGGCTGGACGTACGATGCTCCGGATGGTCTTAAACAACTCCCAAGTTCGAGAACTATTTAAAACGGTAAAAAAATTCACGTAAAACAAAGGTATAGGCTTTCTGAAAATTTCAGCCCCTATTTTGAACCCCTTAGAGATGACTGACAGTAACGTCGAGCTTCGAGGACCAACTAGACGCCCAACGGAACCTATAACCCGAATTTCATCAATTTTTATTCATGGTAACTAAGCCAAGTGGCCCGTACGGCGTACGGCGTACGGCGGACAGACAGAAATATTTTTATTGCAGTTTTGGATTCTACATACCTTGAAACGTAAACCATCAAATTTTGAGGGGGGTAAGAATTTTTTTTTTCATGCTCGATTCCAATGGTTCATGACACGATCCAAGCAACATATAACATGCCCAAACACAACTCCCTCCCCACATTAGCCTACCAGGCAATATTGTGAATAAATTGATTGACTTCAACCTCGATGCGGCACGGGTTAATGTTATCCGATCGACCTAAAACTTTGGGAATCTCATTTTCTAGTCAAATGGCACCTTTTAGGGGGTTGCCACGATTGAATTTCGAAAGTTGACTTTTTGTGACCACAAGGCAATGGGCTAAATTTTTTTTGAGAAAATCACTTCTGGCAACCCCCTAAAAGGTGCCATTTGACTAGAATTTAATTTTTTGCGTCAAATGTTTCGCGCTTTGTGTTCAGTCCGGTTCTGATGACAGATTTGTATTGTGGACGTTTTCATACGACGATAGATTGTTGATTGAAAGGGAATTTGCTGAATATCAATCAGTAAATAAGGGAAGGGTCTGTTGCCTTGGGGTATTTTGTAGACAAATCTCTTGGTTTTGTGTTCTGGTTTGGTGCCCCACCGTTTTCAGAGCCGCTACTGCTTATTACCCACCTACTTCTAACGATTTTCGTTAGAGTTGTGAGACTATATGCCGAGCAGGCGCCGGAATTAAGCCCAGCTACACTTCCAATATTTTATCTTTCAGAATGAAAAATGGTTTGAAAATGACGTTCCTCGGCCTTCCGTATAATATCCGCCCCCGGCGCCGTTATCCGTTGGTAGCCAGTTTTAAAAACTCTTTGCATCTCGGAACTCGGAGAATGGGTTACGGCATGAATAATGGGAGCTCATATCATCATATACCTCCCGGCTGAGGACGGCAGACCTTCAGAGGCAGCCGCCGCCAGAAGAAATACTCAATGAATATATGTATGCTAAATATTTCGGAAAGGGGAGGGAAAAGGGAAAATTATATACTGGCTTTATGCTGGCCTCGAACACGCCATATTCATCTGCCGTTATGAAAATCGGAGTGTAACCAAATGTATAATTTGATTCTATGAAAGCTCCATTTCAGTTAGGGTGGTATTTATGAGGCATTTTCAAAAGTCAATGCGTTTATATCAAGTAAGAAGTAAACAAATTTTGATAATATAAACGTCAATTCAATTTCAATTTTGGTTTATTATCTTCAATAATGAACCATTGGAATCGAGCATGAAAGAAAAATTCTACCCCCCTCAAAATTTGATAGTTTACGTTTCAAGGTATACAGAATCCGAAAATGCAATTGCTGGCCACTTTTCTTAGTTACCATGAAACAAAATTGATGAAATTCGGGTCATAGGTCCCGTTCAGGGTCTAGTTGGTCCTCGAAGCTCGGCGTTACTGTCAGTTATCTCTAAGGGGTTCAAAATAGGGGTTGAAATTGTCAGAACGCCGTAGCTCGAAAACTTTCGATAGAAGGGTATGGTTTTTTTTGCGTTATTAAATTTGCCTTGAGCTAAACAATTTTAGCGAATTTTCGAAGAAAAGGAAGCTATTGTTCTCGGTCCAAAATGTTTAAAACTCGAATTTCCGAAAGATTTGTATACCAAAATCCGTTTCTGACCATCCTGAATTCACTGCCGAAAGACACCAAAAATTATCCGTACGCCGTATCACGTGTACAGGCTTCATTTTCGGTCTAAAAAAATCGTTCTTTCGCACACATGCTCCATTTGGGCCCTAGTTGTGTCCCGAAACTTTTCAGCCCGATCGGAATATATCGAGGGGAGTTTTGAGTGAAAATGTGTATTAAAATAGGTACTTTTTGTGTTTAGTAACATAGTAGTAAAATGAGCTGTTGAGGTATCGTTTTCCATGTTTTTGGGGACGAGAAGACAGAATATGAAGTCGATTTTGACCAAGGAGTGGAAAATTGAGGTTGTACCAGATGTTCAGCTCCCAGAATTGATTTTTTATGAGTCAAAAACCTGCGAAATCGTCTGAAATCACCATCAATTTGTAGAATAACACTAGAAAAAGTGTCAACAGGTGGATCAAGACGATTAAATGGTACTATCAATGATCAAAGGTAATTTGAAAAAAAAAGGAGCGTAGTAAGTACCTAATTCAAGTTTTGGGGGCCAAAATTTGTGGAAACCACCAGAAATAGCTATTTCAATTATTTTACATGAAAGAAACAATAAATAAACAGCCAACATCTCTGTAGGTATGTCCAATAGAATAATAAACCCATGTGACAAGGACTTTGCAGCGTTTTTTTCTCTTCAAAATCCGGGCCGTACAAAGGCCGGGCCCGGGGGTAATGTCCCCAGTGCCCCCGTCCCCCCTCTAAACAGGAGGTAGATTTGTGAAACCGTAAAACTGACGACGAGAAAATCACCTGTGGCCCTGTGCGCAGCGCCAAACTGAAGAGGGTTAGTGACTCCCATAGAGCAAACCCACGAGATTTGTTTCTAGAAAGAAAATAAAAGAAAGAAAAAAATACTCGCAGCCTATTTAATTTTTCCTTGTTTTTCCTTCCTTGGACGTGGGAAGTCAAATCCAAAAGTAGAAGGATGAATTAGAGAAAGAAAAAAAATAATTCACCGAGCAGATAATAATTCGTGAAACTGCCGCCCACGTCGGGCTGATACCTACACACCGGCTGACTGTATCTTTGCCCTAAAACGGAAAAATCCTGTGGGAGTCTTCTGGGCTCGTCATCCGCCCCAACGGATCTCAGGTGGGAAACGCTCGTGAGATCTCAAGGACCTGACTGGGGCTCGGGGATGTCGATTGGCCGAGGAGCTCGCGGGGGTTGATCGGCTGTCTGTCGGTCGATCCGAGTAATTATTATGATTTGGCGTCGATTCCGAGTTTCGACCCACGTTGGGAGTCGGTTTCCTGTCGAGGTTTTCCAAGTCGGGAGGTTCCAGCGGCTGTCATAGGAAAGCGCCACGGGAGGTAGCATCGATAGTAAGGGAAGCTCCAGAACAACACGTAAGGAATGAAAGCACAAACAAACACACAAACAAATAGGTAGGTACCACGGACGTTGAACCGCGAAATGAGTAAACACGTTTGTTCAAGTTTCACAAGTACCTACCAACAAAATCCAATAGTCCATCACTTGTCAAATGAAATAATATCACAGAACAACCAACTCGAGTTCATACAGCCATCCTTGATTATAATCAGGTGCTCCGTAGTGATGATATCCTGGCCGGATTTATACCGCTTGATTCAAGATCGTGTTGACGAAGCTTTTTGGTGCACACGAACGGCTGGTACAATGCTCCGGGTGGTCTAAAAAAATTGTTTAGCTCAAGACAAATTTAATAACGTAAAAAAAACCATACCCTTCTATCGAAAGTTTTCGAGCTACGGCGTTCTGAAAATTTCAACCCCTATTTTGAACCCCTTAGAGATGACTGACAGTAACGTCGAGCTTCGAGGACCAACTAGACGCCGAACGGAACCTATAACCCGAATTTCATCAATTTTGTTTCATGGTAACTAAGAAAAGTCGCCAGTACGGCGTACAGCGGACAGACAGAAATTTTTTTATTGCAGTTTTGGATTCTACATACCTTGAAACGTAAACCATCAAATTTTGAGGGGGGGTAAGAATTGTTTTTTTCTTGCTCGATTCCAATGGTTCATTATTGAAAATAATAAACCAAAAATACAAGAATTCGGTATACATTTTAAAAAACGCTGCAAATCCCTGCACAACGGTTTATTATTTTGTATAGAATACCCTTCTGTTACAGATCACAGCTCTATGTATAGATAACCCTTCTATATAATATGATATGTACTATTTTATTATATACATATTATGTAGATCGCAGACCCTCCGTAGGTTAGTACCTAACCCCGTACTCGTTACTAGGTACCTACCTAAATCACGAGTTAAATGTTGCTAAAATAATTCTGCCGATGACAAACAGTACCTAACAAAAAGAAACACACATAATGAAGTTCTGAAAAGAAATTGTTGATGAGGAGTGAAAAAAGTTGCAAAAGTACCTACCAAAAAACTCCAGCCCCTTCTACGTAGATGGTATAATGAACCGTTGTGTAATAATTTACCGTTGAGTAATGATTTACCGTAGTAATAATTTACCCATCAATAATACTTCAACGTTTGTTCAAGTTTCACTACCTACCAACAAACTCCAAAAGAGCCATCATTTTTCAAATTAAATAATATCACAGAACAACCAACTCGACTTCATACTCCGCCAATATAATCAGGTGATCCCTACCAATGATTTTATCTCCGCCAAATTTCCTATTGTGGGCGCGTCTCTGGTTACGAGATTTGGTTTGAATTGTATACAATTTCATTCACACTGGAGTCGAAAATGCCTGTCGGTGCAAACTTCGGGGCCTTACTGTGAACGAACGGCTGGACGTACGACGCTCCGGATGGTCTTAAAAAACTCGCAAGTTCAAGAACTATTTAAAACCGTAAAAATATTTACGTAAAAAAATGGTATAGGCGTTTTGAAAATTTCAACCCCTATTTTGAACCCCTTAGAGATGACTGACAGTAACGTCGAGCTTCGAGGACCAACTAGACGCCGAACGGAACCTATAACCCGAATTTCATCAATTTTTTTTCATGGTAACTAAGAAAAGTGGCCCGTACGGCGTACGGCGGACAGACAGAAATATTTTTATTGGTTTATTATTTTCAATAATGAACCATTGGAATCGAGCATGAAAAAAAAAATTCTTACCCCCCCTCAAAATTTGATGGTTTACGTTTCAAGGTATGTAGAATCTAAAACTGCAATAAAAATATTTCTGTCTGTCCGCCGTACGCCGTACGCCGTACGCCGTACACCGTACGCCGTACGCCGTACGCCGTACGGGCCACTTTTCTTAGTTACCATGAAAAAAAATTGATGAAATTCGGGTTATAGGTTCCGTTCGGCGTCTAGTTGGTCCTCGAAGCTCGACGTTACTGTGAGTCATCTCTAAGGGGTTCAAAATAGGGGTTGAAATTTTCAAAACGCCTATACCATTTTTTTACGTAAATATTTTTACGGTTTTAAATAGTTCTTGAACTTGCGAGTTTTTTAAGACCATCCGGAGCATCGTACGTCCAGCCGTTCGTTCACAGTAAGGCCCCGAAGTTTGCACCGACAGGCATTTTCGACTCCAGTGTGAATGAAATTGTATACAATTCAAACCAAATCTCGTAACCAGAGACGCGCCCACAATAGGAATTTGTGAATACGGCCAATCATTGGTAGGGATCACCTGATTATATTGGCGGAGTATGAAGTCGAGTTGGTTGTTCTGTGATATTATTTAATTTGAAAAATGATGGCTCTTTTGGAGTTTGTTGGTAGGTAGTGAAACTTGAACAAACGTTGAAGTATTATCGATGGGTAAATTATTAATACGGTAAATCATTACTCAACGGTAAATTATTACACAACGGTTCATTATACCATCTACGTAGAAGGGGCTGGAGTTTGTTGGTAGGTACTTTTGCAACTTTTTTCACTCCTCATCAACAATTTCTTTTCAGAACTTCATTATGTGTGTTTCTTTTTGTTAGGTACTGTTTGTCATCGGCAGAATTATTTTAGCAACATTTAACTCGTGATTTAGGTAGGTACCTAGTAACGAGTACGGGGTTAGGTACTAACCTACGGAGGGTCTGCGATCTACATAATATGTATATAATAGTACATATCATATTATATAGACGGGTTATCTATACATAGAGCTGTGATCTGTAACAGAAGGGTATTCTATACAAAATAATAAACCGTTGTGCAGGGATTTGCAGCGTTTGCAGTTTTGGATTCTACATACCTTGAAACGTAAACCATCAAATTTTGAGGGGGGGTAAGAATTTTTTTTTCATGCTCGATTCCAATGGTTCATTATTGAAAATAATAAACCAAAATTTAAAAGATTTTTGAGAATTTATTCGACGATCGTGATTTTTATCGTCAGAATAATCGCGTGGTCGATAGGTGGTTGCCCTCATGTTTATTACTGTCCCATGTGATTCATAATTTATTGAGTCCGTGAAAATGTGTGTCCAATCTTGAGAATGAAGTGGCTGGGGTGATGCTCTTTTAGCAGCTGAGTTGAAGATTTCACGACGGGTTCCTGGGTGTAGCGATGAGATTCGTCGTCAGGCTAATCGCTATGAGAAATTTTGTGAAACCGCCAGAATCAAGTGCGAATTTTTCGTGGCTTCTCTTCGATGCCTACCGCTCTGGTGCCCGTTGTATTTAGTACAACGTGTTTTCCTACTTGTTTTGAGTGGGGAAAAAAATCAGAAACCTTGGCGGGTTGGGTTTTGGTTTATTATTCGCCCAGCAAAAAAATTTTGGAGCCCCCCTCAAAATTTTTTCTTATAGGTTTCAAGGTGCGTGGATTCCAAAAATACAATGTCCGTCCGCCGCATCATCCATATCTGCCTGTACTTTCGGTATAAAAATATTCGTTCTTTCGCACGCAGGCTCCGTTTGGGGCCCTAGTTGTGACCCGAAACTTTGTAGCCAGATAGGAATATAGCTTTTCCGAGTCAAATTAAAGGTTTTCTGAAACAAAATAAAGGTTTTCCGAAACAAATTAAAGGTTTTCCGTTTCAAAATCTAGGTTTTCCATTTCAAAATATAGGTTTTCCGAGTCAAATTAAAGGTTTTCTGAAACAAAATAAAGGTTTTCCGAAACAAATTAAAGGTTTTCCGTTTCAAAATCTAGGTTTTCCATTTCAAAATATAGGTTTTCCATTTCAAAATAAAGATCTTCCATTTCAAAATAAAGATCGTTAAGATAAGTTCACTGTAGCGGACTGAAACACTTGATGAAAACAAGAAAAGGACAGCCTGCCTGTCCATTCTCTATCGAGTTTGATATGGACTATTCCTTATGCATGATCAGGGAGATTTCTGCCGCATGCGTGCATTCCTTCTTTATGTAATCTTTATCGCGCGCGTGCATCCCTTCTTTATGTAGCGTATTCTAGCAATCGATTCTCCCCCTTTGTCACTCCTAACGTTTCGATCTTGCTGCGGTGCAAAAATCTTGAGAAATTTGAACATGGATAGTGACAGCGATTCCGTGATTGGTGTCCGTCGGCCCGGCGACCCCCACCGTTGTCGAATTTCGAGCGAAAGTGAACCATCCAGTGGTGAACATTTGGAAGGAGACCGATCGGGTGTTCTTTAGTGCTGCCCCCCATTTTCAAAGCCAGATTTGAAACCCTAATCTCAACCGTTTTGAACAAATGTGTAGTGCTTTTGAATCGTCAAAATCTCCTCTTTCCGTCTATTTAAATCCGAAACAAAGAAAATTCGAATTTCACTGTTTTAAAAGCATTCGAAAAATGTGCGTGGGCAGCACTAAAGTTTTTGACTGGTGTAAAACTTTAGTCCTGCCCCCCACGCTCTTGGCAGGTGGGATTGTGATAAATTCATCAGTTTTTATTCCGCAACCCCGTCCACTTGATCTATATGTCCAACTAATCTATATGGTACTAATCAGCCGATCGGTTGTTTTTGTTGCGCTTGTAAAAACATGAAACCTACTTTTTTCGAATGCTTTTAAAACAGTGAAATTCGAATTTTCTTTGTTTCGGATTTAAATAGACGGAAAGAGGAGATTTTGACGATTCAAAAGCACTACACATTTGTTCAAAACGGTTGAGATTAGGGTTTCAAATCTGGCTTTGAAAATGGGGGGCAGCACTAAAGAACCCCCGTCCGATCTCGTCGACGAACAGGTGTCAACCGGAAGTATTCCAAAGAACAAAAGGTTATGTTTTTTTAGGTTATACGAGGAAGGGCGGAGCATTAAAGATGCGGCAACTGTTGCTGGTATACACGTAGCGTCAGCTTACCTACTTCATGGTCGCCAAGTACAAGTGGGATCACAGTGAGGTTGTCATTGGAGTAAGAGGTGGCTCACGTCGCACCTTACTGACTCCTCATGTGCTTGCGGAAATAGAGACAATTTGCGAAGAAAACCGAGGAAGGACGCTGAATCAAATGAAGACAATTTTATCCTCAAGGAATATTGATTTAGCGAAGTCTTCAATCGACAAAGGACTGAGATTGTTGAAGATCACCCTCAAACAAGCATACAAGGAAGTAGATCGCATGAATGCTCCTGTTACGAAGCAGAAGAGAAAGGAATACGCATTAGGATTTCAAACATGTCATATGATTTTCATCGATGAAGCAGGGTTTAATCTTCATCTTCGCCGCAGTCAAGCTAGATCCAGAAGGATCGTGCCGTAGTTGTGGTTCCAACGGTTAGAGGAAGGAATACTACTCTTGTGTTGGCGATGAACACTCAAGGCATAGTGCACTCCAAGACGTTGTCCACCGGAAATTGCAATGCACACGAGTTCAGTCAATTCCTAACTGATATCGCTGGAAAACTCCCAAATATAAGCGACGCCTTGTTGACAGTGGATAACGCTCGTATTCATCATGCTCATTCACTCCAACAGCGAATAGATGAACTCGGACTTCATGTGAAATATCTTCCCCCTTACTCGCCTCAACTGAATCCTACAGAAAAGGTGTTTTCTAAAGTGAAGCTTCATGCAAGGAATTTGCTCAGCGAGCCATGTGAAAATCATGACTTGGTTTCAGTGATTGCTCGTAGTGTAGCCACTGTTACCTCAACCGATTGTTCCAACTATGTGATCGACATGATGCTACGGCTTCCTGCAGCAGCAGCTGAGAATGATCTATAACATTATTAGTTTTGTTTTGTCCAATTTTGATCAAGTTCCGTTTTGTTCTGTTCAATTTTGTCAAGAAACCAACAAAACAAAAAATCAATTGAAAAATGTAAAAAATGTTAACAATGTACATATATACTTGATAATATATAATATACTTGATACATATATAGTACTTGATACATATATATAATATATGTATATGAAAAGAGGCAATTTGAAACGAGAAACCTTTAAAGTAAAAAGCCTTTATTTTGAAATGGAAGATCTTTATTTTGAAATGGAAAACCTATATTTTTAAATGGAAAACCTTTATAATTTGTTTCGGAAAACCTTTAATTTGTTTCGGAAAACCTTTATTTTGTTTCGGAAAACCTTTATTTTGTTTCGAAAAACCTTTATTTTGTTTCGGAAAACCTTTAATTTGACTCGGAAAGCTACATAATACATATATATAGTGTTATGAGTGAAAATGGGGTTTCTTTGGTGTTTCGGATTCTACAACGTTTAGTACAACGTGTTTTCATGCTAGGTAGTTGAAAATCATAAACCAGCACTAAGGCATGTATCTATCAAACACAGCGATACATTCGAAAGTTGTCCAGGAGGCACTTTCAGCTCGAAATCAGCACTGTAACCGGTATTTTTCTGAAATAGGTAGGTGGTGTACCAGTGTAACGTAATATCATCCAACCAACGTATTGGAGATAGTTAGAGATAGGTTGGAGGTACCTCCCTGGGTTTCTACTGGTCCAACTCGAAAAGTCGTGGGTGTAACGTGAACGATTGAATGATCGCAGTTGATTCGGTCAGTGATGATGATTGAATGAAGTCTCCATCTGTCGCTAAGAAGATAATTACCGTCGGTACTAATCATCGAACCACTCGTCCTCTGAGCAATTGTTGGAGTGAAGTAGTTTGAGTCGGTATCCGGTTCAACCACGTTTAATTGGATACAACTGTGGCCCCACTCTAATTGTTGCTAACGTCCAGTTATTTCCATCGAATGGCAGGTGTTAATAAACCAGTTCAGTTTTTGATGTTCGAACGATTCACGTCTTATTAATTCAGAAAAATACTTGTGGACACCGATTTAATTAGTTTACCGAGTCCCCAACAAAGTGGTGACCCCGACGTGATATTCCTCGTAAAGCTCCTTAGACACGCTGTACTTGGAAGTTTTCATGACCTCAGCATAAGGAGATTCATGCATTAGCAGCTGGTAACACTCATCTAGTCGGTTCAACAGTCTCAATCTCTCTTGCACGTTGGGAGACAGCGTCAAGAAGGCCAATTCCAGGTCATGAATCAACAGATTGCTGAGGTAACAGATGTTTTCCCTTGAACGGTTTCCCTCAAGTAGGTGCTCAACGCTTTTGCCCGATGGTGAGCTCCGCGTTGAAAACGTTGGGCACTTGGCTAACAGCTTTGAGATTTGGGGTTTTGAAAAATCCGTAAACATTGTAGCTGGCACCACCGGCAACCAAACGTTTCAGGGCTAGTTGGAAGTTGAAGCTTGGCGCGCACATGAGCAGGTCAATTACACGAATTTCGAATGGGGTTCTGCGTGAGGCCATCGCATACAACCTTTCTTCTAATCCCGAGTCAACTTTATCCAAAAACAGGTGCCACTGCCTCAAAATCTGTCTCATCCAGTAGCCGTCCAAAACGTGTCGTCGAACGTTCAGATCGTAGTGTGATCTGATCACGTCATCGAATTCCTGTATCACAGGTGCCAAATGTGGTGCCAGTTCCGTCCATGCCTGGTGATCATCTCTCAGGCGCCACACGATGGCCAAAAGCAGCTCGATTTCCTGACCATGGAGATGGACTTGACAAGATCGAACCTCAGGTGATCCTGGTTCAAAGGCAAGTTCAAGAGCTTGTCCTGGACCCAGGGAAGGACCTCGGTGCACTTGCTCCTCAGCCCCAACATTGCGAATTTCAAATGCAGGCGAACGGTGTTGTTTAGGAACGAATTCTCCCTCCTCAGTTTCACTGTGTCTTCGATTGGCAGCCATTTGAAAATCTCGAGTACAACTTCAGAGGGGAGCCTTTCGAAGTACGTCTCTCTGCCACCATAATCTTCATCTCTGTCAGAACGGCTTGAACTGCCAGGAAGGCTGGAATCCTCTGAGTGCTTCATTTTCTTGCTCATTTCGACTCCCAGCACTGAGTAGTTGTAAATGGGTATGAAAAAATGAACAGTTCACTGTAGTGTTTCTTAACTAGAACCTGGCAGTATATATATATATTAATTGCAACGCAATTCTTAGCCCGACCCCCAACTAGTTTTTTTGTCACATGTCACACTTTTTTGTCCCGCGATACCGTGGCTAGGGAAGCTAATTTCTATGCTATTCATTACATTACATTCATTACATTCTCCTACTCCTTAGGACTTTAACTTGACATTGCCCAGGCCCCGAATCAGCTGAGTGGCCCCTGAAGCTAATTTCTATGCTATTGACGCTATGAAGCTGTAATTTGGTATTTAGCCTCCTTAGGACTTTAACTTGACATTGCCCAGGCCCCGAATCAGCTGAGTGGCCCCTGAAGCTAATTTCTATGCTATTCACGCTATGAAGCTGTAATTTGGTATTTAGCCTCCTTAGGACTTTTACTTGACATTGCCCAGGCCCCGAATCAGCTGAGTGGCCCCTGAAGCTAATTTCTATGCTATTGACGCTATGAAGCTGTAATTTGGTATTTAGCCTCCTTAGGACTTTAACTTGACATTGCCCAGGCCCCGAATCAGCTGAGTGGCCCCTGAAGCTAATCTCTATGCTATTCACGCTATGAAGCTGTAATTTGGTATTTAGCCTCCTTAGGACTTTAACTTGACATTGCCCAGGCCCCGAATCAGCTGAGTGGCCCCTGAAGCTAATTTCTATGCTATTCACGCTATGAAGCTGTAATTGCGTTGCAAATTCCTCGTTCTATACAAAGTATAGAAGATAAGAGATTGGGGTCCAGGGGGCTTGCCCCCTGGCGAGGCGCGGAGCGCCGAGTATATATATATATATATATATATATATATATATATATATATATATATATATATGCCATGTTCGTACATCTCGATCTCCATGTATGCAGCCACGTATTTGTACGAGACGATGCAAAGCGTCATACCTTGCAGCCACCGCACCATGGTCCGCATGCCATGGTGAAACGTGGGGTGACGACGTTTGTCACCTACAGTTGGCTGGTCCACTTATTGTTTCTTTAATGTGAAATAATTTAAATAGCTATTTATGACGATTTCTACCAATTTTGGCCCCCAAAACACGAATTAGGTACGCTCCTTTTTTTTTTTTTGACATTATGTCTTTACTTTGCTACATAAACTCGAAAATGAAACGCGGGACATGCAACGGAGACATGCAACGGAATCAACGTCACGAAAATATTTCTGATGATTTTCGCTTACAACCGATTCGTTGCTACGGAACTTTATCTTCGCCAGTTATCATCGTACAAAAATCGTTCACCACTCGTTGGATAGCTCTCGATTTACCTAACCATACTACGTTAACCACTGCGGACTGCGTGGCCAACAAGCTGCGGTATGAGCGTGATTGTTTAAATGAATGTTTACGTACATAATACAGTGGAGTCCGGCTAATCCGAACTAATTGGGACTGAAGGCTGTTCGGACTAGGTGACCAAAACAATTAAGTACGAAGTACTTGGTGTGGGTGCGGGAGGGGGCGCTAAGACATAAAATGTCCCTCGTGGTTGCGTACTTGTACGGAAGCTGTACCCACCGTTTGTGTTTTTTACGATAACGACCAAATAACTAATAGAAAGCTGACTCATCCTATCGTTTTAAATCTTTTTAACTCTTCCTTCTTTTACGAAAATCCTCGTTTCGGATCATGGCCCATCCTACGCTCGGCAACAAAAACCATCTGAAACAAAAGGATCGCCCGACTGCAGGCGGGGGAACGAACTATAGCCAGATCACGACCATGCAGTACCCATATCGATTTAGAATAAAAGCTGCAAATTAGCTGAGGTAATGTTTCAAACTATCTTTGGTCATTGGTAGTACCATTTAATCGTCTTGATCCACTTTTTCTAGTGTTATTATACAAATTTATGGTGATTTCAGACGATTTCCCAGGTTTTTGACCCAGGGTTTATTACGATCGGGCAGCAAAGTTTCGGGACACAAGTAGGGCCCAAATGGAGCTTGTGTGCAAAAGAACGACTTTTTTTAGACCGAAAATGAAGCCGGTACACGTGATACGGCGTACGGCGGACGGACATTGCATTTTTGGAATCTACGCACCTTGAAACGGAAAACAAAAAATTTTGATAGGGTGTTATAACAATTTTTTGCTGAGCGAATACATAGGTGTATTATTCACAGAATAATACACAGAATAATACTGGCTTCATTTTCGGTCTAAAAAAAGTCGTTCTTTCGCACACATGCTCCATTCGGGCCCTAGTTGTGTTCCGAAACTTTGCAGTCCGATCGGAATATACCCAGGGGTGTTATGAGTGAAAATGGGTATAAAAATAGGTACCTACTTTTTGTTTTTTAGTAACATGAGCTTTTGAGGTATCGTTTTCCATGTTTTTGGGACGAGAAGACCGAACATGAACTCGATTGTGACCAAAGAGTGAAATTGAGGTTGCAACGAAGGTTCAGCTCCCAAAATTCTTTTTTTATGAGTCAAAAACCGGGGAAATTGTCAGAAATCACCATAAACTTGTATAATAACACTAGTATTAGTATCAGCAGGTGAATCAAGACAGTTAAATGGCACTATCATTGATGAAAGATATTTCACTTTCAACCTTAAATTTACGTTAAATTTTAGTCTAAAATCGTCGTTTTTCCGCAAACAGTTTCGGGTCCCCATTTGAGAACACATTCGGGTCCTAGTTGTGCTCCGCAACACAGCAGCCCGATCGGAATACACCCAGGGGTGATATGGGAGAGAAATAAGTGTAAAAATTGGGACTTTTGAGGTTTTAGTGAACATGAGCTTGTTTTCCATGTTTTTTACGGCGAGAAGACCGAATATTTGGTTGATTTTGACCGAAGAGTGAAAAATTGAGGTTTTAACGAGGGTTAAGCTCCCGAAATTCATTTTTTATGAGTCAAAAACATGGGAAATTGTTTGAAATCACCATAGATTTGTATGATACCACTAGAAGTAGTATCAACAGGTGAATCAAGACAAATAAATGGTACTATCAGTGTTCAAAAATAATCTGTTATAAAAAAAAAAACCCGAGCCACCGAGCCTAACACGAGCCTAATTCGTCTTTTTGGGGGCCAAAATTGGTGGAAACCATCGAAAATAGCCATTTCAATAATTTATTACTGCACATGAACGAAACAATAAATGAACAGCCAACATTTCTGTAGATATGTCCAGTAGAATAATAAACCCATGTGACAAGGACTTTGCAGCGTTTTTTGTCAATAAAATTAATTGATAGGTTGATTGATTGGCTTTCCCAAAAAGTCTGCAGCGTAAAACCTGAAGCTTGGGGGATATGTGAAGCAGCAACAGGTGGTACGTGTTGGTACTTTTATCATGATCTTGCTCCAGAAAGGTTGCTTGTCTAGTTACCTACCTTGACTGGATAAAATAAGTCTTTTAGTGGGATATGCTAGCAGTGCAAAGTGCAAACCGGTTTACAACCACACCAGGAGGCGCAAGCCAACAGATCGGTCAGTCTCCAAACTGAATAATAATATGAGCTGTGGTGCTTGAATTTCGTTCAGTTACCTACTTATGGTGCAATGTTCTAGGAAGGTGGCACCAACCCATTCAATTATGGTGATATCACTAATAACCTGATATTACTGATTCACCTATATGTAGGTAGGCACGTAGAACGTGCATGATTTTTGGTGCTCATTATTCCGCACACGTAGGCTCCTTGTCATTTTAAAATTCATGACCAGAGAATGTCACAAAAACCCTTTGCCTTGCAACAATTACGACCATCACGTTAGAAGTTGAAGTTTGAGATTATTAGATACAAAACGTGGACATTTTCAGTTCTTGAAGTAGTTTATGGGTAGTCGACTAATAAGACTACAAGTAGCACCTACTGCCAGGAATCATCTATACATATCAAATCTATATAAGGACATTCAGTTTAGATTTTAGACTGCCAGCACGTCAACAGAATGTGAAACCATCAAAGCACCGCGGTGTTGTGGGTTAGTATATCCCACCATTTACTTGTGAGGACCTTTGACTTTTGTTGCCGAAAATGCTTCAAGGGCAAGATATTGGCTTCAGCTTCTGTCTCCATATTTGCAATTAATCAGTTTTATTTCATTCCAAGTTCGTAGTTTTTGAAAACAAAATATTGTAGAAGGAAACAACACGAGAAACACAACAAGTCTTTGTATTCTCCTCAATCCCCACAAGAAAACAACTCGACAAACAACTTTTTTCCAATCTCCCCACCCCCATAACAACCATACTAACAACAATCCCGGCCACTAACTGTAGTTGCCACTACACTGTCCCCCTTCCCCTCTTGAGACCTGTCCCCAGGTCGTATTTCTGCTTTCGTCAAGCGATTCGCATGCAGCCGTCGAATCGAAGGCTTTTTGCTGTGTGGGCATTTTGATCGAATGTGGCCCTGTTGGTTGCACCCCCAACACTCAGGCAAGGACGACTCCTTACTGTAGCTCTGCCCTTCCATCAACTGGGAAATCTGCCCTTATTAAAGCATCTTGTAGTGTTTTAGGAGCATAGCAGGATAAGATTTTCTTAGCCCCCTGGTCTCGCAGGCCTCTTAGAAAGGCATGCAAGGCGACTTCATCCCTACATCTCTCTGGCCAGTTGGGTGTAGCAAGCCTGACAATTCGTTCGACATCCGTGGCAAACTCCGCAAGGGACTCTCTTGGTCGTTGCGTTGCTCCTTAGACTGTAACTCACTTTGCCACTTGAGGGACAAATGCTTTTGGCCAAACCTGAGCTTGAGAACAGAACTGAGGCAATTGAAATTCAGCCTTTCTTCTGTTGGTACCATTGCCAGTACGGCTCCAAGAGCCGACCCTCGAAGAGCACTGGCGAGTTTTTGGCCCTTACGCTCAACAGACCAACCATTTGTGGCAGCTAATATGTCCAGGTGACCTGCATAGTCCTCCCATGACGTTTTCCCCTCATAAACCATAAGAGCACCCTCGTGAGAAATGGGTTTTTGTCTCAAGCTGGTTATTTGCTGTTGAACCTCCACTAAGGTTTCCGAGACTTGGGTGTCCAATTGTGGAGTAGGTGATGTTGAAGGGGCTGGCAGCCGAGAGACAGATTGCCTCAATTCCCGGTTCTCCCATTCTAACTGGTGTATGCGGTCTCTGAACTCTTCGAACTGTTTCTGGATTAGTCCCAAAGATGTGCCTTGATCAGGCGAGACAGATTGACGTCTTGCATGGGACACAGGATCAATTGAAACCGTTCTTGCTAGTTCGGTTTCATCTTCCTCAACAACAGCATGTTGACGGGTGGAGATAGTCCGCTTCGTTCACGGCTGGCGGTGCGACATGTTGATCCCGGACGAGCCCCCAAATGTAGAAGGCAACAGCACGAGAAACACAACAAGTCTTTGTATTCTCCTCAATACCCACAAGAAAACAACTCGACAACCAACTTTTTTCCAATCTCCCCACCCCCATAACAACCATACTAACAACACTCCTGGCCACTACACTGTAGCTGCCACTACAATATTACAGTGATGTCAAGGTCGGAAACCGAAAGCCAGCTCGGTAGGTATTTCTCCACCGAACTATAACTATAACTATAAAGTAACTGTAATGAACGTGTGCAAGCATATGCGTGAAATGTAACGAGACCGATCTGTCCGATATGTCGTGCAGATGGTGGATGCCGAGACAGGTGTATAAGCGGCCTCAATTTACCGAGCGCTAAAACATCATAGAGAAAACGACACATTTACTATTTGAACGAAACATGGATTAATGCTGGACACACTAATTACACCATGATAACCACTTTTTATTTTTATTTTCTTATTATTAAATATAATTTACGTGCATCCGTGAAGATGCATGATCCTTACATCACAGTGGGAAGTTGTATGCAACCCCGCATCACATAGCTGATATGCGGCCTCGATTTCATTGTCGTTTATCTGTGCTCTCACGCTAAATTGAACGTACTATAGGTATTAGGTCACTAGTGGCACCGTTGAGTGCCATAAATAACTGACAAACAATGGTTATTCAAGAACAAAAGAATATTGACGATTCCGAAATCCAGTAGGTACCTCCCTACGCTAGTTGAAGTCGAACAGGCGCCTTTTTTGGACTACAAAGGGTTCGCCCTTCCAAATCTCAAGTCTTAAGTCACCCAAAACCAATAGGTTTGCTTTTAAATAATTTTCGGCGCCTTTGAATTCGTTCCCACAGAATAACCAGTACAAGAGAAGCGGTGTAACGAGTAGACGCTCAAATTTTCAAGTCATAAGATCCGAAATGAGGAGTACCCATGACTTCTGTTTATATTTTAGTTTATTACTCTGTGAGTAATACACCTATGTATTCGCTCAGCAAACAATTTTTATAAAACCCGCTCAAAAAATTTTTTTTTCCGTTTCAAGGTGCGTATATTCCAAAAATGCAATGTCCGTCCGCCGTATCACGCATACCGGCTTCATTTTCGGTCTAAAAAATTCGTTCTTTCGTACACAAGCTCCATTTGGGTCCTAGTTGTGTTCCGAAACTTTGCAGCCCGATCGGAATATACCCAGGTGTGTTATGAATGAAAATGTTTATGAAAATAGGTGTTTTTTGTGTTTTAGTAACATGTTAGTAACATGAGCTTTTGAGGTATCGTTTTCCATGTTTTTGGGACGAGAAGACCGAATATGAAGTCGATTTTGACGAAAGAGCGGAAAATTGAGGTTCTACCACATGTTCAGCTCCCAAAATCGATTTTTATGAGTCAAAAACCTGGGAATCTGAAATCACCATCAATTTATCGGGAATCGCCGACTTAACTATTATATTTCGTATACTGGCGCTCGTTGACTTTGCTGGCGAGTCCCCCACACAATTCCTCTTTCATCCCTTTCGTCTAGTACATAATATACATCATAAATGTACATGTAAATAATGTACATTACCTATTTATGATTTATGATTAAATAAGTGCATTATTTATGTACATTGATCATTATATGTACATGTATTAGGTATGTAATTGGAAAATCAGTTGTGTACCCTGGGTTCTGTGGCTTGTCTCCCCACTCGTTACGTTTATTTACGGAACTAAGTTTTGCGTTAGAATATTGGTGAAGACTTAAGTTTACTAGAGGAGTGTTCCCGGGAGGGACTCACGACAAGGGTAAATGTCACGAGGTTTTGGTGAGAATCTGTGATAAGAGATGGCAGCACCATCGGGGCCAAGTTTCGTCTACTTTTCATCTGAGAATGGAGCGAGGTGTTTCAATTCGGAAAACGGATTTCTCATCAATATTCACGTAGAATTCCGGGTAATTAGTTCAAAAAGTGTGCACAATTTTTTTGCTCACTGTTCCAAAGAAAGTCTTCAAATTTAGAACATTTTCTGGAAGTGGCTCAATAGGCACTTGCACCGGACTCTAGAGAATACAAATCCGTTTTCAGAATTTTTCTAAATTGACTGTAGCCATCGGATTCTCGTTTCCAGGATTTTGGGGACAAGGGTCAATATTGGGAGCTTCTGACTGCGTGTGTGTGGGGGGTAGAGTTCTTAGCCACCTCAAACCTTCCCATTTTTCAACTTCCCTGAACTGAACTGGTTTGAATGAACTGAACTGCATTGAATGAACTGGATGCAGTAATACGCTGGCACAGGCAGTGTGCACATATCTGTCCACTGTTCAAAAACCTGTTACTTATGCTTGTATTTGTTCACATAGCAATCATAGTTTGAAAGCGTTCTCACACCTATTTGCACTTTTGCAAAACAATTTTGCACACTTTTTGAACTAGTTTCCCGGAATTCTTCGTGAATATTGATGAGAAATCCGTTTTCCGAATTGAAACATCTCATTCCATTCTCAAACGTGAAGTAGAATAAAACTGATTCATTTTGGTGCTGCCACGTGGTGGTGGATTTTGCAACTAAACTCGTTCCATTTAGCCTCGAGCATGGTTAGCACTTGGATGAGTAACCGCCCTGACAAGTGGTACACATGTCCAAGTATGACCCACGTAGCTGTTGGGCAACAGGTCCACCTCTCGAGGGGGTTAGGCGACGAGTAGCCAACAGCGAAATGATCAGGTCGAATTCTGATCTTCCCATTGGTAGAGCAGTCGGACAAAAATACCCTGCCTGAAATGGCCTGATCTTTACTTTACTGAATCTGGCACTTTGATAGTACAACGTCGGTTATAGTAACAAACCGCTTACCTATAGTAATGAATTTCCAAGTGATTGGATGGTTCGCTATGCTTTATCGTTGATATGGTATCTACAACAACCTTGGCTGGGCAGCAATATCGGTTATAGCAACCAGATTCTGGTCGAAACAGACACAAGGATACTGGGGGTTGGTTACAAGGATCATAAATAATAACGAGCTGGGTGTAGTTGACATGTCCTAAACTATCTGAACCAACCACCGTAACGTCTTTGCCCTTCCGATCCCAAGTGAAATAGGAAGTTGCATCAAACAGGACGGGAGCGGCTCGCGATTCTTTTACAAGCTCATTGTCTCGATGAAGGAGGCGGTGGCGGTGGATGTTTCATGCCAAATGCCCTCGGGGCCCCCCTAATTCGCTTCTTTCGTTTATAAACACGTTTATTTCGGTAACGCGGGCTCGTAATAACTTGGCGTCGAACAATCGCAGGAAACATCGTCGCGACAACGAAAAGCGACCTCCAATCAACACCAGGCGTCCACTTCGAATGCAGGAGCTCATTGAATAATGTAGTTTAGGGTAGAAGATACAAATCTCTTCACACGACTTCTAAACACATAATGGGACTGTAAGTAGGTACCAAGAAGGCAAGAGGCAAGGCCTAAGGGGGTGTGGTTCAAGGCTGGATATTGCTTTCATAGGTAGTAGGCACATAACACAGGGTATCCCAATTTCCGAACCACGAAACTACAAGGATCGATTCTACAAATAATTTGCAACAATATTGCTAGTTAGAAATCGGAGGGGTAGGAAATTTAATGTTCTTTGCAACGGCATAATCAACTTCAATTTCCCACTGTAAATTAAGGCTATGTTTACACTGCACACGAAGCGATGCGATGGTTTGCGAGGACGCGCGAAAAACTCAAAAGTCCGGCGAAGTATTCATTCTGAATGGGAGGTGTCGTAGGGTGTTCACACTCCGAGCGGAGGCGAGCGATAGAGAGCGGTTCCGCGCGAGTCGACTGATGCAATCGCAAGGCACATTGCGAATTTATGCGAGTTCCACGTCTGCTCTATTGTTTTGAGTTCCACGTCTATTCACGTGAATTATTCTACTGAGTATTCTACGTGAAGTTACTTGAATTTTACGTGAACTTATAGTACTTACGTGACAGTTATGTTCGCTTTGAACTTTATAAATTTCCAAACCTGCTCTTGTCTAAAAAAAATTTTTGAATTTTGTGCATTTCCGTACTTTTACAAATAAAAATTTCTTATAACTTTTACAAATAAAAATTCTTACTCACCTAATTATAACTATAACCTTTTCTTCTGCCGAAATCGCCATCCTGATATTGGTGTTTTGCTTCAGTAAGTACTGTTTTTGAAACTAGGGATAGAATGTAGCCAAAAGTAGTTCTGCTCATTCTGAAGTAGCTCCAAAATCGCTCTTCATCCTCTTGTAGGTCGCAGTACAAATGGTGATATTCTCCTGACGTACTTCTCACCTGGTTGACTTCATGCACCCACTTACGTTTTCTTTTCATTTTTAAAGCACTATTTTCCAACAAAAATGTATTAACGGGGATGGAACGACATACCTAACTGTTGGACACCAACAACTCAACTGCCTACTCGCCTGTAATCGCTATCAATGTAAACACATCATCGCATCGCATCGCTTTGAAATTCGCAGCTCTCTCTTCTTCGCATTGCTCCGCGTGCAGTGTAAACATAGCCTAAGGGTGTTACAGCCATTTTAGCGACAGAAAGCCGAAAACCCGTGGGGGGGGGGGGGGAGGGATCTTAAGTTCCGGTATGGAGACAGCCACACAATATTTCATGTTCTTCATAATAGTATGTGTGGTGATGGCGAGATTGAGGTAGGTGAGGTTGCAAAGATGAGGTTTGAGAAGATGTCGGGTATTAGGTGACCTAATATCCAGAAAGGTTTACCACCACATTGGATATTAGAGGAAGTGCCCAGAAAGGTTTATCACCACGATGGGATCTTTTATGAGAGAGAGGTTGAGGAGATGGGTAAGGTGAGAGAGAGAGAGAGAAGGCTCTGGTTCGAGTGAGATCGGTAGAATGGCGAGCTGGGCAAGGAGGGCGCCTTATAAAGGCGCCTCTACCCCCCCCCCCCCCCCAGCCGTTGAGGGTCTGTTGGAGCGAGCGCTACATGGCTGTGCCCCTTGCATCACGCAGCTCGCCTTCTCCTTGTCTTTACTGGTACCAATCTTATATTTACAATTTGGAGTGGTATATTTTAAAGGTACCACGACAGTATGGATACAAGTTTGGCGGCACAGGCGTAAGATGTTTGGGTTTTGTTCAGCTTGTTGAACTGTTCAATTTGAGATGAGAACGACCTTTCGAGGTGGAAAAAAGGAACCCAAATTGAAGCGGTTGGTATCAAAACGTCTGATAGCATGTCTAGATCATCCTATTGATTTTGAGCTCGATCACGTAGCTCAAAATCAATAGGCTAGAAAATGTTGGACCCATTCACTTTTTTTCTTCTTTTTTTGGCTGTCAATTAGCGAAATCAAACGTGATTGAGCTCAAAATCAATAGGCGTGATCTAAGACATCCTAACGGACGTTTTGGTACCAACCGCACCAATTCTGATCCATTTTTACGGCAGTTATCGCTGAAAACCGAAGAATTAGAAAACCCGTAACTCCCTTATTTCCACCTCGATCGAAAGCTCGTTCTCATCTCAGAACAGTTCAACGAGCTGAACAAAACCCAAAAAATCTGAAGACCGTATTTTGAGGAAGTTATGACCACTTGACGTTCCAACGCCCGTACATACGTACGGAGTGACATCAAGCGGAAAACCGGCTAGAAACTCGTTTTAAGCACTTCTGAACAAGATTCCATGGTTTTCTCGAACACGCATTTTTCAAGGTATCACCTCACTTCCATTCCTATCATACACCTATATAATGGGAACATGGAAGTAAAATCGAAACAACCCGAAACGAAGCGTTTTCCAAAAAATTTCCAAGTGGAACTTTTTGTTAAAAATCAGTTGTTGAATTGATCCCTCAAGGTTCGTGGTTCCGAAGTGGGATACCCTGTACATATACTGTAGCATCACTAATTTAAGAGTCAAATTTTGAATTAGTTCAAAACTTCAATATATTTTTAAACCTAATTGGAATACTTTATTCCACAAGTATTTCTAAATGCAAATCGCTATACGTATTAATTTCTACACCACTTTGGGAGGAACGGTAGATCTGTAGATTCATGCGGTAATTAAAGTTTGATGGGGCAAAAATATAAAACACAAGATGTGAGGAAGGTATTAAAATACTGAACGACTGGCAGGCTGTTTTCCGTTAACACGTTCCGAGCGGAATGGATCGATCGATCCAAGGCCTGCCGTTCAATTCACCCAGCCTGGATCTATCGATCCAGCTACGGGGAGCGTTTCTACGATAATAGGCCTCTACATTCTGCTCTGAAACTGAACTATCGCGCACTCTAGTGACTGCTGAGTTCAACACCTTTATTCTAGATGATCTGACCTCCGAGAGACTGCGTTCCGTTTCGTTATTCCAAGCCGTTTGTTTACCAACATTTTCTCGCCGCGTTTGAATGATGTTTTCGGGTACTATGTTCAGTTTTGTTGTGATTATTGCGTTCCTTTTTTCCTCGAAGAATCTGTTTCAGTTCCCCTTTGGCATCCAACCACGGTAAGTCGTTATTCATGAGTCTAGGCCTCAAAAGACCTCCGATTGTATTGCGGGTTGCCTATTCCGTCGTACGTTACCGCTGAAGTGGATCGATGGATCCAACATCTGTAAATCAATGATTTTCATCCAATTTTGGTTCCGCATTGTAGTTTTCGTTCATAACTAATCATGATAAGCAGTTATCAACAAATAACTCGAAAAAACGGGTGCCGTCACAGGGAGTCTCCACCAAAATCGGCGCCGCTCGGAACGTGTTAAGTAGGTCACATGTGATAACTAGGACCATTAGGGGCCCCTGAGTACCTGTACCAAAATTCAACCCTTCGGGACCATCAGGTGTCGGAGTTATGTAAGTGAGAAAAATCGATATTTTTCAATTGTTTTTAATCTTTGTTCTTCTTCTTTGACAGAGCTACAGCCTCACAGACTAAACGGATCACGACCTGAAATTTTGCACACATATCGTTATGCTCCAAGGAAGTGCCTTTTGTGCATTTTGCCCCCCCCCCCCCCCCCCCCCTTCCGCCTGAAGGTACCTACTGGGAAAAAAGTTTACTTCAACAATGCAAACAGATGCGATATCTCCCTCAAAAAACAACCCTGTTATAAAAATATAACCACCAAAAAGCCTCCTCAGTCGCAAAAAGGACTGATATCCATTTTGCCGCCGAAGTAGGATGCTCAGTGTCGCCAAAGTAGGCGAGCTACCTACCATACAGTAAACAGTTACCTACACAAGTCGAATCCATTACACGAAATTAGCGCTCCTAGTGACAGGAATCAGTTTGAACAGCTAGTAATAATTTAACCAGCGCTAAAATGGCTCTGGTTAGAACTACTATTGAAACCTAGAAGAGGAAGGAGAAGAAGGGATTCAGTGATATAGGTACAGAGACCAGACCAGCTCAGTGAGTGCTCAGTGCTCAAGTTCAGATCTCAGAGGTGAGTGATTTCATCGTGTTGCTAGATATCATGGTAGTGTACATCAACTCATACCTGATACCTTTCAGTTGCTAGCTCTATGTAAACCAGATATATGTATAGATTCAGTTCGGTATAGTCAGTTCAGTTCAATCAGGAGAGGAAAGGGGCAGTTGTAGGGGAGGGGGAGACCGCCGGGGTGATTACCCCATTCCAGCCAGTAAAAACAGCCAATTAAGTAAGTGCTGTTAGGACAGCGAGTCTGTCACCAGTTGTACGACAGCGAACCTGTCATCAGTTCAGTCACAACCATACAGGTGGTTGTTCCTAGGACAGCGAGTCTGTCACCAGTTGTACGACAGCAAGCCTGTCATCAGTTCAGTCACAACCATACAGGTGGTTGTTCTAGTCAGAATATGGCAGTAGGCTGTGACAGCTACAGTTACGTGTATGCTGCATGTACACTCATTGAAAGCATTATCGTTATTTAACTAGTAACCATATTTCATTTGGTAAATAAGAAAATTTACTACACTCGGTGCTTCGCACTTCGCTGTTGGCTGAACATATAGAAACCTGTTCCTTCCCCCTCTCAGATGAAAGCCCTCGTCAAACAGCGTTGAAAGAAATTTCCCGGTTCGAGGGGAAGGAACAGCTACACTACACATACACACATATCCAACAGAGGGGGAAGGAACAGATTTCTATACGCACATCCAACAGCGAGGTGCGAAGCACCAAGCATACTATTTTGGCGGGCAAAATAGTATCAATCCTTTTTGCGGCTGAGAAGGTTTTTTGGCGGGTAAACTTTTACAACATGGTACTTTTTGGAGGGATCAGGATTTTTTAAATGGTTAATAGAAGGTAAAGAAACAAAATGGTTGTCATTATTTAAATTTTATTAATAGGTACCTAGGTACTGATAAGCAGCTATTTTAAAAGTACTTGTGAATTCAACATGTGAATTCAACACCAACAGAACCACGAGTGGTAGGGAAAGATACAATTCTAACAAAATGCAGCAAACATTGCCAACACAAAACGTAGGTACTAGGATTTTGTACATCAAGTTGGGAGAGTTATTTTGCGATAACACAATTGGCGACAAGAAAATGAACCTAGCAAGTATGGTTCAGAACGTGATAATTTTCAAAATGCACGATGGACAAATTTTAATTGTAGATACGAATCTGCGTAATGTCCAAGTTCGATTATGCCTGAAGGAGAAAACAGGCACTGGTGATCACTTGGCATCCCTGACATCCAACCTCCGCAGTACGATTCTAAGTGGGTAAATACGTACGTGTGTAACTCAACAGAGTTCTTTAGAGTTTGAAACCAGAATGTATAGCTACACACCCGAACGTGAGGTTTTCGTATGAGACGGCCCAAAAGCCTGCGGATTCGATCATCCCAGCCAGCGTCTCCTGGTCAGGGAATTTCCTTATGGACTCGACGAGGTACTGGTAAGATTTCCAATCGCCGGCAATCACTTGTCCCATCGCAGGAATCATCTGGAAGAAAATGATATTCACGTAAGTGGTTGTGAATAAACTAACCCTAATGTCTACAACCCTAATGAATCAAAAACCACATAAATAAATTAGCAGGTAGAGTCTGTAGGTATCTGGCCAACTTGAGTTGGTAGAGATATTTTTTATTCCAATCGTTCCAACTCCAAATCTTTCTATTTCCAATCACTTGGATGAAAATTCATTTTGGTAAATTTGTTTCGATAGGTCTGTTAGGAGAATCTAGCGGGAGAAGCGGAGCCGAATGCAAAACGAACCCAAACATTGTCAAATAGACATCATCCGGGCCATCGAGGAAATTCTTCTTCTTCAAGTGCCGTCTCAGTTAGCGAAGGTTGGTGATGATCTCCTTGAATCTATCACGGTCTTTTGCGAGGTGGAAAAGCTCGGCTGCACCAGTGACCGCAGTCCACTTCCTTACATTTGATACCCACGACGCGCGCTTTCTTCCCACTCCTCTTCTTCCTGGGATCCTTCCCATCATAATGATTTGAAGGAGGGAATACTTCTCACCCCGCAGAACGTGGCCGAGGTAAGCCACCTTGCGCCTCTTCACCACTGTCAACAGTTCCCGCGCAAGATCGTTGTGCTGCAGGATGAAACCATTCCTTAGCCGGGCTGTCCATGGTACTTTCAGCATTCGTCGTATACACCACATTTCAAATGTTTCCAACCGGTCCATGTGAGCCAACTTCAATGTCCACGACTCGACTCCGTAAAGGAGGATGCATAGAACGTAGCACTTTACTACTCTCCAGCGCAGCGGAAAACTTATATCCTTAGACAAACAATGCTTCTCATGTTTGTGAACGCCTTCCGAGCCAATTCAATCCGCACCTTCACTTCCATGTCCATGTTGCAACATTCAGTGACCCACTGACCAAGGTATCTGAATTGTGTTACTTGCTCAACAGGCTGGCTCCCTAGACATGGCCTTAGTCTTTGCAACATTAATCCGCAGGCGGTACTCACCGCACGCTTCCTCGACTCTTTCCAGCAGAGTCTGAAGCTCACCGGGAGAGTGGGCCAGAAGAACCGTGTCATCAGCGTATCGCAGATTTGAGACAGGCGTTCCATTGACCTGGATTCCGATTTCACAACTGTCAAGGGCTTTACAGAACACACTCAGGATAAAGGTTAAACAACAGGGGTGACAATGTGCAACCCTGTCGAGCCCCCCTCTGTATGCTTACGTAGATAAAGTGCCCTCAACTCTAATTCGAGCAGTCTGTCCCCAATTCAAATTGTGAATCAGACGAATATCCTTACTATCCACTCCGATAACCAGTAGCATGCGAATCATGATATAATGCGTTACATTATCAAACGCCTTCTCAAAATCTATGAAGCAAGCATATGCATCCCGCTGCTGATCCACGCATCTCTGCACTAATACCTGCATAGCAAACAGTGCTTCCCTGTTACCCATAGCAGACCGAAACCCAAACTGAGCACTGCCCAGTTCGGCATCGACCTTCCTCCACAACCAATTGTGCAGAACCCGCAGCAACACTTTCAGTGCATGGCTCATTAGACTGATGGTACGATGCTCAGAACACTTCTTTGAATTGGGCTTCTTTGAGAGTGTTATGAATATAGAGGTTAGCCACTCGTCCGGAAAAACGCCAGTCTCATAAATCATGTGTTGCGTCAGCTTAGTAATGCTGTTCACATCCATCAGCTTCAAAACCTCCATACTGAAATCGTCAGCGCCAACTGCCTTACCACACTTAGCTTTCTGGATAGCATTTGCAACCTCTTCTCTTAAAATGTTGGGCCCTTTCATCACTATTCCACTCAAAAGTCCTTCCCGCGTTCCAACGTCACTGAAAAGCTTATGTAAGTACTGCTCCCAGAATTACATTTCTCTTCCTTAGTCACTGCAATAACCCCATCCTCAAGAAGCGACATTTTTCCCACCCAGACTTGTCAACTCTCGAATTTTTTTGTGAAGGTTAAAATCGTCAGGCTTCTCAAAGAGTTCCTCAATTTCATCACACTCAGACGTCAGCCACAGAGCTTTAGCTTCCCTAATAGCATGCCGAATTTTCTGCTCTAGATTATTATACGCTTTGTCGTCCTTATTCTTCAGCTGCTAGCGCTCAGTCATCATATCCAGGAATTAAGAAGCTAAAATCCCCATATTAGCAAGATTTGAACAATTATGTAAATATTTTGGAACAGTACAGCCTGCTAGACCAGAAAGTTGGTTTGTTACGACCATTGGGTTGTGAGTTATGGCGGTTCGCAGAAATGCGTACACACACCGAACTCCCTGAAAGAGTTGTTTTTCCTCTCTTTTCTCCCTTCTCTTTCGACGGATTCGTGTTCAAAGTGAATGAATGAATAGTTAATTTATAAATCTGTACATTTTCAGACCCATTGGTCCGCTCTTCCAAACATACATAAATCGTAACATACATTCAAACTGTCAGGCTTATCCAAAAATAAACAAAAAAAAGATTTTAAAGTACACTGAAAACTCCTAATATAACCTAAAATTAAAAATAAAACAAAACCAAAGTTAAAGAAAAATAAATCACGTCAGTCCTAATAATAAATAATTCTTTCCTGTCATCTTCTAATTATTTTCTATTTAACCCACTTCATGCCGAACGTGTATAAATGAAAACATTCAACGACTAAAAGTTCCATTATGTTACTGGGTACATTTTATTAGAAGTTCTGTGTACCTAGCTTTGAAACTTTTGATTGTCTTTGCTTCATTAAAAATGGACTCGTTATTATATGTTCTAATAGCTTCTATTAAGAAAGATTTACTGTAAATTTCAGTTCTGTGAATGGGGATTCGCAATTGTTTACTCGCAAATCGGAAATGGCTTGAATGAGTTCTAAATTCAGATGTTCTTCGAAAATGTTCGGAAAGATAAAGTGGTTGTTCTATTTTAATTATCTTATAGATAAGGGTGGCAACGAGCAGTTCTCTTTTTTCTTTAATTTTTAGCCAATCAAGTTTTTTAAAGTACGGTGTCACAAGTTCATTATAATCTAAATCAAATATAAAACGAATAGTTGCGTTAAGGGCTTTTCATTATTATTTTCTGACATGTCTGTAAATACACACGAGGCATATTCAAAATATGGTAATATTAAAGCTTGAAAGAGCCTGGCTTTGACATACTGCGGGAAATCTTCAGTTGATGAAGGGCTTTGAATGTTTTATTACAAATGAACGTGACTTGAGAATCCCATGAAAAAATTTTATGCAGGATTATACCCAAATTTTTCAGTTCGTTTTGAAAATTAAGTTGCACTGCATTTACCTCTAATTTAGTTATTATCAATGTCTATCAGGTTCAACATTCGGGAACTTCCCAATATCATCGTTTTACATTTTGTTGGGTTGAGTTTGAGGCTGTGTTCGTTACACCAGTTAGATAAATTCTTGATTTCTATATTCAAATTAATATTAAGCAGGTTCAAATTATCCACATAATTATGATGACGCATAAATTTCGAGGTCATCTACATGCAGCATGTATCGCAGATCACAAAAACGCCCAAGACTTTCAGCTGTTCGATTAATGAGAAGAGTACGAAGCACACTGATGAGAGTACACAGCCCTGCGGTATTCCAGTTCTAATAGCTCTCCATTCAGAGGACTTTCCATCTGGAGTTTTAACTCTTTGCATTCTACCAACTAAGTAAGACTAAACCATTTCATCACCCGATCCTCCAAATTTACACTTGTAGGTATTGCTAGTAATAAATCCTGCCTCACTGATCCGAAGGCTCGAACGAATTCAAATAAAATTAACTAATTAATTAATTATTTACGGATTTGGTCAATTACGCACGTCAAAGCTGTATCTGTACTAAAACCTCGTTTGTAACCAGAGTGATCATCTAAAATTTTATTTGAATTTATGAATTCGTTAAAAGGATACAGTCCTTGTCCTACAGAAGAATTAAAATATGAGCAATAATAGGCCCTAGAGCAGAGAAGATCAGTTTCAAAAAATCAGCCGATATGTGATCATGACCAACAGACTTCGACGAAATTCTTTTTAGTACACATTCAACCCTATCCAATGTTATTTCCTTCATTTTGAAAGGTTCCCAAGCCACCTTTTCTTTTAAAAATTCTTCATAATACTCAGAAACTTCATGGTTAACAGACATAGTTTCAATATCACAAAAAAAGTTATTCATATTCAATTCATCAGCAGAATACAATAACTTATCTATTTTTTCTGTTTTGGGCGCCTATTCCTTGCGCTCTAACAATTTTCCACCAATTCGATGAATTCGTGTTATTTTCAAATAATACTGCAAAATGTTTATTCTCCTTATTTCGTAATTTCTGTTTTACCTTGTTTCTCACACGCTTATATTGTTCCCAATCTTGCTCACTCTTTGTATTTTCCCACTTTTTGTAATAGGTATCCCTTACTCCCGTCTTTTCCTTCAAAACACCATCAATCCACGGGGCAGGTGGTCGTTTTACTTTAAACTGTTTTAAAAGGGCAAATTTATCACATCCACTCCATTACTCCATTTATCACTCCACCACCTTAATAGTTATCACATAACTATCACTTTAATAGCTCTCTATCATGTTTTTATAACCCCTAATTTGGATCATTTTATGTGCTTTTGCTGCCGTTTTAGATAATGCGCAATACACCAAATCATGTTTCGACATTCCTGGCGCAGGGCTCTGTCCAAACAGGGTTACAATATTCTGTGAGTTTACAACTATTAAGTCAATTAAGGTATCACCACTATCTGTGCGACTGGTGGACTCGAGATAGGTTAAATTCAAATCGTTAAAAATCCTTCTACGCTCTCTCCTGTAGTCAACTAACATATTTGAAATCATGTCACCCATAATAAGTAAATTCTGATGTTGTGGCAACAACTGAGAAGGTACATCAAACACTGTATCAATTTTACCTATTTTAGGAGAGCAATATATAACTCCAATCAAAATGTAAAAATTACGCACTTTTAATTATTGCACGAGCACGTATTCCGACGATTTGGAATATTCGCAATTTGACTTTGCTACAACTCTATATTCAATAGAATTTTTAATGTACAATGCAATTCCCCCACCTCCTTTTCCTGTTCTGTCAACCCTAATTAAATTATACAGATTCATCGCATACCTATCTGAATTTATATCCGGCTTAAGAAATATTTCAGATACGCCAATTATATCGAACAAACCGTCAGCAAAAATACTCGAAAATTCATCAAAATGTGCATGTAATGATTGTGCATTAACATGAGCAGCCTTAAATTTCTCATCAGCCAAATTGAGCCGTCTGTTAGTTCCGTACTAACCGTGCCCGCAAAAATGGTTGATGATCAAACGCTTAACAACCCATTTTTCGAAACAATTTTTTATAATAAATCTCGATACTTAACATCCATTTTCAAAACAAACATAAAAATTACTTCTGGAGTGGTCGAAAATGGGGAGATCCGCTGTCCCCCCCTCAAAAAATGAAACTGTCTAAAAAGAGTAAACGTAAGAGTAAGTAAGGCCTTGGCCACAACTGAGGGACTGAGCCTAAAAATGTGTTCAGACGTCTCTGTTGCAATTAAAGTAATGTAAAACAATAAAATTAAATACAATAAATGGTGGTTTTTTCGCCAGTGCAACAACTGCGGTTCAGAACAGAAGCTACAGAGGTGTTTAACACTTACTTGAAAAGAATATCTGTCGTACAGCCACTTTAGAGGCTCGTTTTCAACATGGCTGAACTCTAGGCACATGAACCTTCCTCCTGGTTTGAGAACTCTCCAAGCTTCTTTTAAAGCCGCGTCTGGCCGAGTAACATTGCGTAGGCCTGTCGATAAATATTGTGACAAGACACACAATTATTCCTTAACACAATGCAAGACATAAGTTCGCAACCGACGAATATGTGATACTATCAAGATTTTACTCACCAAAAGCAATTGTATAGGCAGTGAAACAGTTGTCAGGGAAAGGGAGTTCTTCGGCGTTGCCTTCAACCCAATCTATGTCCTGAAATAGAGAGACAAACCAATAGAATTTATGTAGGTATGGTTAGACATTTCAAAAGTAAAAGTAAAACGCTGCAAAGTCCTTGTCACATGGGTTTATTATTCTATTGGATACTCCTACAGTTGGCTGTTCATTTATTGTTTCTTTCATGTGAAATAATTGAAATAGCCATTTCTGATGGTTTCAACCAATTCTGGCCCCCAAAACACGAATTAGGTAGGTAGGCTCCTTTTTTTTCAAATTATCTTTGATCACATTTTTTCTAGTATTATTATGAAAATTAATAGTGATTTCAGACGATTTCCAAAGTTTTTGACTGATAAAAAAATCAATTTTGGGAGCTGAACATTTGGTAGAACCTCAATTTTCCTCTCTTTGATCAAAATCGACTTCATATTCGGTCTTCTCGTCCACAAAAACGTGGAAAACGATACCTCAAAAGCTCATGTTACCAACATGTTACTAAAAACACAAAAAGTACATATTTTTATACACATTTTCACTCACAACACCCCTCGGTATATCGATCGGGCTGCAATGTTTGGGGACACAACTAGGGCCCAAATGGAGCATATGTGCGAAAAAAAGAATTTTTTAGACCAAAAATGAAGCCGTACACGTGATACGGCGGACGGATATTGCATTTTGGTTTATTATTCTGTGAATAATGCACGTGTATTCGCTCAGCAAAAAATTTTTATAACACCCCCTCAAAATTTTCTCTTTTCCGTTTCAAGGTGCGTAGATTCCAAAAATGCAATCTCCGTCCGCCGTATCACGTGTACCGGCTTCATTTTCGGTCTAAAAAATTCGTTCTTTCGCACACATGCTCCATTTGGGCCCTAGTTGTGTCCCGAAACTTTGCAGCCCGATCGGAACATACCCAGGGGTGTTATGAGTGAAAATGTGTATAAAAATAGGTACTTTTTGTGTTTTAGTAACATGTTAGTGACATGAGCTTTTGAGATATCGTTTTCCATGTTTTTTGGGACGAGAAGACCGAATATGAAGTCGATTTTGACCAAAGAGTGGAAAATTGAGGTTCTACCAAATGTTCAGCTCCCAAAATTGATTTTTTATGAGTGAAAAACCTGGTCAAAAATTTAACGTAAATTTAAACTTTGTTAGAACCTCAATCGCTAGTGTTAACCTTAGTATACGCTGATTCCCTAAGGGACCAGAAATTCACAAAATCATGAGGACTGGACAATTGGAGTATTTTTTTATAGGAGACATCACTAACAATTTACGGAGAGGGGACCCCCCCCGTAGTATTGCTTTGTTTTCTATTTTAGTAATGAAATATTGCTGTAGCCAATAAGACACGACAAACATGACACAATGCTACGATATCTGAAGTTCAGCTAACCAGATAAAATAATTATATTATTACCTATAATTATGGTTAACAAACAAGTGAAATGAACCTTCTCTGCTCTAACTCACACTGTAATTCTTCTGTTTAGCCCTGTCTTGACCGACACGCAGCATATCGGGATTGATATCACAAACTGTGACGTTCCCCGGGTGACCAGCATTTTTCAAGTAGTTGACGAACCTAGTGGAGCACAAATACAAATACAAAAAACACAAAAGATGGTAATCGAATCTAAATATATTTTTAATGTCTTTTATAATAATACTAGCCGTGGTACCCGCCCGATGGGCGGGAAAATTATCGCTGTATCGATGCGTGATGGGTTGCGAAATAATTGGATAATCGTATGGAAACAGAAAACTTTTATCCGCGTAAAAAATCAACTGAAGGGTAAGGAAATGGTAAGGTTGAAGCAAATAAGGGACTATAATTTGGATTCATAGTGTTTCAACTCAAAAAGTAAGCGATGCTTTTTGATTCTGATTTCTTCCTCTTGTTTATTGGTTTCCTCCAATTCTCTTTTGACGGACGCTATTATTTCGCTTATAGGGGGTGCGTTCATATCTGTCTCATTCGATCTGGTATCGTCGAGCCTTTGAGAGACATCGAAAGATACGTCGGACGTAGAGAGTGATGACTCACAGTCGGGAGGATTCAAAGTGACCACAGTGGATAAATTTACATTTAAAGTGACGCCGCCTTTGAACGATGATATGGTGGCGTTCTCTAGCGTCAAAGTAGTCGATGTGAGGTCGGCATTGGGTATTGCTTGAATTTGTTCAGAGTGCGTCCAAAATGTGACTGTAATTCGAGCCTTGGAATCTTGCAGTGAAATTTGGGTGACCGTTTTTTCTGAGCCGTCTTTCATAATGAGGTCGTTATTGAATCTCTCAGCGATTGTTCCGTGGACATTAACTGCAGGCCCCTTCATTTTAGCGAATTTTCAAAGAAAATGAAGCTATTGCAATGGCTTCGAAATTTAAATAATATAAATTTTTGGAAATTTTCTTCATAGAAATCCGTTTCAGACCATTCTAAAACGATTCCTGAAATTTAACACTTTTTTATATGTATATATATATATATGTGTCACTCCAGACGATAACTCTCGATAGAATTGAGATAAACAGCTCAAATTTGCACAAAAAATCTATCTTGGCAATCGAAAGGCTAAGTTCGAAGATGGGCGAAATTGGCCTACTCTAAGGAGGGTTTTGGCGCATTTAAAGTGCGCAAAAATTACCCAAAAATGTTATTTTCCAACAAGTGACCCCTCATTTTAAAGGTTTTTGCACGCTGAACACGATGGTGGAATCGGATTTTAGATATCTTGATCAGTTCTCAAATTAGAGCATTTAAAGTGCGCAAAAATTACCCAAAAATCCCCAAAATGTTATTTTCTAACAAGTGACCCCTCATTTTAAAGGTTTTTGCACGCTGAACACGATGGTGAAATCGGATTTTAGATATCTAAATCCGTTCTTAAATTAGAGCATTTAAAGTGCGCAAAAATTACCCAAAACTAGGATAATCTTTAAACTCTTACCCCCCCACCCCCTTAGAGTGGTCAGATTGAAAAATGTGAGAAGTATTAATTGAAGACGAGAGTTCGAAGCAAAACAAAACCATAGCCATTAATTCGAATATTTCTTTGAAAATTCGCTCATTAAGTCATGCTGCATGACTGGTTTTTTTGGGATGTGTTGGATTGGGGTGATGGGGATGGTTATTTGTGGTATGTCCAGGTGGGACTCTGTTATCACTGAGTCAGGACTCAGTGTCCCTTGTAGATTCGTGACGTTGTTGTAAGTGTTTTGCTTGATGGTGATTTTGGTGATTTCCAAAATGTGTTCGTTGAGAATCAAATGATAATTTTTGTCAGCACACTGGTTGTAACTTATAATTCGGAGGTCAGAAGTGTCTGATTCAAAAAGGTGGAACGAAAAGTATTTACCTTTGCCGTTCTTGAAATGGAGCAAGGTAGTTTTCATTTTGACGACTCCGCGTAGAGTAACATTCACCATTTGAGCACGAAGGTCGGAAATTTTCAAGGGCTGAGATTGAGACATACCTATTAGGTGACCTTTATCGAATCTATATATCTTCGATGAACGAAAATTTCAGAAATGTGAGTTAAGTGGAAACTTCGTAGCTGTTACATAAAAAAGCTGGTTAGCATATTATGCGGAATGTGATTTTTTTCTGGACTTATTGTAGTAGTTGCTATGTAGTCTTGAGACTGATATTTTGCGTATTGTGTAGTAGTCCACGCGTTTACTGACTTAAATATTCATGCTGAAAATGTGTGGGTAATCATATGGCAAATGATCAATATGTGCGACGTCATGGTAGAGGCTGGAGGCTGTGACGTGTAAGAAAGATCAGAACAGACGTCGTCAGGGGAAGGTACACACCTAACGCCAATTGTCCTGCCAATTGTCCGCCAGGACCCTTCCTTTTGTAGTATCATCGACGCTGATCACAACAGCTATTTCATTTACTGATGGAACATTAGTCTGTCGTTGATGGGCACCAGCTATGCGAGAGTCACGAATGACAATTATTTTCACATCCTCGGATTGATTAGAAACTACTCTTTCTGTTACACATTTTAGTTCCCTTACGTAGTGATTGTGTGAATGAAGCAGTGTCTGTAGTTCTTTCATCAACGACAGGTCCTCAGTTTCGCTATAATTGCAACGCATCGAGGCCTCAGTGTCAGCATTCCCAACAAAATAAATTTGTAAGAATTTTGCTGAAGATTCATCAATTGGAAGTAAGCTTCCAATGCGATGGTGCAGCTGTCCACTAATTTTGAACGTAGGCATGAAGTTCTCCTCTCGTATTTCATTGCATCCGATCGATGTCATCGCCAAAGCATTATTATATGATCGAATCTTGCCAAAAAACAAATGGCTGCGAGGGTCATTGCATGTGAGGAGATTCGAAAGGGGCGGTGGCACTGGTGGAAGTGCAGGGAATTGTAGGGTGTCCATGTTAGAGCAACGAACTGAATATCAACCCACCTACCGTTACCTTACGTAGCAGTAACTGTTGAATCACCGGCATTCACCAATAACTACGTTCGACGCCACTCAAATGATTATAATATGACTTGGAAACACGGGAAAAAAAGAGAAAAACGTCAACACGATCAGGCAACCCTATGGAGCAAATTGGTCAAAAGCAGACGAAGGAGCCGAGAAACACGATTTTTTATTAGCCATAAACCTTCCCGTAGCAAATCCGGTTATACAGGGAAAAACCGCATTAAAATCTATCCAGCGGTTAAAGCGCCAAACGGTTAACATTACTCATTTATAGAGTAGAATGTATGCCGTGTTAACCTTATATACCAACTTGATATACCACTCCTGTACAACTTATAAGATGTTTACCAATAAAGACGAAGAAGCCGATCTATGGCATTACAAGGGACGTAGCCCAGGTAGCTCTTCCTCCAACGGTTTCCAACGGTCATTTCGATGGGACCTGAGGAGGGTAAATGGGCCTATAAGTACGCCCAAATGCCTAGCTCGGGTTCATTCATCCTATTTCTCTCAAACGCACACCTCCTCTCTCAAACCTTGCCTTCCCACTCATCCAACCTTTTCCCTCCTTAAGAGCATCCCTTCAAAATACTCTTCGAGGAGCAAACCGGAGAAGTATTTCCCCAGATATTCAACAAGGTGAATATCTTCCTCACCTTTCAAATATTCAACGAGGTGAAAACCGGGTGAATATCTTCCTCACCTTTCAAATATTCAACGAGGTGAAAACCGGGCGAATATTTTACCTAAATTCCCAGAGGCGTATCCAAGGAGGTGAAAACCGCGTGGCATATTCCTACCTTCCTCTACATCTTATCCAGAACTCCTATCCAGTCAACATCACTAAAATTCAAAATTCTCACATCAAATTTTACCACCCATAAAATGTTATATTTTAAACCAGATCCATCACAATATATATATTTTTTAATAATATTTTGTAATAATAATTCCAACTCCAATAAGTGAGGGAGACATCAAACAGACGAGATACTAGTGACAAGGGTCATGGCAGGGAACCCATTTTCACCCACTACCAAATCTTCAGGATGCAGGTTAGGCCAGAGAGGAGTGAGGATTGATACGAACATCATTTGATGATTCCAGCTCAAAGTAACCTGAAAGTAACAACACTACCGATGAAACTTTGGGAGCAAACAATATGTATGGTTACTTGTTCGCTTTGCACTACTGTCAGCCTATTTAACCTACTTTTCCTGTCCCTTAGAAAGTTATTGGGAGGAAGAGGTGAAGAAAATAACGACTCCTACTTGATATCAAGGCCTTGTACTTGTGACGGTGGGCAGTTCTCGAGTCGTTTGTGGTTCCAGTGAAGATGGGGCAGGCTGAAACCTAATCGCTATCCCTTCTTAACTGGTGATAATATCGATAGTCTAGAAGAGGGACTCTCGAGGGTCCACCGTCACCCTCCTCACTATGCCGCATGGCAGCACAGCGTGGTTTGGTAGTATGCGCCGAGTAATTCACCATACTCCATCCACTTTTTGAGGGCTTACAAGAAGGATAAAGCCCAAAGGTTTCCAGAAGGAGTCCTTTACAAACATCCTGTCCCTTTGATAACACATAAGTCTACTCCCCCCCCCCCTCCCCCCCCCCCCCCCCCCAATTATATATTGAGCTAATCTGAAGGCGATTAATGCCTTGTCCCAATATCTGTTGCATCGGAACGATGGAGGCTGATCATCTACAGATTGCCCAGGTGATCAATTCACTGGACAAAAGCCTCTGACAACATTTTTCTCCGCCAACACTCGTATGTACGAGCTTTTTTCTCCACCAGAAAATTAGTGAGGTAGTACTATTACGATGGAAGTCAGTCACCTTGAAGCTGTTGAGATGTCCTTTCCTGAATCAGAACTTCATACTACTTTTAACCCCCCCCCCCCCCTTTTCCTCTCATACTTCTGCTACCCAGATATGCCACGTGGGGAGGAGTGTGACGGTGGGCAGTTCTCGAGTCGTTTGTGGTTCCAGTGGATATGGGGGCAGTCAAGCTGAAACCTAACTGCTATCCCTTCTTAACTGGTGATAATCTCTCCTCTCTCTGTCACATATTCTTCCTCTCTCCTCACACATATTTCTCCTCTCTCTCATCTCTCCTCAATCTGTCACATACTCTCTCTGATTTGGAATCTTCTACTCCATCATGAACACAAACCTTAGGAATTTAAAATAATTTTGGGATGTATAAAGAGGAAACAGGGGTGTAGTTCCGTATGTGTCCCCACTTTGCAACCAATGGAAGTCTGTCATTATCCTATGAAGAAATTAACTGGACAAGTGGTTACTCGATCGATATGCTATCTACCTCGAAACTGAGATCTACAGCTGACCGGGCGTGTCTACCGTGTGATGTGTGGGGTTCAATATGCTATCAAACAGATGGTAGAGGGGTTGTGGCGAATCGTGAAGAGACGTTACGGCATTAAGCAGCACGTGGCATGCAACTTACTACCTCGCAAATTAATCGAGTAATGGTGGCGCCCCACTCACCCTATCGACGCCTCAAACAGTTTTTTTGAGGACTTGAGAACGACCAACCTTGAGCGGGTACGACAAACGTTTACATTTTCCACTTATCCCCTATTTTCTTGACTCATTTTACGGTGGTAGATACCACTGCTTGGGTAGATAGCATACTGAACAAAGGGAGGGTCGGTAGATAGCATACTGAACCAACGAGGGGTCGGTAGATAGCATATCGATCGAGTACCGACAAGTGTTTTGGAAACCTCAGAATCTCCTCTTTCCCATGGTTTCATGATGAGTTAACTTTCTCCTGCGCGTACACGAGAAATACGGAATTGGAAGAAGTGGTGACACATACGGAACTATTACCACAGTCAAGAGTTTCCGTGTGTGTCCCCACGCTGTTTGTGAGTTAGTAAGTGGTAGGGGGAAGTCGGGACAGTTGAAGGATACAAGCTATGAAGCATTTTTGATCCACCATTTTTGCTTATTTAGAAAGGTTGTTTACAGATAAGAAGTTACATCGTGTTTCCCGCCTTCTAGCCGCTGTTATCTGTGATCACGGGCCATTTTCCGATTTTGACTTGGTCTGCAAAAGATTGCTAGACATTATGGGGTCCCCAATAGCTAATTTAACTTGAAGTTCCTATTTCTTGTTATAATAGTTCATTTGAAAGTAATATTGTTCAAGTTTAATAAAAATATACTGATGGGTTACTGAATTTATGCTTTTTTATTGGCTGTCCCAAGCCTCCCTCACTCTTGTCCCGAGCCTCCCGCATATGGGGAGGGTTGGGACAAAAAAGTTGCTCTAGTTTTTTATTATTATTGGGTACTAGGACTGGTTTTAAAATTTCGAAAAAAAAATCAAGGAGGTAGGTAAGATGTACAGCTTCGTGTGGGAAAACCCGGAATTGTGAAAAGTTCCAATGTGACTGCTAGGGAAATGACAATGTGGAAAATGTCCCGACCCTCCCGACTTTCCCCTACAATGAACCCTAAAACTCTTTTGCAGTTGACGTTTGATGAAACATTGTTGATGTTTATATTGTGTAGGATGACACAGACACTTGAATAAACATAGGATAATGACAGATTTCCATTGGTTTCAAAGTGGGGACACAGACGGAACTACACTCGGAAATAGGTCTACCAAGTCAAAACCAAATACACAACTGGTGTAGGTAGTATAATAATAAGCGGAAGCGAATGACTGATTTCTGGAAAGCAGACAGAATTCCAGTCGAATAATAAGATACAAACCTAAAAGCAATGTCACCAGTTCCGCCAGCCACATCGAGCAGCTTTGTGCCAGCAGGTGGGGAGAGCCTTTCAATGAAAACGTCTTTCCAGAGTCGATGAATTCCTACAGACATCACATCGTTCATCAAGTCGTAGGTATCAGCCACCCGGTGAAACACCTAAAAGTAAAATAGGAAAATAACGTCAACAACAGACTGTACATCCGGGTACTTATCTGGTGACTGTTAAGCTAGGTTCACATGGATGCAGAAAGTGCGGAGCGGAAAGTGCGGAACGCCACCTGATTGGCTGGAGCAAAGGATCGAGTGGGGGGACTCCTTCCGCAGGTCGACTTTCGGAGCGGACTGTACGCGTACTGGAGATTTTGATATTTCCCGCACCGCACGAGTGCGCGATGCCTTTGCGCACCCCCCCCCCCCCCCCCTCACCCCCGTGTCCATCATTATTGTTTTTATTGTTGTCTTTATTGACCGTGTTTCTTGCTTTTTCGCTAAAACGTTACTTCGCATACTCATTACCATGAGTATGCATCTAGACATATATTTCAACGAAGGTTTAATTGACCTGGTGAGAGGTAAACGGGAGATTTGGGACCCCAAGTCCCCAAATCATCGGAATCGGGAGTTGGTGAAGCGGTCGTGGGAGGAGATCGCAGTCGTTCTCAATACAAATCGTAAGTGAAATGAAGTACCAACTTACTTTTATCTATTTTACTCAATATAGTACGGATCAGCCTCTACTGTATGGTCTTTCCATATCCACTTGCAGTTCATCCCAACAAGCAAAGTTGGTAGTTACCTTCATTGGACATGAAGTATATGTATAATGTTTGTTTGTGTTGAATACGAGACCATAAGAGGCTGTGCCCTTATTTTTATGTGGTAATAAATAATTGTGGTAAATAATAAAGAATATTAATTTTTTTTTCGATTGCAGGCACGACGTGAGGTCTTCCACTTTTGTAATATATACCTACTTATTGTAAAATATACCTAAACAATTTTTTAAAATTATATTATTATTATACTGAGTTTTGTTGTATTATATCGAGTTTAGTTTACCTACTAGTTAACAGTGCACGAGTGTAGCTTGTCAGTGACTTTACAGAAGACTTGGTTGAGGTTTCAATGTTCTCATTTGATCCTTCGTTTAGGGCTCTTGTCAACGCAAAAACAAACGTTTTGAACAAAAAATATTTTAATGGTAAATACAGAAAATGAATGGTTATGGAAAATGAAACGAAAAAGAAAATGAAACGAAATATGGGGTTTATGGTCGTTGGAAGTCTGGCAGATGCCTCCACTGCCAAGGTACCTGCCCAGAATGATTACCATTAAAAAAATTAAATGGAAAAACATTTTTGTCGAATTCTCCCTGCGAAAACGAAGTAACGATGTGCGCGAGAGCGAAGCTGGGCGGGAAAAAAGCCGGTTTGTTTATCATCGTTGTCAAGGCAACGGAAGTTTCCGCACCTCCTTTCCGCATCCATGTGAACACATTCCGCACTTCCGCAGGTCCCCCCACTACTTTTCCCCAGTTTCCGCACGTTACGCATTTCCGCATCCATGTGAATGCAGCTTCAGGCATATTATCCAGCCGCATGCAGCCAATTCCTGTTTGCTGAGGCCGAAATTATTGCAGAACAATGGGAACAACACAATATTTTACTTACTTACTGAAGCTTTCTGATGATGATAAAATGGTTAAATGCTCAGACAACTTGCCGGTAATGAGCAATCTCCGATCTGGCACATCCCTAGGGATTTCCAGATTCCAGAACCTATTTTTTCGTAAAGGTATGACTGTTCTTTACAACAACTGTAAAGTGATAGTGATCGATACCTACTCTCATTTGTAGGTATAACTAAAAGATAAATCCTTTAGCTAAGTATCTGAGCTTGTTTAACATAAAGATCTACCTACCGACAACACCGAGCAGACTGATGACACCTTACCTCGGAGACCTTGCGAGTTTTCTCACTTTCCTTGATGGTTTCGAAGCCGAAGTGTGTTTCCTTCTCATCATATTTCTTCTCCACATCTTCGTGAAGTGAATAATTTCGGGTCTGACATAAAACACAAGGCTTTTTCACGAATCTCCGAGCTCCGAACGAGAAAATTCGCGACGAGAACAGCACCATGGCTAAAATAAAATTCAACAAGATTACAGAGATAAGAGATAACGCAATCATCCAGATGGATCGATGGATACTATAAGGCATGTTGTACGCCTTCGATAGAGGAGGCAAAACCCGCAACGTTTCTGCGGACTGCGGTTCCGAGACGAAAAACGCTGCAAATCCCTACACAACGTTTTATTATTTCATACAAAACACCTTTCAGTTACAGATCACACCTCTCTGTATAGGTAACCCTTCTATATAATTATATGTACTATAATTCTATACATATTATGTAGATCGCAGACCCTCCGTAGGTTGGTACCTAACCGCGTACTCGTTACTAGTTACCTACCTAAATCACGTGATAAATGTTGCTAAAATAAGTCTGTCGATGACAAACTGTAGCTAAAATGGCAAAAAGAAACACAAATAATGAAGTTCTGAAGGGAAATTGTTGATGTATCGCACCCCGGCTGGAAAAGTGACACAATTCAAAATTTACCTGTTTTGAGTTAAGCCCACGGCACTATTCTTCAGACTTCCTAGTTTCATCTGAAAAAGCGTCATATGCGAGATTCAAAACCTAGCCGCATAAACGCGCTAGTGTCACTTTTCATCTGACACATTTGTGACCAAATTCCGCCTGGAACAGTGTATCATCGGACTTCGTGCGGAGAGGTTGCATCAGTCCACCAGGAATACCGTCACAACTCCAACATTAACCCTGTCGTAAGTGTTTTTTTCTTTATATCCAGTCTAGAAAAGTGACACATTTCGAGTTCTGACGCTTTTCTTGAAAAACGTGTTATTTTTATTTAGACTTAAGCCTAATTTCTACCTTTAACTTCAGATTTGTGTCACCTTTCTTGCCGAAATTCTGCATGCAATGTATAGATAAAAGTTATTACTTCGGACTAGTTTTATAAAGTTTCATCAGTCACCTCTACATCTGAACCACCTTGTTGTCATTAAATGACTGAACTCTGATGTACAGTGAAATTTTGTTTGACTGAAAAATCGACAAAGGTTGAAACATTTATTCAATTTGTTGATGTTATAAGTTTATATGAAACGAAATTAAACGTTTTACGCTATTTTGATGTTATTAGTTTTATTTTTAATTTTTAGCCACCAGTGTACAGTATGTACTCAAGAAGTAAGAGGATGGTGGAAGCTGCTCTCAGCATGTTGTCAGAACAAGACAAGGCAGCTATGCAAAAAAGGGTAAAGCTCAACAGAGAACTGAACAACGCTGAAGAAGAAATGGATAATATCCGGACCAGAGTTGCGGGTGAACCTGAGATCGAAGAACCAGGAGAAGAGTGCATCATATTGGAAGAAGTCAGACAGGCAGATGAAACAAATGCATTTGAATTTAGAGGCGAGGGTATCATGACACTGGATAAAGATGAAAGAGCAAACAACGTGGTGGACATGAGAAGAATTGAAGAAGGAGGAGAATATCTCCATGACAACACAGTATTACGGAGTTATGGAGATGAAAGGGGATACTGTGAAATGGAGACTTCATCATCGGGCACTGGAGAGAAGTGTGTTGGCCAGCCTTCAACATCAACTTCTACGTGGGATATTTTGCCCACAGGCGATTTGAAAGTGAAGCTGATGAAAGCAAATCAGTTCACACCCCATATCAGTGATTACTCGGACACAGATCAGAGCGAAGAAGAAAACGATGATCCAGAATATTATTATTATGAGGGATCTTCTCAGTCCAGCTCAGAAGAACAAGCTGTAACCAATGAAACAGATGACAGGACTAAAAGCATAAATGTTCCGGATCTTGATATACCTGGAACTTCAGAAGAACCAGGTGGTGGTATACCTGAAAACAATGGTGAGAGTGGCAGTTCCGAAGTGAAGAAAGGCAAAAAGATAGTGGATAATCCGAATCAGTGGAAGAAAAACAAGGCGAAGCTTCTCAGAAATGCAGGAAAAACATATAAATCCTCTTCAAAAACGGAGAAGGAAATGCGAGAAAGACGCATGGGAGCTCCTTGCGCCGAAAGGTGTTCTCTGAAATGCTCACAAAAAATTGATAAGAAACAGAGGATTACATTATTTGAAAAGTTTTGGGCTCTCCAAGACCTTCAATTACAGAGAACCTACGTGAACTGATGTGAGTGCCTTATAATGAGCTAAAGCTATTAAAGCGTAGTTTAAATATTTAAGATTTTTAATAAGAAGAATATTTAGGATTTATTTAATAAAAATAAACCTTTTGTTTCTGTTATCGATGTTGTCAATTTTCATAGCACCCATTCCTAAAATATCAGTGTAAGATCAATTCGGTAAGATCTTCAAAGGAAGAACTTCAAATTGTAGCATTTATCAAAGTAAGGATGACGTCGCAACAGAAAAACATTCATGAAAGTGATTCACGAAAAGTGGCATAACTCAAAAGAAATTTGTTCAGTTAATATTCGAGAAGCCAAACAATATTTTTTTTTAAATTTTGTGGCATATATTCATTTTTAGGAAGTTACATTTATAAAAAAAATAATAACTGGTTCAATAGGTAGGTTTAGAGAGGTGCTGTAGAGTTTTTAGTGAAGGCCGTTTTGTTTTTTCGCTCTCCTGAAAAATCGTGCTTTTTGGATTCTGTCGTTTTTCCAGCCTGGGTGCGGTATGTAGAGTGAAAGCATATTTATCCAGTCCCGGTAGGGTTCCGATCTCCCGAACTTTGGCGAATCAGTCCATCAGACCGCTGTGCTGTATCGCCCAGCTAGCTGAGAGATCAGAGATGTGCGCTCTCAACACAGCTTGATGCCTGCATACATCCTGCTGTTTACGGCAAATTGTATGGCAACATCGTAGGCAACATCGTAGGCTATGGATGGTCTCAAAAATTCAGGAAAAAATCTATCTATTTAAAAATGCGAAAAAACCCACACCCCAAATTACAATTTTCCGAGACATGGATACTCTGGACATTTCAGACCCTATTTTTCACCCCTTAGTAACAGTAACGCCGAGCTTCGGGGGCAAACTAGACCCCGAAATACACCAAATTTCGTGAATTTTAGTTCATGGGAACTAAGGAAAAAGCCACGGACGGAAATTTTTTATATTTGATATTCGTATCCCACATCCCTTGAAACGTAATTAAACCATCAAATTTTGCGGGGGGGGGGGGGGGGGGGGGGGTTAAAAATTGGTTTTTCATGGTCGATTCCAAAGGTTTATTATTGAAAATAATATAAAGCATAAAGGAAGAACATCTAATCGTCACGCAGCAACAACATTATGAGCGAATTTTCGAAGTAACGTAGGTAACCATAGAACATTTATGATAGTTTCATGTTCTATGGTACCTACCAAACATTTTCTATGATCGTACTGCATCCTGTGACCGATTGTCCTAATTGAAGGTGAATGTTGTTACCCTTCAATTAGGTAGGTAACAACATTCCCCACCGACTAAACCATAAAAAACACTTGATTCAACTTTAGTTCAGTAATAATTATTCTAAATGGTAATAATTATCGTTACGTTAGAATAAACTATTATAGTTCAAACATCAAACATTTTTCTCCCCTTAATTCTTGTTGGTTTTATGAACTTTATTCAAATTATCCGTTTTTGAGTTGAAAAATCTTAGCTTTAGTTCTCTTTTTTTATTGCACAAAACATCTTCGATATTGCACAAGACATAATTGGGCCCAACAAATGGGAAATATTTTCAAAAAGTAGGGAAATAATACATCTGGGAAAAACCAGGATTACCAAGCATTTGAAGATGAAAACTCTGCAAAGTCCTTGTCACATGGGTTTGTTATTCTACTGGACATACCTACAGAAATGTTGGTTGTTCATTTATTATTTCTTTCATACGCAATAACCGAAATAGCTATTTTTGACAAAAAAACACGATATACGCTCCTATTTTTGACAAATTATCTTTGATCATTGATAGAACCATTTAATTGTCTTGATTGACCTGTTGAATCTTCTAGTGTTATTATATAAGTTTATGGTGATTTCAGACAATTTCCCAGGTTTTTGAACAATAAAAAATGTATTTTGGGAGATGAACCTTCGCTACAACCTCAGTTCTTCACTCTGTGGTCAAAATTGACTTCATATTCGATCTTCTGGCCCTAAAAAACACGGAAAAATATTCCTCAAAAGCTCACGTCACTAAAACATCAAAAACCCCCACTTTTCACCTGTAATACCCGTGGGTGTATTTTGATCGGGCTGCCGAGCTTTGTACCACAACTAGGAGCGACTGTATTCTGTATTCCCAAACTGTGTGCGGAAGAATGACGATTTTGGAACAAATTTTAACATAAATTTAAGGTTGATACTTCGTTAGAACCTAAATTTTCCACTCTGGTCAAAATCGACTTCATATTCGGTCTCCTGGTCCTAAAAAACATGGAAAAACATCACAAGCTCATCACCAAAAAAACCCCATGTTTCACTCATAACAGCCCTGGGTAAGTATATTCCGATCGGGCTGCAAAGTTTTGGGACACGGCTAGGACCCAAATGGAGCTGTGTGCGAAAGAACGAATTAGGCTCCTACCTTCCCCCCCCCCCCCCCACCCTTTTTAATTATCTTTGATCATTGATAGCGGTATATACCTAATTGTCTTGATTCGCCTGTTGATACTGTTGGTTAGAACAGCTATATGAAATAAGACAACTCATCATCGAGTTTGCCGATATTTTTGCCAAGGACGCTTCGGACATGTGACGGATTGGAGGCTGTTCGCATACCATAGACGTTGGTACCAAACATCCAATTCGACAAGCTCCACGACGAATCCCTCCTATACGTCTTGGTGAAGTTGACAGGTTAGTGGCAGACATGGAAAAAAAACGGAATCATCGAGCCATCCAAGAGCCCTTGGGCTAGCCCAATAGTATTGGTAAAAAAGAAAGACGGCAACACTCGGTTTTGCATTGATTACCGGCGGCTGAATGACGTCGCCAGGAAGGATTCGCACCCGTTGCCAAAGATTGATGAGCTGATCTGTGGGCTATCAGGGAGTTGCTGGTTCTCGACGTTAGACCTCCAGAGTGGGTACTGGCAGATCCCTATGGCGGAGGAGGATAAGGAAAAAACGGCATTTTGTACTCCCTGGGGACTCTGGCAATTCCGAGTGATGCCGTTTGGACTGTCCAACGCACCAGCCACATTCCAGAGGGCGATGGGGAAGGTACTGCATGACTCCATACGCCAAGGAAGAGTGAAAGTGTATCTGGACGATGTTCTGGTGGACACAGCTACCTTCTCTGAGCATATGGCGTGGCTGAGGCGAGTATTTGAGAGGTTCCGAGTCGCAGGAATTAAGTTGAATGCCAAAAAGTGCCGCCTTTTTGGGCAAAAAGCATCGTACCTGGGGTATGTCATCTCTGAGGACGGGATTACTACAGACCCTGCCAAGGTGGAAAAAGTGGTAACATGGCCAGTTCCTGAAACACAAAAGCAGCTGAGGTCCTTTCTGGGGTTCTGTTCCTATTACCGAACCTTTGTGCCTGACTTTGCCAAACGTGCTAGGGTACTGTACGCCCTTCAGGATCAACCAAAATTTGTCTGGGATGAGGTGGCTCAAGCAGCATTTGAAGACGTCAAGTTGGCGCTTGCTCAGCCCCCAGTCCTGGGACATCTCCAGCCTGAAGCCCCTTTCATCCTGGACACTGATGCCAGTGACCAAGCAATTGGTAGCGTCCTGGCCCAGTTACAGGATGGGCGTGAGATAGTCCTGGGGTACTATAGCCGCTGCCTCAAGAAGGAAGAGCGGAGGTATTGTGCAACGTGCAAGGAGCTCTTGAGCCTCATTGAAGGCCTAAAGCATTTCAAGTCCTTTGGCCTTGGGTGTGGTGCGCAATTCGTGGTACGGACAGACCATGCATCTCTCCGATGGCTCCAGAATTTCAAGGAATTGGATGGCCAATTAGCTCGGTGGTTGGAAGGTGTTGCAGGTTTCAATATCCAGGTAGAACATCGAGCCGGGAAGAAGCATCTCAATGCTGATGGTCTGTCGCGCCGACCCTGTGCGGCGGACGACTGTAAATACTGCAAGAGGCAGGAGGAGAAGTTTCCTGGGAATGAAGCAATCACCAATATCACAAGAGTGGATCCTCCACATACCGAGTGGGTTGGAAAGCAGAAGGAGGATGCCATGCTTGGGGAAGTGTACCGCTGGGTTTGTGCTAACAAACGACCCGAATGGCAGCAGGTAGCAGGGTGTGGGGAGGAAACGAAGGCCCTCTGGGCCATGTTTGATGCCCTGAGGATGAAGGATGACCTGTTGGTTCGCCACTAGGAGGACGATGGCGGCCGTCACTATGCTGATCAAGTTCTGGTACCCAAGTGTTTGCAGGCTGACGTTGTTGGGCAAGCTCATAAGCTGGGGCATTTTGGGAGGAGGCAAACTCTGAAGCTCGTACGCCAAGGTTTCTATTGGCCAGGCATGTCGCAGGATGCCAAACTTTTCTGTGCATCCTGTGACACTTGTGCAAGGCGAGGAAAGGGTACAGCCGTGAAGAAAGCCCCACTGCAGCTCTATCGGACTGGTGTCCCCTTTGAGAGGCTATTTATTGATGCCCTAGGACCATTACACAGAACAAGACGGGGAAATCAATACATCATAGTTGTAGTGGATGCATTCACCAAGTGGCCAGAGGCCTTTGCTGTTGAGGACCTGCGAGCTGAGACGGTAGCAAGGGGTCTTGTGGCAAACGTGATTTCCCGTTTTGGGATACCGAGGGAGCTGCACTCAGATCAAGGGAGAACCTTTGAATCAGAGGTTTTCCAGGAAATGTGCAAGCTGCTCAATATCCACAAGACTCGGACCACCCCAATGCACCCACAGAGTAACGGGCAAGTAGAAAGGCTCAACCGCACAATCATCGACATGATTGCCAAGGTGATCGATACACAGCAGGATGATTGGGACGATTGGTTGCCCTGGGTCTTGCTAGCTTACCGGGCCTCAGAGCATGCTGCTACTGGGTTCTCTCCTGCCAGTCTGGTTTTTGGTCGTGAGATCACTCTGCCCCTACAACTTCAAACAGGACTAACGCCAGACTCTCTCAGTACAACTGACTATGCACACAGCCTTCGTCAACAGTTGGGTAAAGTACACGAGGCAGCGCGTGAGCACCTGAAGGGCGCGCTCCAGGGTACCAAAAGACGGTATGATGTGCAGGCAAAGCTACCTAGGTACCAAGCAGGTGACAAGGTCTGGTATCACTGGCCTCGCCGGAAGGTTGGAGTTTCGACCAAATTGCAGTCGCCATGGGTAGGACCGTGCACAGTCATCAAGAGGTTGTCCGACGTCATATTTCGAATAGATACGCCAAATCACCGGAGGAAGGTTGTGCATGCCGATAAACTGGCACCCTATCGGACCCCGATACAGCCGTCTTCGCTGATGGAAGGGGAGTGATGTTGGGATCATCAACAGGTGATTTAGTTTGGCAACACTTTTGTTGTCCTGAAATTCTGGTAACCAATAAAGTTGGCAGTCTAATTTTGGTACTTGAACATTGTGCATCATTTCTCCTACTCACTACTGTCACATACGTTCTGTGGTTTGTGTGCTGTGTGCATAACAATACTAACATCAGCAATAGATCAACCAACTTGCGAGTTAATACAGCCTTGCGTGATCATAATCAGGTGTTCCCTAGCAAGTAGCAATGATATCTCTGGACTGGATGTATACCGTTTCTTTCACGATCATGCTGATGATGTTAGATGTTAAATTATTATTTGCTCAGTTATCACTTCCCAGCTTCAGCTTTGTATTTTTCTTCGACGGATTCATGACGGATGAATCACGGACCGTCACCGACCGATCTCGACCGCCGGAATCTCGTGATGGTGACGGGCCGGTCTCGTGCGAAGTCGTGGGAATCTTCTACACAACACATCCCATTCGATGCTAAGGATTCGATCACAAGTGAGGACAGCACCAGAGGACAATCCAACAACAGAAAGTCTTCCAGGCTCATAGCTACGACCTGAAGCAGCAGCTACAAATAAGCCATCGCTTACCTCATTGTTTCTTGTGTAACCCTCTTTTGGGAGTCGTTGTGGGTGAAGCCCGAGCAAACCCTCAGCAGAGGTTACGAATTTACTAATGGAAAATACAATGAGGTTGCTGCCACCACCTACGATGACGTAGGACACCTTTCAGTAGTTAGGTGAAAGGAAACAAACTTTGAAATTAACAGTTATAATGAAGTAGACAAAGATTGATATTAATTACAATAAAGTATTTTTATACAGCGGTAGCGCGAAGGCAGTCTTCGAGGCTAAGGTTCTTTCTAGGTAAAAGGGATACAGAGTATCGTAGGATTTTGATCTTGTAAGGATGATGAAGGATTCTCAAGCAATCCTTGATAGCCTGAAGGGCGTTTACTACGTTAGTTAACAAATAACGTTGGTGCTGAAGGCAGTTAAGACAAATGAAATTCATACAAGTTAATCTATTATGAGGAAGTTACGATTTGTGCTGAAGGCGTGATAAGAATTTAAGTTAGGCAAATAGCAATTACAAAAGTCAACAAGTACAAAAGAAATGGTCGTACCAGGTAAAATTGGTTGAATGTCCAGAGTCTCACTATCACCAGTCCGGGACTGCAGTCTTGAAATGTACACGGGAGTTCGACGGATTGCCCTTGTCGAGTGGTCCCCTCACGGTGGCTGGCACCAAAACACACGGGAGTTCGACGGATTTCCCTTGTCAAGTGGTCCCCTCACGGTGCGTGACTTGCACCAAAACGCACGGGTACGCGTACAAAGAAGTTAAAAAGGAAAAGTAAGACACCAATCGGCTCGTAGCAACAAGATTGAGTGAATGACGAGAGTGGGGGAAACGGCTGTTTATATAGGGGCGTGGTTCCCTCGGATGCCGCCAGGCAGTGCAGTGGTCCTTGCAGGGTTGCCTCCCTTCCGGCGTCGAGCAGGGTTGCCTCCCTTCCGAAGGCTTAACTCGTGCGATGGATGCGACGAAGGCGCTGGACCAACTGCAGCGGAGGGAATCCGAACCTTCAATGGCGGTACCCGGTCACACTTGGAAACAAATTTTTACCTTCGTACCTATCTTTATTTTACATCTTTATTACAAGTGTAATGATAGTTCGCTGGAATGGCAACAGTGTGGTGTCAGCAACTACCAGCTATGATTCTGCCACTCCTCTGAATACCATCAGCCGAGTCTCCAGGAAAAAACATAAAGTTATCATGTTGAATCAACTGGATAACTGTTATCATCATACAATAATGGGATGGGCGGAATCTATAGAGCAAATCAGAACGCTATTTTTTGCGGTTTCAATCCTCAGAAAAAATGTTATTTCTCTCTCGTTGCCCAGATGTTGGATTTGTCAGAGCAAAATGCCTGGTACCTAACTCTACAGATACGATGGCGGCAAACTTGATCATTCGTCTTTCAGAAGGACCGTTGCTTCATCAATTTTAGCTTCAGTTTAGAGTGGTTTCAAACCCCCCCGTGGTATCACTGTACCAACGAAACATTTTGAACCCATTCCAAAACTTGTAAATCAAGTAGATACGCCGATCAAAATTACTTGTGACATACCTACTCATCTGCTCAGAGCCAAGGGCATTTTCGAAAGGAGGGAGCATAATCCTTGAGCTTGCACTGGACTGTTTCAATTTAACTCTGCCTGAACAACGCTTCAATTTAACACAGTTTGAACACGATTCAATTCAACTCTGTCTGAACAACGTTTCAATTCAACTCTGTCTGACCAACGTTTCAATTTAACGCTGTTTGAACAACGATTCAATTTACCTCTGTCTGAACAGCGTTTCAATTTAGCTCTGTCTGAACAACGTTTCAATTTAACTCTGTCTGACCAACGTTTCAGTTTACCTCTATCTGAACAACGTTTCAATTTAACTTTTTTTGAACAACGTTTCAATTTAGCTCTGTTTGAACAACGTTTCAGTTTACCTCTGTCTGAACAACGTTTCAATCTAACTTTTTTGAACAACGTTTCAGTTTACCTCTGTCTGAACAACGTTTCAATCTAACTTTTTTGAACAACGTTTCAATTTAACTCTGTCTGACCAACGTTTCAATTTAACTCTGTCTGAACAACGTTTCAGTTTACCTCTGTATGAATAACGTTTCAATTTAGCTCTGTTTGAACAACGTTTCAGTTTACCTCTGTCTGAACAACGTTTCAATTGAACTTTTTTGAACAACGTTTCAATTTAACTCTGTCTGAAAAACGTTTCAATTTAGCTCTGTTTGAACAACGTTTCAGTTTACCTCTGTCTGAACAACGTTTCAATTTTAACTTTTTTGAACAACGTTTCAATTTAACTCTGTCTGACCAACGTTTCAATTTAACTCTGTCTGAACAACGTTTCAGTTTACCTCTGTATGAATAACGTTTCAATTTAACTTGTTTGAACACCTTTCAATTTAACTCTGTCTGAACAACGTTTCAATTTAGCTCTGTTTGAACAACGTTTCAGTTTACCTCTGTCTGAACAACGTTTCAATCTAACTTTTTTGAACAACGTTTCAATTTAACTCTGTCTGACCAACGTTTCAATTTAACTCTGTCTGAACAACTTTTCAGTTTACCTCTGTATGAATAACGTTTCAATTTAACTTGTTTGAACAACGTTTCCATTTAACTCTGTCTGACCAACGTTTCAATTTAACTCTGCCTGAACAACGTTTCAGTATACCTCTGTATGAATAACGTTTCAATTTAACTTTTTTGAACAACGTTTCAATTTAACTCAGTTTGAACGAAGTTGCACTTTAACTCTGTCTGAACAAAGTTTAAATTTAACTCTGTTTGAACAAAGTTTAAATTTAACTTTTTGAACAACGTTTCAATTTAACTCTGTCTGACCAACATTTCAATTTAACTCTGTCTGAACAACGTTTCAATTTAACTCTGTCTGACCAACGTTTCAGTTTACCTCTATCTGAACAACGTTTCAATTTAACTTTTTTTGAACAACGTTTCAATTTAACTCAGTTTGAACAAAGTTTAAATTTAACTCTCCGTTTGAACAACGTTTCAGTTTAACTCTGTCTGAACAACGTTTCAATTTAACTCTGTTTTTAACGTTCGTTACTTCCGAAATACGCCAAGCTGCAAGACAGGGGTTTTCTTAACCCTTCCTACAGTTATGATGATGACGGACGGTACGATTTGTTGTAGGGAACCTACTTAGACAAATACCATATCTGTTACACAACCAGCTATGGTAACACACGCACACGCATAAACACGAGCATAGTTTTCTGTAAGCTATTAGGTTACTTACGTACGTAACAGTATCAACTGGCAATTAGACTGGTATCGAACGAGTCCACAGAAAGCCTAGACGTTTTCTATTGAGGTGTGAGTCGCTCTCAACGTTGAATTCCGAGCTGTACACACCGATCGGTTAACGTAAATCGATAGGTAAGTTAACTAGGTATTATTGATTTTATGAATGCTTGCTGAATGGTATACTTGGGCAGATAGCTACCTAACTGCGTTTACCAACAGGTGTAGTAGGATCATTCGACAGGTCCTAACAAACACGATGTGCCACATAAGGCAACTGCAAGGCTGACGTATGTGTGCGTGAGCGGATAAAATATAGGAAGAATCTCAGATCATGTAGGTAGTTCGTTTCATGCAAAAAGATATAAAAGAGAGAACTTCCAACAATCGGGAATGAGAGAAAACTTGTCATTTCCGCTGCAGTGTGGGAAGAACCATCCCAGCGCTCCCCTGAGACCATCAAACTTTCCAATCGTTTCATGGCTGAGCTAAAAATTACAACTTTGAGCAAACAATTAGTAGCCTACACTGCCGTAAATGCCGCTACCTAAATAACAGGGGGGAGGGGGACAGGTTACGCCATGCCCCATGCGGCATGTCTATACTAGATAAGCAACTTTTATAAATAACGTTGATACCTAACTACACAATCTACCGGGATATATCTTCTACTCACTATTCCTTATTTTATTAGGAAGGTACATACCTATTATTACCTATGTAATGGATTTAAATTGGCGCATCCATCACAAGCGGTGTGAGGGGGGATGTGCCCGGCTCTGGTTAAGGGAGGACCTCCACCATGCCCGGGTTCTTTTTGGATAGTTTTGCTCGGTTTGGTTATGGGCGGACCTCCACCATGCCCAGGATCTTTATGGATAGTGTGCTCGATTTGGTTAAGGGCGAACCTCCACCATGCTCAAGATCTTTTAGGTATGGAGAGAGATTGGATGAGGAGAGAGAGAGATAAGTCAGCGACTTAAGGAGAGCGTAGAATGGTTAGAAAGGCGCAGGAGGCGAGTAGGTATACATAGGCCTGGAAGCCGCCTCCCTCCATCCTCTAGCTAGTAGAGGATGGTGGGGACCCAGGTTGTGCCTCGACTCCCCTGTGACTTCCGTCCCCACTTCTGCGAGTTTATTTGGCGAGAACTTTTACAGTACCTATGTAGGGGTTGTGGTTCTGGGAGGAAGCCTACTTACACCTACTTACCTACTTACACATTTACATATATATTTAAAAAATAATAATAAGTGCCTAATAAGACAGGTTTACATTGAAGTGTTTAGGTCGCAGGGCAGAGAAACTCGAATACTGAATGAGACATCGGCCAACGTGTGGTAGGTACAAGGCGTGGCCCTCGCAACTATTTTATGATCGCCATGGCTCGTAGGTAAAAAACAAATCATTGTGAATGGACGATAAAATTTGTATTAATGACGTAGGTACGTATGTGCAGACAAGGCCTTTGTGGGACAAGGCACCTAGTTCAAACATAATATTATATCTACGTAGATGCTACCAGAAAAACCACTTTGTAATCATCATCGCTTGGTAAAACTGAATTGATGCATGTCGCAAAGATTTCTCGTTCGTGCAAGCGCGTAGAAAAGTTAGTTAGGATAAGTAGGTAGGTACCTACTTGTCTAACTCTTAACATGGGGTCATTTAGAGCCCCCCCCCCCCCCCCACACACACACAAAGCCTCCAAATTTCTGCTCATTTCGCCCATTCTTAGACCATAACCTCCGAATTTCTGCTCATTTCCCCCATACTTAGACCATAACCTCCAAATTTCTGCTCATTTCGTCCACGAGAGACCACCCGTGGCCCAACCCGCACCTACGCTCCAAACGTCAACTCTTTCTTCCTTGGTAGCTGCTCCTTAGGAGTCATTTGCTAGCACCCCGCGAGCATGAACCGCAGTGAGTGCTAGATGAAGACAGGGGCCTAACACTGATACCCCACGAGCATAAACCTCAGTAGCCGCTAGAGGAAGGAGGTGTGGTGAATGAATAGTCGTGCGTGTGAGTGTGTTCGATCGAATGGCGAGCCGGGCCAGGAGGGCTGTTTATATAGGCCGTCTTCCACCAGTCCCTCGTCTACAATCGGTTGTTAAGGCCCATTTACACTGCCCGAGCATTTGTCGCGAACAGGGGTTTCGAGTGAGCATTCGTTCGAGGCTCGGACAGTCTAAACAGTCGCATCGGGCCAAACAAGGTTCGCGCGAAGGCTCGTTGGTGCTCGGGGCTGATCCACCCGATGTCGATTTTCCGGCGAATCATCAAACGGATGCTCGTTCGCCGCTCGCTCTGTGTAAACACGCCGCTTCCGCGTGTCCTTGTTCGCCCAATCTAGTTCCCGCCAAGTTGTTGAAGTACTTACTTATTCAAAATATATATATTTCCAAAAATTAAATTTAAAATTTAACATACCTACTCCCGCAGTGCTTCTACAATGACCTTACAGACTTCAGGAACAAGTAGCTTTGAAACCCTGATGAGGAACATGAGGCTGCCATACGAGTCACCAGTCGCTAAAAATCGAAGCGTTATTGGCAACCGAACTGCTGCAGGAACGCTCTCGTGGAAGTTGGTGTCGGTTTTGGAGATGTTTCCTTCTATTTTGTGCAATACGAAGGCGAAATCTTCATGCGACATGCGACTAAAATTGCTGAAGAGCCCACTGTCATCCTCCTTCAAATCCTTCAGCAATGAGGAATAATTTCTTCCTCGCAGAAACGATGACTCCCACATGCGGTGCCTTTTTCTTTTGCGCTTTTCCTGATGATCTAAAATCAGAACTGAAGCAGCGGTAACGCAACTCTCGACAAGCCGGGTGCCATCTGTTCACAGCGAATGCTCACGAACAACTGATCGTCAGAAATGCTCGGGCAGTGTGAACAGTGGGGAACCCACTTCATTTTCAACGTTCGTTCTCGTTGAAAACAGGCGAACAACGATCGCAAATGCTTGATGCTCGATGATGTTCGGGCAGTGTAAATGCGGCTTTACGACCGCTGCGAACGGTTGACAGATGAAAGAGGGAGGCCTTCTCCCTTGGGGCTACCCAGCTCGTCGTTACCTTCGTTTATTTGGTCAAAATCTTACATCACATAGGAGTGGTACAAGTAGGTATTTTACGGGGAAGCACGACAACGAGTTCACTGCAGTCCTCACTAAAATTGAAAGTTACTTATCTGAATTCCCGTCCTCTGTGCTCACTGTCCAGCTCGCCTCTTGACGATTTTGATTATCTGACCCAAGGTCATTTTTTGATTGGTGCACCCTTACTGCAACGTCCAGAAGCAGTGGTTCTGGAGGTCCAGATGGCAGACTGTCCAGGTGGCAGTTAGTTAGCCAAATATCCTAGTCTTTCTGGAAAAGATGGAGTGGCGAATATTTGCACACCCTGATGCAAATACCCCTGTTTTGACAGAAGGCGATCTCGTGCTGTATCACAAGCAGGGTGTTCCAACATCCCACCGGCCCCTTAGCAAGGTGGTCGCACTCCCGTCCCAGTAATTTTTTCCAACCAATCCAATTTTCTTTTTGTTATTTTCTTTTATTTTTTCCTCTCCACTATTGTATAAGTAGCGTTATTTCCTCTCATTTAATCCCATTCCTGCCAAGATGTGGATTTTTTTAAATTTTCTTGAATTTTTCCAAAATTAGTATTTTGGGGTGGGGGGGTACCTATGTTGAAAGCCGTTTAAATATGTAGAACACGACTATGCCCTTCTTCTGCACCTGTGGTTTCCGAGTTGTATGTAAACTGTCTACCCCCCATCTCTTCCATACCTTCAGCTCCTCCCCACTCCTACCGGCAGTCTATCATCGTTCGCCATCCAGTTGACATCTTTCATTTTCGCCACCAACTAAACCCGCCCACGTTGCGTTACACACCTTTTCTAGTACCTCATTCGGAAGCCCCTGACCGGTGCGTTTCACGATACCGGTACCGCCTCCAGGTTATTCCTCGACGCTGCAGCTCTCCCAGCCAGGATCTACGTTCTGTGGTTTCCACAAAGCGATACCTACCTGGGAATAGAGGGGAGTTCCATTTTCCCTTCCTTTAACCCTTAATAGCCCAAGCGAAAAAATTTTTTGCTTACCCGAACTTTTTGTTTGTATTTAGGTTTATTTAGGTCCCTAATAATCGAGAAAAATATTAGAAAAAATCTGGGACTAACAAAATGCCTGCAATATTGAAAATAAAAGCTGTATCTTTTTGGATTCATTGGGATACGTGGGGCTCATGGCTGGGGTTCAGCTGTTTCCAAAAAGATACACTGGGATAGAGGGGTTCAATCATAACCATGAATGTATTTTTGTTTTGTTTTGTAGTTTTATTGAAAAAATAAGAATCCGACTTAAAGCTCACATATAATTAGAATAGCGAATATCACAATCGTAGTATTATCACTTTTCTAGTTTTCAAATGCTTATTTTATATTTTAGGAACACTCATCAGTTTGAGCACGGTATAAATTAGCTGCAATGCACAATTTTGACTAAAAGTTGGTAAAAAATGTTTGGTTGAGCATGACTAACTTCAAATATTGGTAAGTAAAACTAAACACCAGTCGTAGGGTATCGAACACCGAAATCGTATGTGCAAATACGAACGAGCTGAATGTACCCAATGTTGAGAAACATTCGAAGACGAAATTGAGAACTTTTGAGATTGAAGCAATCCAGAATGGATTTCATACTTTTTGGGCTGTTTTTTCCTCACGTTTTTCTTCACAATGGTGAATTGCAGGGCGCGTCTTGGTGGTACTGCCTTTGATGTTGAAGGATGAGGCTCCTCAGATTCCACACGGTCAGAAGTCGTCTTTGTTGTTGTAATATTTTGGGGGGTGGTCGGTGGAGGTCGGCGATTATTCTTCTTTTTCTCAGATCTTGTTTGTCGTTTGTCACCTGAATTGCCAGAGACGAGAGTAAAATCAGTGCTGAGGTCTTGAGGCACGTCCATGTTGATGTCCGAAACCTCCACAGATTCAACGACGTCTGGGTTGCCCATCCCGCTTCTACAGTTGTTTCAGTGACCTTGAACTCCCACCCATTTTGATCAATGGACCAGTTCCCACTACATCGTCTTCAAATAAAATTTCGTCGTCTCCCTCATGTCTGTCCTCAAAAAGCAGGGCTTCTACACCCTCAAACATTTCATCCAACTTCCTCATCATCTCATCATCACTCATGGATTCTTCATCTGACTCCTCAGCATCCGATAAAATTCCCTTCTTGGGTACCAGAGAAGCAATGTACATGCCTCTGCTTGTGATTACTCGCTTTTCCCCTGGAAAAAACAAAAAATTGGTGAAAAGTGAGAAAAACATCAGAATCAAGAAATCCCAACGATGCCTCTCTAATCCCAGTGTATCTTTTTGGATACATCCTTCCCATGTGCAACTGGAACCCCATATCCCAACGTATCCAAAAAGATACGGTCAAAAACATTGATTTTCCCTAGCTAGAAACTCAATCCAGGTGAAAGCATTGATTTTAACTCAATCTTTGATACTTTTTACGCGATATTTAAAAATAAATATTTAGCGTATGTAAACCGCAAATGAACTTACCTTAGGTGTTGAAGGGTCCATGGTACAGGAGGGCTGTGACTTATCATTTTCTTATCAACAGTGTTGCTGTATTTCCACTTCTGTTTGTTGCTTTAGTGTCCTGGGGCTTCCAGTGTGGACATAGGACAATCGTTGAGGTTTATAAAAAGATTGCAGTGTTGCAAACTGGCTCCAAAATCGTGTTTCCAAAAAGATACGTTGGGTCATTAAGGGTTAACTCTATTTCGTACATTTCTTTGTTAACTCAGCTTTGTTTCCACAGGTTGTCATTAGGGGTGGCACGTTGAGGATATTGAACATATCCGTATATTTATGTTACCTACTATATTATTGAAGTTTGGGTATTTTCAATATCATTTTGTATTATAGACTCAAAAATATCGACTTCATATTCCGTCTTCTCGCCCTAAAAAAACATGGAATAAGATACCTCACAAGCTCATGTTCACTAAAACCTCAAAAATCCCTCGAAAACCCCTATTTTTACACACATTATCCCCCCCCCCCCCATAACACCCCTGGGTGTATTCCGATGGGGCTGCCGAGCTTCGGAGCACAACTAGGGCCCAAATTTGTTCCCAAATGGAGACCAAAACTACGTGCGGAATAACGACGATTTTAGACAAAAATTTAACATAAATTTAAGGCTGAAACTTCGTTAGAACCTCAATTTTCCACTCTTTGGTCAAAATCGACTTCATATTTGGTCTTCTCGTCCCAAAAAAACACGGAAAACAATACCTGAAAAGCTCATGTTACTAAAACACCAACGCTCTAAAGTCCTTGTTACGCGGGTTTTATTCTATTGGACAAACTTACAGAAATGCTGGAAATATTGAAAATAATAAACCAAAATGCTGAGGGGGTGTTATAAAACTTTTTGCTGAGCGAATACATAGGTGTATTATTCACAGAATAATAAACGAAAATGGGAAAGTATTATAAACAAAAGCCACGGGTCACAGAAGGCACTCATCGCGCACAGACACGAAACTAAATTTGTTCGTTGCACAATCTAAATGACTCGCGAAGAAATCGTGGAAACCCATTTCAAAGAAAATCGGAGTTATTGAAAAAAATAGTATATTTCCATTAATACACGAAAAAACGCGAAAAACACCGTTATACCGGTTTCGGTGATCAAGCCATCGTCAGTAACAAACAATAACTCCTGATACCTAACTGAGTTACTGTTTGTTACTGACGATGGTTTGATCACTGAAACAGGTATAACAGAGTTTTTCGCGTTTTTTCGTGTATTAGTTCAAATATTTTTTCAATAACTCCGTTTTTCTTTTTTCGTTGTCTGAAACGAAAAATGCAATTGGAAATTTTGATTTTGAAGGACATTTTGTTGGGCTCTTGTATGAATACAACGCTGTATTATTAAGGTACTTAACTAAGTTGAAGGGAAGCAAAATAAAATCAGTCTGAGTTAGAAGTGGTCGAGATTTAGATTTTTCCATTTTAAATCGTGCTGTTTGGGGGTTTGTTCCAACGGTGTGCCGCCCCTGGCGACCAACAATCAATTGGAGACGCACGTCAAGCCAGAGAAAGCGATCCTTTAATTCGATTGCCCCCTCCCGCGTTGATGTTCACACTGACCTCGTCCGCTCCTGCGGTTCGATCCCCGTTCGAAACTGATAACATGAGCTGTTACCTACAAACTGCCTAATGAGTTTATTGCCCATCAGGGTATCGCCGGAGCAGGTGCTATCGCCCCTACGATGTGGATATTCTTCGTCGCGTTTCTCATCAACGCAGGTAGGTGTACCTTAAAATACATTTTTCACGCCCGTTATTCCCTGACGTATGTAGATAACTAGGTAGGTACTTCACTTGAATAGGTCGCCACCAGCACCAAACTACACCTAATAAGTAATACTTTGAATAGGTACCTACCTACCTACTCTTTTTATCTCAAGACACAAGCCAAGAACCTACAGAACACGATTTGCAGCGAATTTTCGAGGAAAAATGGTTTTGGAACGAGTCCAAAATGTCACTAGGCACCTACATAAATTTCTAAAATATTTAAAATCTACTGTTGTTTGTTAAAATTCTTGTCCATTTCAAAGCCTTCTGGATCGATCCCTAGATGTTAGCGAAAAAACGCTGCTAAGTCCTTGTCACTTGGGTTTATTATTCTATCAGACATACCTACAGAAATGTTGCTGTTCATTTATTGTTTTTTTCATGCGCAGTAATTAAAATAGCTATTTTAGATGGTTTCCACCAATTTTGACCCCCAAAAACACAAGCTCGGCTCTTTTTTATTCATTTTTTATTTATAGCATTCGCAAACTGAATTAAACCTTTCGCAAACTGAAATAAACCTTTCACAAACTGAATTAAACTTTTCACAAACTGAATTAAACTTTTCGCAATTAGAATTAAACCTTTCGCACTTTGAATTAAACTTTTCGCAAACTGAATTAAACCTTTCACAATTAGAATTAAACTTTTCGTGAATTACACGTTTTTCAAGCACATGAATTTTGTGTCACTCAAATCATTGCTTTTGATGTTCCAATATTATAATATATTATTACTTTTGAACATAGGTACCTACTATATATAATTATATTAAAAATATAAACTAATAACTCAAAACAATGTTCTAAAGTATGTATAGAATTCGCAAACTGAATTATATAGGTAAATATTAATTAACATTTTAACACATGAACTGTCTGATTTTTCAAGAAAGGGGAAGTTCTCTGGAGGGGTTGTTCTGTAGCTGCGCGGGAAGTAGGAGATACATGTCCATGACGTTGTTTGAACAGTGTTGAGCACTTACTGTAGACACGCTTCTTGCAATGACGTCAGACAAATTATGCTCACCTCTTTGAGCCAGAATCTTCCTTGCTTCATTTTTGATATTTTAAAACGCTTTTTCAACAGGATTGAGCATGGGTGAGACAGGTGGCAAGAACTTTGCCCCCATAACTGATTCAGCTAAAAACTGGTTTATTATAGTAGAACGGTGAATTCTCGCGTTGTCCATAATTAGCCGGACGCCGTCTGTGGAATTTTGTGGAGTTTTGTATTTGTTTTTGTGGAATTTTTGTTTTGGAACTTCAGTTCCAGCTCTCTCAGAAACTCACGAAAAACTCCAGCTGTCGTGGTTCCAGAAGTTACCTCCTTCGAGCGCTCCAATCAGCAATGCTCACTAAACTGTTTGAATCGCTGTCGCTCATCACCACAACTAAGTTCCTCACAGAACGAAAAAAAAAAACAACCTACATACACTGTTATTGATGAAAATGATATATGCCGTGGCAAACTATTGAAGGAAGAGACAATTGACAGTTAGACGGTCCACAGGGAAGTGATTTACGCGCCACAGACAAGGTATGGCTTTGGGGACTTCACTCGCAATACCATTTACTGCAGAGGATCAATTTTATGGAAGGTTCTCTTGCAATTGCAAAAGGTTTAATTCAGACTGTGAAAGGTTTAATTCTAATTGTGAAAGGGTTAGTTCAGTTTGCGAAAAGTTTAATTCTAATTGCGAAAAGTTTAATTCAATTTGCGAAAGGTTTAATTCAGTTTGCGAATGCTATGTAACAGATTATCTTTGAACTTTGATAGTGCCATTTAATTATCTTGATTCACCTGCTAATACTACTTCGAGTGTTACTATACAAATTTATGGTAATTTCAGACAATATCCCGGGTGTTTGACTCATAAATAATGAATTTAGGGAGCTTAACCTTTGTTACAACCTCAATTCTTCACCCTTTGGTCAAAATCAACTTCATATTCGGTCTTCTCGCCCTAAAAACATGGAAAACTATACACCACAAGCTCGTGTTCCCTAAAACGTAAAAAAAAACCCTCGAAAACCCCTATTTTTACACCAATTTTTTTCCCATTTAACACCCCTGGATATATTCCGATCGGGCTGCCGTTTCGGAGCACAACTACGACCAAAAACTGTTCCCAGATGGGGACCCAAACTGTTTGCGGAAGAACAACGATCTTAGACAAAAATTTAACGTAAATTTAAGGCTGAAACTTCGTTAGAACCTCAATTTTCCACTCACTGGTGAAAATCGACTTCATATTCGGTCTTCTCGACATAAAAAAAACATGGAAAAAGATACCTCAAAAGCTCATAGTACACACAAAATACCTACTTTTATACCCATTTTCACTCATTACACCCCTGGGTATATTCCGATCGGGCTGCAAAGTTTTGGGACACAACTAGGGCCCAAATGGAGCATGTGTGCGAAAGAACGAATTTTTTAGACCGAAAATGAAGCCGGTATGCGTGATACAGCGGAGGGACATTGCATTTTCTGAACCTACGCACCTTGAAACGTAAAAGAAAATTTTTTGAGGGGGTGTTATAAAAATTGTTTGCTGAGAGAATACATAGGTGTGTTATTCACAGAATAATAAACCAAAACAATACGTTCCTAGGTAAGTACCTACCTGAGTACCTATGTACCAAAGTACGTAGGTAGGTATGCATCATATTATGATATAGGTACATGTATATTGCGTATTTCCAGACTTTACATGGCCCTTTCTACGACACATAACAAATTCCAAATCTCTCCAAAATATTAGCAATGGCAAGCAAGAGGATGACTTAGAAGAAAAGCTATTTTCGATTCATTCCATAGCATTTTTTGGTAATTTAATATAATTTTTTTTGGAACTTTCAGCGATTCTTGATCTAAAAAACATAAAATTAATAGTCAAACCTGTTTTTTGGGGTCAAAGATCACTCAAAATCACCAAAAAATTGAATTAAAATCACCAAAAGCGGAACAGATGACGAATCGAGATAGAAAAGGACGATTTCAATGGGTAGGTTGAAACTAAAATTTTCAAGAAATTGGGTCAGCTTCCAGTTGTTGGGAGTTAAGAAACTAAAAATCTATCTCTATCTCTATATTTCTTCTCGACGAAAAGGGACCAAATTCAAGTTTCGAGAAGAAAAAAGCTATTAATCGTCAAAAATATTCGTATCAAAACAAACATCATCTTACTAAAAACGCTTTCATGGGTTTACGCTGCATGAATAGAACTTTTCGTGACCCAATGGACCCAAATATTTTAGGCGAACAAAAATTTTACGCGACCAAAAATACTATCCAACAGGTACCTACGGGTGATGTAGGGTAGGTGGGGGCAAAAGGTTCCAGTTTCGACGTTTGGCTTTCCCCCCGGCCACCAGAACGTCCTGGAGATCCAAAAAAAGGATTATATCGTAGTATAACAACCCCTCCAGCTTTATTTTTAAAAAAACGCTACAAATCCCTGCACAACGGTTTATTATTTTGTACAGAATACCCTCCTGTTACAGATTACAGCTCTCTGTATAGATAACCCGTCTATATAACATAATAAGATGTACTATTCTATACATATTATGTGGATCGCAGATCCTCCGTAGGTTAGTACCTAACCCCGTACTCGTTACTAGGCACCTACCTACATGTTGCTAAAATAATTCTTTCGATGACAAACACTAATTAAATGGCAAAAAGAAAAGCAAATAATGAAGTTCTGAAGGAAAATTGTTGATGTGGAGTGAAATAGATGCCCCTTCTGCGTAGATCACTGTTTTCTGTGGTCAATACCTACCTTCGTGGTCAAGTATAATGAACCGTTGTGTAATAACTTGCCCATCAATAATTCTACAACGGCTGTTCAAGTTGCAAAAGTACCGATGAACAAAATCCAGCCCCTTCTTGGTAGATGAACCGTTGTGTAATAATTTACCGCTCTGTAATTTACCATTGTGTAATAATTTAGCAATTTGGCAATAATACTTCAACGTTTGTTCAAGTTTCACAAGTACCTACCAACAAAATCCAATAGTCCATCACTTGTCAAATGAAATAATATCGCAGAACAACCAACTCGACTTCATACAGCCATCCTTGATTATAATCAGGTGCTCCCTAGCGATGATATTGTTATGCACACAGCACACAAACCACAGAACGTATGTGACAGTAGTGAGTAGGAGAAATGATGCACAATGTTCAAGTACCAAAATTAGACTGCCAACTTTATTGGTTACCAGAATTTCAGGACAACAAAACCGTTGCCAAACTAAATCACCTGTTGATGATCCCAACATCACTCCCCTTCCATCAGCGAAGACGGCTGTATCGGGGTCCGATAGGGTGCCAGTTTATCGGCATGCACAACCTTCCTCCGGTGATTTGGCGTATCTATTCGAAATATGACGTCGGACAACCTCTTGATGACTGTGCACGGTCCTACCCACGGCGACTGCAATTTGGTCGAAACTCCAACCTTCCGGCGAGGCCAGTGATACCAGACCTTGTCACCTGCTTGGTATAGGTTGGATATTGGTTACCAGAATTTCAGGACAACAAAAGCGTTGCCAAACTAAATCACCTGTTGATGATCCCAACAATATCCTGGCCGGATTTATATACCGTTTGATTCACGATCGTGTTGACGAAGCTTTTTGGTGCACACGAACGGCTGGACGTACAGTGCTCCGGGTGGTCTCAACAAATTGTTTAGCTCAAGACAAATTTAATAACGTAAAAAAAAACAATACCCTTCAATCGAAAGTTTTCGAGATACGGCGTTCTGAAAATTTCAACCCCTATTTTGAACCCCTTCGAGATGACTGACAGTAACGTCGAGCTTCGAGGACCAACTAGACCCCGAACGGAACCTATAACCCGAATTTCATCAATTTTTGTTTCATGTAACTAAGAAAAGTGGCCAGTACGCGTACGGCGGACAGACCGAAATTTTTTTATTGCATTTTCGGACTCTAAATACCTTGAAACGTAAACCATCAAATTTTGAGGTGGGGTTAGAATTTTTTTTTTTTTTTTTTCATGCTCGATTCCAATGGTTCATTACCTAATGAAAATAATAAACCAAAAGTATAATTTTCCAAAAGATTAAGATGTCGAATTTTATATTTTTCTTAAAAAAATCTATTTGGAAACTTTTGCTTCACTCGTCATTTCAGAAATGGGTAAGCAATAGAAAATCAAAAATATGTATAACTTCTAAATTGATTTTTATTTGAAAAAACACGATGTTATGAAAGCATGAATCAAGTAAAATTGAGAATCACGTTATGTATAATAATAATAATAATAGGTACGTACCTGTATAACATCTCTGTCGAGGTAAGATTCAGAGTTAGTTGATAGGTACGTACTAACCTAATTCATCTTAATCACAGTTAGTATAATATAACTTAACATCTCTATCAACCTATCAATAACAGTTAGTAAACTTAATTCTTTCTCTTAAAAGTGGAACGTTTTGCCCCACGGTGTGTGGAAACTTTTTACCCCATTAGAGGATACTCTGATTTAGGAGTGACTCCCAACGTTCTTATCAGATAAATGGAAATCTAGTGGAATGATTTGAAAGGTCAATAAATTATCATACAAAAACAGGAAAATATGTCCAGAACTCTTCTTACTTTCTAGCTTACGTCCAAAAGCACTCTAAAATCGCGTAGGATAACATCAGAAATATCAAAGTCACACTTACCCAATTTTCTCTGCCAAACAATCTGAACGCCATTAGGTTCCGTGAGGCGAGGGATAAGAAGGAGACGCAGGCGCTGCCTACTTGATTTACACCAAAATATTCCTGCTTTTGGTTTATTATTTTCAGTAATAAACCTTTGGAACCGATCATGAAAAAAATTTAACCCCCCTCAAGATTTGATGGTTTACGTTTCAAGGGACGTAGAATACGAATATCGAATAAAAATGTCCGTCCGCCCTATGCCGTCCATGGCATTTTCCTTAGTTCCCATGAACCAAAATTCACGAAATTTGGTATATGGGTCCCGTTTCGGTTTTAGTTGGTCCTCGAAGCTTGCGTCACTGTCAGTCAACTCTAAAGCTAGGTTCACATGGAGACGCAATTCCGGACGGCAATCCGGCACGGCAACGCATTTGCCGGAAATTTTGCCGCAGAGGCGTTCACATGGCAGCGGAGTCATAACAAAATGCAATCGCAAAAAACAAACAATTGCTCGAACTCGAAACCGCAATATCAACCACATAAATGTCGAATTTCAATATGGCTGAACAACCAAACAAGAGAGGTGTGCGCAGTAACCTCTGCGCAGATCCGGCAACGCATCCGACAGCGGAAAATATCTGGAGATTTTGATATAGTATCCAAGGCACTGCGTTGAAATAATCCATTTTGCGTTGGCCAATAGCATTGCAGAACGCATAGCCGTGCCAGGCTACCGTCCGGAATTGCGTCTCATGTGAACCTAGCTTTAGGGGTGAAAAATAGAGGTTGAAATGTCCAGAGTAGGTATCCCTATCTCAGAAAATTTTATTCTGAGGTGTGGGTTGGTTTCTCGCATTTTTAAATAAGTAGTTTGATTTTTTTCTGAATTTTTGGGACCATCCGGAGCGTTCTAACATACAATGTGCTAAGTATACAATTTGCCGTAAACAGCAGGGTGAATGCAGGCATCAAGCTGTGTTGAGAGCGCACATCACTGGTCTCTCAGCTAGCTGGGCGATACAGCACAGCGGTCTAACTGATGGACTGATACGCCTAAGTTCGGGAGACCGAAACCCTACCGGGACTGAATGTTTTTTCATTCCACATCAACAATTTCCCTTCAGAACTTCATTGTTTGTGTTTCTATTGGCCATTTTAGCTACTGTTTACTGTTTAATGGTTACTGATTATTTTAGCAACATTTAACACGCAATCTAGGTAGGTAGCGAGTAATGATTACAGGGTTAGGTAATAAGGTACGGAGGGTCTGTGATCTACATAATACATATAGAATAGCACATATATAGACGGGTTATCTATTCAGAGAGCTGTGATCTGTAACAGGAGGGTATTCTGTACAAAATAATAAACCGCTGTGCAGGGATTTGCAGAGTATTTTAAAAATTATATTGGAACCTTTTGCCCCCACCTACGACAGACACACGTAGGTACATGTCTTTAGTTAGCTTTCTTAAAAACAAGCTTTTTTGAATGTTTTAAACGATTCACAGTTCCAAACTCCACAAACAATATTTTGGCTCTGTCACAGGCACGTTGGTGAGGTGTGGCATGTCTGTATTCCTCACTAGGGATGTGGCGTTCAGCACTGAACGGATCCGAACTGAACGGATCTTTCAGTTGAACGTATCCCAACTGAACGGGTTCCCAAAGAGTTGCCGTTCACCAGTTCATGAACTCCCTCTTGTGACGTCCTCTCCCTCGTACCTTGGTACCTTCCTCCGATCCCACTCCTTCTCCTTGTCACCACCCGTTCTCAACTCCTTTACCCTTCCCCTCGCCGCTCCTCTCTTTCTTCCCTTCCCTTCAACCCTTACCGTTCTTTCACCCCTTCCCTTATCCCTTGAGCTGAGAGTTGACTGACCAGTTCATCAACTCCACGGAATAACAGAATCAAGTTCAACTCCTTCCCTTCCCTTCTTCACTCATCACGTTCTCTTCACCCCTCCCACACCCCTTACCATTCACATCACCCCTCCCTACACCCCTTACCATTCACATCACCCCTCCCTTCACCGGTAGGGAGGTGGGGGGGGGGGGGTTAGAAATCTTGGCGGATTCTACCTGAACGGGCTTTGGAGGGTCAAACTTGAGAGTGAAGAACTGAAGAACGGTGAACGGATCCCAAAGAACTGATCCCAGAAAAGAGTGAACTGGTGGGAGTTAACTCCCGGAATTGAACGGATCTTACACATCCCTAATGTGGAGGGCATTTCTAGGATAATATGCAGGGATACCACCCTCCCAATTTCAAGTCTCCTTGGCCCGAAATTGGCGGTATATAACACTTTTAGAACCCTCCAGATTGCTACATGTAAAGCAGGCAGGTATGTAAGTAGGCACTTGTTGTGATCGGCTGCTCCTCCACAACTCAATTTGTGTCTGAACATGCTGTAACCCAGAGTGGGGACCCCCCGACCCCCCTCTGGTCTTGTCAGGGGAATATAAAAGAGCCAGGGTGCCATCAATAAACAACCATTCTCTCGTAATCGATCGACTCGTCTATCCGACTCCCAATCACTACACTGGTGACATCCGACGTGTGAGCTCCACCGCCAGCGCCCGCCGTTTGATAGCGTCGCAGCCTCCGCCTCCGCTTCAACGAAACCCACCACGCGCGGCCCCCACCGACGCCACAGCGGCGCCCCACTCCGACGCCCGCCTCGACGGCTATCGCAGCGCCTCCCGCTACTTCGCCCCACCATCACCGATCCTTATATAAGGAAACGGACGCCGGCGCCGAGCACACTTCAAGCTGACACCTCACCGGACTGGCACCGAAGAGAAAACCGAAGATGACGGAGCAGAAACCGCAAAAAACGCCCGAAGCGAGCGCTCCTTCGATTCTCAAGCTCCAGCCGTTCGACCCCGCATTCCCGCACGTCTGGTTCGCCCAACTCGAGCTCATCCTCGCACACGAAGGCCTCACGACGCCACATGCGAAATTCGCCCGAGCCTTCCTCGCCCTCGAACCTCGACAAGCGGATCTATGCGCCGACATCAACCCCTCGCACACCAGTAGTTACCAGACGCTCAAAACTCGCCTTCTAGCGACACACGCACCTTCCGATGGTTCACGGCTCACCGCCCTCCTCCAGCCGACATCCGACGACGAACTACCGTCGATCCTCGCTCGCCGACTCACCCGAGCACTTCCGGCTGACACACCCGCACCGCTCGTCCGACAGCTCTTCCTCCGCGCCCTACCCGAGAGCATACGTCTACACATAGCGGCCCGTGACGAACCCGACATATTGAAACTCGCTGCGCTCGCCGATCGCCTCCTACCATTCGCCCCGCCTCCTCGGGTGGCTACCGTCTCCGAAGAGGTCGAAGTGATCAACGATAGACGACAACGGCGATCTCCGACGCAGCCGGCGACGAACACACGCCGAACAACGAACACTCTATGTTTCTACCACCGCACATGGGGCCCACGAGCACAGAAATGCCGCAGCCCCTGCACCTGGCGCCCGAAACCGACGGGAAACGACAACGCACGGCCCGACCAGCCGTAACGGCCGTGCGCAACCCACCAACATCTCGGCTCTTCATCCGCTGTAAAAAAACCTCGCTACACTTCCTCGTGGACACCGGCTCCGACGTCTCGATCGTCCCGAACACCCTGCTCAACCGAAAAACAACACGTCCAAGCGCTCTACGTGCCGCAAACGGCACCGAGATCAAGATGTACGGCACACACTCCGCATCGGTACACCTACCAGATCTCCCTCCGTACGAGTGGACCTTCACAGTCGCCGACGTATCAACCCCGATCCTCGGCTCCGACTTCTTGACGTACCACGGCCTACTCGTTGACCTACCCAACGCCCGACTCATCAACGCGGCCACGCAGCGGTACATCACCGGGACAGTAGACCTCGTACCTCCGAGCCAGTCCATCTGTACGACAACAGCGAACGAGCCCCGTTTTCAAGCCCTCCTCGACGCCTACAAACCTTCATCGACACCATGCGATGCTCCTGTCGAACATCACATCGTCACGAAGGGCCCCCCGTGTCACGCGAAACTTCGCCGATTATCCCCGGACCTATACGCGAAAGCGAAGGCCCATTTCGGCGAATTACTAGCGGCGGGGGTCATCGAACCTTCGGAGGCGCCGTGGTCCAGCCCGCTCCACATCGTTCCGAAACCCGACGGTGACATTCGCCCCGTCGGTGACTACAGAGCGCTGAACCGACTCACTGTGCCCGATCGCTACACCGTCCCACACCTACACGATTTTACAACGGCCCTGTACGGGACTACAGTGTACAGCACATTCGACCTCGCCCGTGCATTTTTCCACTGCAAAATCAGCGAACGCGACGTGCCAAAAACGACGATCTTAACACCCTTCGGCGCCTACCAATTCAAGCGAATGAATTTCGGCTTACGAAACGCAGCGCAAACGTGGCAACGCTACATGGACCACGTCCTACGCAACCTACCTTTCGTGTACTGTTACCTCGATGACATACTGGTCGCCTCGGCCACCCCGTCTGAACACTACACCCACGTACGCACGCTCCTCGAGACCCTCGCTAAATACGGCCTACAAATAAATACAGCCAAATGCCAGCTCGCACGGCCCTCAGTCAAATTTCTCGGCCACAACGTTTCAGCCGACGGGATAACACCCCTACCGGAACGCACGGACCTCATTAAGAAATTCCCGCGACCCACTACCGTGCACGAGCTTCGAACATTCCTCGGCCTCATTAACTTCTATCACCGAGCGATACCACGAGCCGCACCTACGCTCCGCCCCCTAGTGGAAATGATACCACCCGACGCGAAGAAAAAGGACAAACGCACGCTCACGTGGACTACCGACGCAGCTGACGCATTCGACCGCGCAAAACGCTTACTCGAAACCTCCGTCACACTCGCCCATCCGGCCCCGACCCAACCTCTCGTCCTACACACGGACTCGTCGGATTTCGCCGTCGGCGCAGCGCTGCATTTCATCGACAATACGCACTTACGCCCGCTAGGTTTCTTCTCACGCACTCTCAACCCGGCTCAACGTAACTACAGCGCATTTGACCGCGAACTACTGGCTATTTACCTCGCCATCGTACACTTTCGCCAACAAATCGAAGGGCGCCCACTAACCGTATATACGGACCATAAGCCCCTCACAACCTCACTAGCGACACAATCGAATACGGCCCCACCAACACGGCTACGGCACCTTCGATTCATATCAGAATTCACAACTGACATCAGGTACGCCGAGGGCCCAACAAACATCGTCGCCGATTACCTCTCGCGACTCCCACCGACAGCCAACATGGCCCACGCAGTCACAGACTACGGCACCCCCTTCACGCTACAACAGTTAGCCGACGCACAAGCCGCCGATGACCACATCGCTACAATGAATCTCACACCGCACCGAATACAAGGCCACGAGATCATGTGCGAAACTACCGACGCCTCGCCTCGCCCCTACATCCCTACGCCGCTACGCCTCGCGGTTTTCAAACACATACACGGGATGACACATCCGGGGATAAAGGCCACCACAGCCCTCATCCGCGCTCGATATTATTGGCCCGTCATGACCTCGTCGATACGGTTGTTCACCCGCGCCTGCCCGAGTTGTAACCGAGCGAAAACAACTCGACACATCAGGGCTCCCCTCGGCGAATTTCCCGACGCCGCGCCACTCGAACACCTACATATCGACCTATTCGGCCCGCTACCGCCATCGGCTACCAAAAAATACATATTATCAATGATTGACCGCGCCACTGGCTGGTTTGAATGCGCACCCCTCTCGACCATTTCCGCCGACGCAGTGATTACGGCCCTACACAACCACTGGATCGCCCGCTACGGCTCCCCGGCACGCGTTACCACTGACCAGGGCACCCAGTTCACCTCAGCCGAATTCCATAAATACTGCACGTCCATAGGCTCGGAGGTACACCATACAAATACCTACCACCCTCAAGCCAACGGCCTCGTCGAACGACTACATAGGGTCCTCAAAGACGCAATTCTCGCAACAGCCACTTCCCGCACATGGGCCACCCAACTTAGCGGCCTCCTCCTCGGCCTACGAAACCGCCCGGGCCCCGACGGCTACTCACCGGCCCAACGCCTCTTCTCGGCCACGCCACGCCTCCCAGGGGATCTGTTCACTCAACCGCCACCATCAACTGTGCCCCTACGCACCAACGAATCGTACCGCCACTACACACAGTCATACGTGCCAGCAACTATGCGCACAGCGACCCATGTGTACGTGCGCGTAGACACGCCAAGGGGTAAACTCGAGCCACCTTACACCGGCCCCCATCAGGTGTTGACAAACGATGGAAAAACAATAACTTACCTCACGGACGATCGACGCACACCATCAGTCTCAATCGACCGATGTAAGCCGGCACCCCCACCCACGCACACAGTGAACACCCCCAACACGCCGACCAACGCACCCCACCCCACGGCAGCGACTATAAAGACGAGCGCCGCCCACGAACATCAACCACTACAACGCTATGTCGCCGAAGCAACCTACCGCCTCACAGCTCCTACGAGACCTCGCCGTCACGCCGTCTCCTCCGGCTCCGGCGAAAAGGAAGCCCACTCGGCCGAAACCACCGGGCAGGTATGGCCCGATCCCCATCCGCCAGGCTATGGCCATATCGAAAGCCGGCGCGATACCTATCCACGCGCGGCCCCGGGACAACAAGACGCAGCAGCGTCAACCACCCACGCGTCAGCTACCGCCGGGCATCCGCCCGTTGACTCCACGCCCGTCGACTACCACGCCAGGCACGCCGGTTATGACGGTGACCGCCCCGTCAACCACAACCGTCACCCTGCAACTCCCGCCGTACGCAGGGACGTGCTCGGACTGCTGCATCCACGGGGTACGCCGCCCCCAGCAACACACTGCCGCAGTCCAAGCCTCGCCCGACGTCACCACGAAATCAACGTACGCCCTCAGCCTCGCAAAGGCCCTCGTAGCGACTACAGAACGGGCCACGCAAACCCCAACCCTCGGCACGTCTACCTTCGCCACGCCTCCGGCACGGCCGACGTCGCCAAAGCCGGCACCGCCGCCAACGCCGCAACGCCCCCGACCACAGCGCCCGACCTACCGCACGAACCACATACGGCACCGGCGGGACATTTCGCGCCCGCACCGGCACCCACGCCACTAAACAACCGCAACCCATCGCCGCCCCACGACATCGACCACAGCAGCCACCCGGACAGCCCAAACGGAACCAACACACGCACCTCCCACGCCCGGCCACCGCCACAGCGACAACAACAAAATTTAATTGAAATTGAAAATTACTTAAATTCTGGGGGGAGCAGTGTTGTGATCGGCTGCTCCTCCACAACTCAATTTGTGTCTGAACATGCTGTAACCCAGAGTGGGGACCCCCCGACCCCCCTCTGGTCTTGTCAGGGGAATATAAAAGAGCCAGGGTGCCATCAATAAACAACCATTCTCTCGTAATCGATCGACTCGTCTATCCGACTCCCAATCACTACAGCACTATTACCCACTGCCGTGCGAAAGAAAAACGCCTCAACTCCAATGGTTATGAAAACGGGATTTCCATCTACCTACCTTTTTGACCTGTTCTTCTCGACGGTGAAGTCAAAATTTCAGAATTCCATTCAGAAGTGGGGGTAATTCCGAACATAAACATCGGAAAATCGGGACACGTTAAGGTGAAACGCCTCAACTTTTGGATTAAAAGACTCACACCATAGTAGATTGTACTATAGGTAATATTTTTGTGCATAAAGTGGAGGAGAAACGCCTCAAATCGTCACATTCGCTTAAGATTTAGGTTGAGACATTCGAAATTCTTGAGGTGTTTTTCCTCCACGTGTTTACTCAGGTGATCGAACGCGAGGCCATTTTTCACAAAACGATGACCATCTACATCATGGGGCATGAAAATCATCTACTTCTGCGATCGAATTTCTAGATTTTCATGCGTTTTTCCTTAAAATAATGACCGGAACTAAATTTGTATTTATAAACGCTTCAACTTCTAGAGGCGTTTCTTCCTTTAAAAAAACTCCTTAGCGACAGCGATTTGTGTGAGGGAAAACTCCTCACAGGCGAGTTGAGGCATCTAAACTTCAAAAATATTCCAAAAAAAGTTATCATGAAATTTGCTAGATTTCATGCGATTGATCGATTTTTTTATCTCCCCCCCCCCCCTCCCCGGAATTGACCGAATGGGGGATTTTCGCCAATAATTTTTCTTGAAAAAAAAAGTATTGAGAACTCTTGGAAAAATGGTAGTTCGAAGCCCATTTTCAAACATAAGCTGATTGATGTACCTGAGGATGCTCAGAATTTGAGTGAAAAGCGTCGTGTTAAATATAAATTGGTGGTAACCTGAAGGTTTATTTTTTGTCTTATTATTCCACACTCCAAATTACGCTTACATCCATGAACACTACAACACACGCCACCAGAACATGCTGTTTATACCTTCAGGATTTGATGTTTAATAGGAAGATACTTGTACTTACATTTGTAGTCTTAGTTTGTGTGTAAAATTAAGAAAATGATTTTTAGCATCCAGCGAATCAACTCGGGTGGAAGAATGCAGACTTCAGAAACTGAGGGCCCTCATGAAGGACCACCAAGTCCAAGCCTACATCGTGCCCAGTTCAGATGACCATAATGTAAGTCCCTACTTACTTACCTAGTCCTCAATGGGTGCTCCATTTTTAGTTTATTATTTTCAATAATAAACCTTTGGAATCAGCATGACAAAAATGAAAATACATAAATAATAAAAAATCCCCCCCCCCCCCCCAACCAATAAATTTTATGGTTTCCGTTTCAAGGTATGTAGAAAAGCTGCAAACTATTACACAACGGTTTATTATTTACCTGTATGGATGCCCCTTCAGCGTAGATCACTGTTTTCTGTGGTCAGTACCCTTGAGCTCCTCCCAGGAAAGCCCTAATGATCGAGTACTGGAGCCGGCCCGGGAATTACAGTTTGATAAAAATGCGCGGGATTCAATCATTCAATTATTAATATCATTTGTTGTTATTCATGAAGCATAACGTTTGTTCAAGTTGCAAAAGTACCTATCAACAAAATCCAAAAGAGCCATCATTTCTCAAATGGAATAATATCACAGAACAACCAACTCGACTTTATACAGCCATCCGTGATTGTAGTCAGGTGCTCCCTAGCAATGATATCTATGCCGGATTCATACGGTTTTATTCACGATCATGTTGACGAAGCTTTTCGGTGCAAACGAACGGCTGGTCGTACAATGTTCTGGGTGGCCTCAAAAAATTCTTCAGCTCGATTTCAAAGGTTATTATTAAAAATAATAAACCAAAATTTCTGTCCGTAAGCCGTAAGTACTAATACCACTTCCTTAGTTACAACAATGAAATGATACAATGAAACTTAGTTACAATCAATGAAATTTGGTAAGTAAGTCCCATTTGGGGTCTAGTTGGTCTGCGAAGCTCGGCGTTATTTCAGTCATCTCTACGGGGTGAAAAATAGGGGTTGAAATTTCCCGAACGCCGCCGTAGCTCGAAAACTTTAAATAGTACGTTTTTTTAAACGTTTTTAGATTGATCTCGAACTAGAGAATTTTTGAGACCACCCGGTAGGTCCAGCCATTCGTTTGCACCGAAGAGCTTCGTCAACATGATCGTGAATGAAATGGTATAAATCCGGCCCAGATATCATCACTAGGGAACACCTGATTATAATCACGGATGGCTGTACGAAGTCGAGTTGTTTGTTCTGTGATAATATTTCATTTGAAGAATGATGGTTCTTTTGGACCACTCCCCTTAGTTAACACGATTTTTAAAAGTATTAAGGAGAAGTGGTGAGGAGGCGCTCTAAGACTGGTCGTACTGACATTAGTCATACACAGGCCCACTCTTCACTTATAGCAGAATTACCAAAGTTGTGGGTATGTAGTTGTAGTTGCGGATCTTGTTTGGCCAAACACATAGTGTACGGCTTACCTAAGGTATCGAGGTAGGAATGAGGTAGAGGGACAAAGGGTAAAGGGACGGGGGAAGGGTTACACCTGAAATCTCCCCTTAACCAACTCCTGATGATTTGCCAGAGCTCCGATGCAGCCAATGACCAATGAGTACGCTCAGTTATACGCATAATTTAAAAGTGAATAGAGATTTTTTTAAAGAGCATATCTTGGATTTATGAGATTGGTGGGAAATGTCAACTGAAAGTTAAAGGAAAGATATTCAGCGGATTTTTCAAACACCTTGATGTGGTCCATGGTGGTCCACCATTTTCCTTACAGCCAGCTCTCGAGGTCATGCAAGCCCACCCTTCAATAAGTGCTCCCTCTACTCCTCTCGTCCTGAGATTGTAGGTGCTGCACTGCGTTCTTCCCAATTATCTGAGCTTATGAGTTCAGCTCACCAGATATTCTGACGGTAAGTGAGACTACAGAGACGATACAACACGTTCAGGGAAAGCACTAGACAGAGGTGGTGCATAGACAAGAGGGGAGAGTCGCTGAACTCTACTACGCAATAGATAAATAATGACAACTGCACATTCCCAGACTTCCACATAGTCCACTAAAAAATCGGAAAATCTGGCTCTAACGTATCATACCTACCTATCCACAAGCTCTTATCACATGGGGATCGCCATTCCTACCACAAGACCAAGGACAACCCCATTGCGAAACCAACAAACTGTCTACACAGTGTCCATGTCCGCTTGTTGTCCAAGAATCCTCTAGGGTTTCCGAATTACCTGAGTGGATGGGAAACCAGGACTTCACTAGGACAAGGAGATTGAATTATAAAGCTGGAATCAATCGTACCTACACAGAATTTCTAAATTTCCAAAGCTTAATATACTCCTACAGTCTAGGTAGTCGACCTTCCCAACAATGGACACAAATGCCCAGTCTTGGGTGACATGTTACACAACCCTCCCTAGTAGGAGCCCAAATCATCAATTCCTGCGTTTAAATTATCGTTCTTTCTTATTACTAACTTCTGGGTTAAATTCAGGAAGTTCAAAAAAATTCGACGATAGGTACGAGTATTAAAACCTGCACTCAGCATTGCTAGACAAAAATTGTTAAATCCAACTTAATATGTTGGCAGTTTCTCCCAACACTTGAATTCTACCAGATACCTTATAGTATAGTTTATCTGTAATAGGTAGGTACCTACCAACCTAAACATCAATGGTTATCATATTACACCATGAATTTAGCGCTTATTTATGCAAGCTCGCTTTAACAACTTTTATCTGTCTTGGCTTTGAGAACAATAGAAAGCTATGGGGGAGACAACTGAACTGATAAGCACAGCCGTGAAAAAATATCGTTGAGGAGATGCTGACAACTGATATTATGTAGGTAGGTACCTACCTACTTATCAAATTAATGCCACACGTCAGAAGGGGGTGCATAAATCAACTACACGCTACACATCATAATTTTGTATAAGTAGGCTGAACGTCTACTTGAGCAGTCAGATAATGTACATCTGGGTACATTTAAGAGTTCGAATTCGAGCTAACACCTCTTGGGAGATTGTGGTTACAGAAAGGCGAAATGAGGAGTCATAAAACTCTGTGGCTAGCAACAGAGTGGATATTTGGACTTCCGCTAGTCAGTACTCAGGTCACTTGAGCTCTTGGACTGGGATGGCATAGTATTTAAGAGTTGATCCTTTTGGATGCGGGCTGCTCCTCGTTCAAACATGGAGCGATAAGGAACTGGGTAGTGTTGAGCAAAAATGTTTGGAACAAATTAAGATCCCCCTGAGGAGGCTGCCGATTGATTTTGGGTATCCGAGGCACTGCGAATAAAGCGGCATAACCTGTAAAGGGTGTAAACCTTTAATATGCTAAAACGTATGGAAGAAGGCAAAATGTGTTCAAGTTAGCTGACCAAAATAGAGCGATATTAACAAAATTAGTTAGGATATGGCAATATACAAGGGGACTAGTCAGTTTTGCAAAGGCAATGCAAGGCAAATAAACATATTTTGTTGGGCCCGTGAAAGTTCAACTCAGATGTTCCAACTGAAAGATGGAGGAGGCGAAGGAGCACTATCTCAAATATACAGGGGTGCAGAGAGGGAAGGAGCTTATGGACGATTGAACCAGGTGGCTAAGAATGAGGACTTGCCCGGGTTGGAATTCGCATTTTGGTTTATTTTTTTCAATAATGAACCTTTGGAATCAAGCATGAAAAAACAAATTTACCCTCAAAATTTGATGGTTTACGTTTTAAGGTATGTAGAATCCGAAAATGCAATAAAACTATTTCTGTCTGTCCGCCATACGCCCTACTTAGCACTTCTCTTAGTTACCATGAACCAAAATTAATGAATCGCCGCAACTCCAAAACTTTCAATAGAAGTGTAGGTATGGTTTTTTTTAACGTTTTTAAATTGATCTTGAACAAAAGAATTTTTCGACACCACCCGGAGCATTTTACGACCAGCCGTCGTTTGCACTGAAAAGCTTCGTTAAGACGATCGTGAACCAAACGGTATAAGTAAATCCGGCACAGATATCATTGCTAGGGAGCACCTGATTATAATCACGGATGGCTGTATGGAGTCGAGTTGGTTGTTCTGTGATGTTATTTCATTCGAAAAATGGTGGCTCTTTTGGATTTTTTTGACAGGTACTTTTGCAACTTGACGAAACGTTGAAGTATTATTGATGGGTAAATTATTACACAAAGGTAAATTATTACACAACGGTACATTATACCATCTACGTAGAAGGGGCTTGATTTTGTTGAAAGGTACTTTTCCAACTTGACAAACTTTGAAGTACCGTTGATGGGCAAATTATTACACAACGGTTCGTTATACTATCTACGTAGATGTGATGATTACATTTAATGATTACACAACGGTTTTATTATTGCCTTATTCTTCATGAATAACTACAAATAATTAATTATTGAATTCCGCGCATTTGTAGGAAAATTTAATTCAGGGGCTGGCTCGCGTACTCGATTTAGGGCTTTCCTGGGGGGAGCTCGAGGGTACTGACCACAGAAAACAGTGATCTACGCTGAAGGGGCATCCATACAGGTAAATAATAAACCGTAAATGATTAAATTTGCAGCGTTTTCTATGAGCTTTCTAACTATCGGCAACAAGTGTCACAATGGGAAAGGGGGTGCTGCCCAGGCGGCAGGGGTGCAATGACGTCACTTGTTGCCAGACTTTGAAAGCTCACAGAAAAAGAACTATCATCGCTGAAGAGTGTGGTCTCAAAAGTCTTAGAATGGAACCTAAATTAATTTAAAAATGGGAAAGTACCTAATATAAAAAGAAGTCATGGGTACATACACCTCACTGTGAATAATTTGATAGTAGGAGGACCTACCTATAGGTAGTTTTCTTTTCTAAATTAAATCTGTATTTTCCTTAAGGCATATGGGGTGGGGTGTTGAGTACGGCCCTCTGAGTACCTACTTGTAAGCTTTTTCAAGGCCTGGTGGTGCCCTTCAGATTCGAACTGGAGAGGTTAAAAAACTTGTATATCTCATCAGGGATATGAAGCTCACAAGCTCAAACTTGCTTGGACCCCCCCCACACCTAGTTAACTAATGGAATTATCTTGTTCAGACTGAGTTCGTCCCAGGACCAGACAAGAGACGTGAATTCATTTCAGGATTCACAGGCTCGACTGGGAACGCCCTAGTCACTACATCGGAAGCTCTCCTATGGACTGACTCCAGGTACTATCTCCAGGCTCAAAGGCAGTTGCCTCCATCTTGGAAACTCGTACCTTCTGAAAACGTACGTAACCCATAAAACATAGGTTCATAAAATGAATGAAAACAATTTTGGAATCTCTAATATTTATAAAACTCTCCAATCACTTACCTATACGAGTCATAACTTTTCAAGTGCACTGATGGAAGAGTTTGAGCAACATGGTAGGTAAGTAGGTGTATATGTGGAAATGAATCAGCGTAGTCATTCCTTCCTGTTACAGTCATCATCAATCGACGACTGGCTGTCAAAGAATCTTAAGAAAGGCGATAAGGCTGCGATTGATCCCAAAAAGATGTTGGCAGGCACCTTCAAGGACTATCAGTCAAAATTAAGTAAATTCTTAGACTTGAGCAATTTAATAGGCTCTGTGGAAGAGGAAATCATGTATGACATTATCCCTTTTAGGCTTATGAAATTTGGTGACGACTGTTTGCATGCTTTCAGATAGTAGCGGTATTAGCCTAATTGCCCTGGAGGACAATCTGATTGATCGGATATGGTCAAATCGGCCTAAATATCAAGAAGGAAACGTGTTCGTTCATGGGCTTGAGTTTGCAGGTCAGTACTTAACAACTCATCAAATGGTCAGGTTTTCGATTCGAAGAATAGGGTTGATTTCTTCCCCTACATAAAGGTCATTCGAGATAGGAAAACCCCATTGCCTCGGTTGGAAGTTGTTGGAAGCATGTCCTGTTTGTTAGAAGTGAAATTCAAAGACATCGAACTTACTGGTTTTATCTTCTAAGCTAAGGTATTTCAAGTTTTCTGGGGAAATTCGTGAGAGCTACCATAGACCAAGTTATGATATTATACTTACGGAATATCATCACTTGGTGTGTGGTGGTTGCCATGATGGGAATCTTTATTAACTAACCTCAAGCCCCATTTACACGAGCAATTAAAGTTGCCCAATTCCGGCAATATTGCTCCACAAAAATTGCCATCAATCACCGACAATAACAAGTGCCAGTGAACGCAGGGCACTAATAATAATTGCTGGTGTTGCAACAAACAACAACTGCTGGGGGAAAAAAATCATAGTTGCTCGTCTACACGAGTAGGAAATTTTTCATTGAAATAGTTCCTCAAGATGAGTGCGATCGCGGCTGCACTGATCGTGCTGAACGACACGGAAAGGTGTGGTGCCTAAACAAAAAACGAAACTGTGGATGTGGCAGTATCCCAGATCATTCACTTGCCATTACATCATAAATAGTCCTAGATATAATCACTTATTATTTATTAACTTATTAATTTCAATAAAGACCAGAAAATACCACGAAATTTGATGAGCTAGCAGAAGTGCAGTCAATTGCGACAGCTTGAGAGCACCAAAATATTGAAAGAAAAGGTAGTTAGCGTGCATTCCGTCCATAGTTCATCACTTTCTTAGCTCATTCTCTACCCAACATCCGTACATTTAAAATAATGTGAATTAAGCTTGGTTTACATGGACTGGAAGGTGCAGTGTGTGTGTGATGTCAGGCATCTCTGGTCAAAATTTTTTAATATTTTCCGGACACACCACACGGAATGGACCATATAAATCGTGGTTTTATTATCCGTTAAGGTATATGTTTGCGTTTTTGTTGGTGCGTATTCTTGCCTGTCTCACTAATTTTCTTCTTGCCTATTTAATTAAAATGAATTATTTCAATATCCTTGGTGAGGGAGAGGGAGGAACTGGGGAACTTCCATCCCTTGTCAAACCGAAGCAACGCATTCCGGACGTCCCGTAAGGTGTCCCATGTGAATGCTGTTCCTCAGTTCCCCACAACTGTTCCAGACTGTCCCACACGGTAACATTCTGGCCACCTTACAGTTCATGTAAACCAAGCTTCACAGGGAAGGAATACAGAATGTGAATCACAGCTTTCTGAATGTCCATGTGATCTCAAAATCATCCCTCTCAAAAAGTTGCTGAGATCGAGCAGCAATTTTCCAACGTCTGTAGAAAACACCGGCAACCCAAAAAAATATCGCCGGGTTGACCAAGTTGCACTATTGTCGAACCATTCTCGTCGGGAGGAATAGTTGCCCGTCAACATCCGAACATAAATTGTGACCACTTTTCTCCCACCAACATTGCAGGGAAACTGTTGCTCGTGTAAATGGACCTTAAATTCTCATTAAACAAACAATTGAAAGGGGGATAGACTTTCTTTTTTTTTTTTTAATAGTTAGGTACCTACCTAAACTCGTTAGACATTTTGCAGGTGAACCATTTGAAGGCAAACTTCAACGCCTGAGGAAAAAGATGTCTGATGAGCAAACGGACCTGTTTGCAGTGGTGAAGCTAGACGAGATTGCTTGGCTTCTCAACTTACGAGGCTACGACGGCGAGCACACACCGACGTTTGTGTCTTATGTTATTGTCCGCAACAAAACTGCCACGCTTTACACAAACACAAGCAAAGTCCCTCCAGAAGTGGTCGACTATCTCCGGAATCCAGAAGCGGAAGTTGAGTAAGACCAGATTTCAACTTGGTAGCCACTAAATAGACCTCTGCGACGTACTGAAACCATTTATCCAAGATAAAGATCCATGCTGCCAAATACAGACTAAGTTCGGAAAAGGTGATATCTCACAATTTCACAGTGGTTTGGAGCCTGCAACACCGTGGGTACCTCGATGTGCAGGTGTACCTACTGCTTTTCTCACTGCTTCCAAGTGGATTGTCATTGCAGCGCCCCAGTTCGAGTGACCTGGGAGCCTATTCACTAAAAGAGATAGTGGAAAGAGATTATCTGTTTTGAAAATCTCCCGGGAAAGATAGTCTTCCACAAAAGACAGTCTCTTCCCATGTCTCCCGGGTTCGTCTATTTTACTGAATAGCTCCCGTGGCCTACATCAACCCGTACTTAGACTTTTTACTCATCAATCCATAACATGTACAAATTTTTAATCAACAATCGACTTACCTCTAAGAGATCAAAAAACACACATAAATAGCCCAATCTTCAGATGGAAGTCAGAAATTTATGTTCAAGAACCAAAAATTGCAACCATGTATCATGTTTCCACGCGACTCTCCACTATGCATTGTGCGCGAAAAGAATTGACGCTCATAATTGACGCGCAAAATCGACGCGCAAAAAATGCTAGTATCCCAGGGCTCGTTTCCACGCGACTCTCCACTATGCATTGTGCGCGAAAAAAGTTGACTCTCAACATTGACGCGCAAAATCGACCCACAAACGATGCTAGTATCCCAGGGCTCGTTACCACGCGACTCTTTACTATGCATTGTGCGCAAAAAAATTTGACGCTCAAAATTGACGCGCAAAAAATGTTAGTATCCCAGGGCTCGTTTCCACGCGACTCTCCACTATGCATTGTGCGCGAAAATAGTTGACGCTCAAAAAATGCTAGTATCCCAGGGCTAAAACATGATACATGTTAATATGACCGATGTGGTAGCGGATGAACAAAGGATGATACACAATATCACTATCAAACAAACGAGAAATGAGAGACTGTCTCTTTCGAGAAAAGACACCTAATTAGGTGTCTGCCTGAAAGAGATCGAAAATGCCAAGATGGCTGCCAACTCTATGTTTTAGAAGTTACTGAATAACCCTGTCATGGATAATATAAAACGCTCTTTTGCCAAAAGAGAGTCAGACCGAAAAGAATTTGCTTAGTGAATGGGCTTTGTTTTCAATGAATAAAGTTGAACACTTCACAAAAGTCATAAGCCTCATCACACATGGACAGAACAATGTTATCGTCTTTAACTATTTGAGCTTCTTTGTTAAACGAAATGGCTTTCTCTGTTGATAATCTCAACCCTCCAGCTATAATTGATGAATCATAATTTTGCACGGCTTGAAAATTCAAACCCAACAATGCTGAAGCCATCTCAAAATTATAAGTACGCACTAACCATGGAACAGTTTGACCTGCCAGCGACAATTCATTAATCCTGTGAACGTTTCAAGCAGTTCAAACTCCTCCAAATGGCTGGCCAATTTGACCGAATCAAATTGTCTGTTCATTGAACGCATTGTAGACCCATTGGATTGGGAAGTGACATAGAAGTTGACCCAACTGGAAGTGACACAGAGAAATTGCATTGGCCAAGTATTGCCTTAAAGAAAAAAACCTATCTGTGGGGGCTTTCTTCGCCCATTCCACATGCGCATTCTCTCTGAGTAATCAAGTTAATTACGATCAATGCCTATCACGGACTCAATCGTCACTAGCAAGTCGTATATTGGAAACGAGCCCTTTTGATATAAGGACTGTTTCTTTGAGTATCCTCTCGACGGCCTGAAGATGTCCTTTCATGAAAGCACTCGCTTCCTAGTACGCGACTTGCTAGTGACAGCGGATTCCACCGATAGTTATATCGTTCGCACTTTCTTCTTCCAGTGGCCCTTTACATTCAACACTAGCTAATTACTGATCTCCCCATTGAAGACGTTGCGTTTGGTGGTTACCAGCTTCCCTTCTCACAGTCACACTGCTTAATTACAGTATACAGTCAATTACAATGGATTGGCCCCTGCCTGTACATAATTCAATTGTATATTTGGTATTCACCTCTAACTTATTGGAATCCTCATAAAACCTGAATGGCTCCAAGTGAGTCTTTCTCATTCTTGGTGAGCCATAACCTCGGCGGTCCAGGACTTGCATGATTGTATGTGTGTTTGTTGTGGTTTTGGTTGTTTCAAGCTTATAAATTTATTTGTTCTGACTAAACCCACTTTGCCAACAGACTTTCTCCATACGAAAACTTCTGGAACGACTGGGAAAGGGATGTGCAGGAACACAAAAAGATTTTCGTCCCCAAAAGTGCTAATTACCTAATATATTCCAAAGTGAGCTGATGAAAAGTACAACCTAAAAACTATATTTAATTTCTAAAAACATGTTGCATAACTCAGTACCTACCTACTACGTATTCCATTTAAAACCACTTAGAATAGAAATATAAGTTAGGAGGTATGTACCTCACTGCATAGCCATACTTACACTTGGAAGCCAAAGGCCTCCTCTCTGCCTACCTCTCAGACTTGACCTTTGAGAAGCCACGGGAGAAATTGTACTGACCGAGATGTCAATCAATCCTAGTACCCTCTTAGGTAACAGTATTAGGGCTGTATTACAGTAACAACAGACACAAAGATACTGATCAATATGCAACGTATAGAATATACAAAGATTTTATCCAACCCACAGGTTCCAGCTGATAAGCTGGTTTTCAAGACGTCGCCACTCTTGGATATGAAAGCTCTGAAGCACACGGCTGAGGTGGACTCCTCGAGAAGGGCTCACATCAAGGACGCGATTGCCCTCTGTAAACTCTACTATCAGATGGAGAGAGAGATACCTAATGGCATTCAATGGGATGAACTCAAAGTAAGTATAGTGTGACGCCTCTACTTCGAGTTCGATTAAGGCAAAATGAAAATGCATTTGGAGGTTCCCCCCGACCAACACGATGGAAAATACCCATAATGGCTGATTTTTTTCTTCCAAATTTGCTTTTTCGTTGTTGCATGTTGATGAGAAGAATCGGTTCGTCGGAATAGCATATATATTTGTTTAGTTTCCAAGATTATGTGAAAAACGGCAATGACGTCTCCCTACTACAACGTAGCAGAACGGACACCGTGACTTATTGGGCATCGATCTCACCCCAACGTCGTGGATTATATAAAACGAGCTGTATCCATACAAAAGTGGCAATGACGTCATCAAAATTTCAAAATTTAATTAATAATTAACTAGATATTCAGGTGTCGTCCAATCATGTCTCGTCCAAATGAGAAATATGTACAATCCCAACGCAGTGTCTACTTTCAAAAAAAGGTAGGTATTTCCCACTTTTCTAGCAACCAAGAGATATCCAGTGGCAAGAAGTGCAGAAATTTGTAGTCAAGGCATCGTTGGACAAATTCTGAAAAGGACTGTGCAGTGGACGCATTAACTGAATCACATTCACATTTTTAAGGCTGCGGACATCTTGGCCTTCTACAGGAGCCAGCAGGAGTACAATATGGGCAACAGTTTCCCGAGTATTGTCGCATTTGGCAAGAATTCAGCACTTCCTCACTACATTCCATCACCTACCACCAACCTCACGATAGGAACTTCAGCACCTGTCACCCTCGACACAGGTGGCCAATACCTAGGTATGTGCACTGAGTTATACTGATAAAATCAAATAGGGCGTGAACCAGCTGAAAGCTGGATAGAGAAGCTGCAAAGGATCTGTGAAGTTCCAGGGTTAGTAGACATCTCAGTAGGTGGGTATATTAGCTTTGTTCGTGCTGCCCTCCAATTCTTGTTCCATTCACATGCGCATGCCCTTCGAGGGAGGTGCAGAAGGTGGGCTATTTGGGCTGGCCAAGGTATTGCTTGGTTAGTGTTCAGTTCAGGATCTGGCTGCACCTTCAAATGAGCAGTGGCAGCTAGAAACCGCGCATGTTTTGCTGCCACAGCCTGAAACTTCATGCTCGGTGCTGGTTCAGTTCAGTTCTGGGGGGTACATGAGCTGGTGAGTGCAGAAAAAGCGAACGGAATAAAACTGATTACGCAGAAATTTATTTTATTACTCAAACATGAAATCGTCAATAATAAGGTTCAATACGTTTGAGGAGGGATATTCCAGATTATGAGAAGGTCCTTATTGCACATGCATGGTTTCTAGTTTCCTGAACATAACAGCACTTTGACCTTTGGTTCTTGCACCTGGTCAACACAAGCAGCCCATTTTCTGCCTCTCGCGCAATGCCCATGTTTATGTGAACTGAACAAGAACTGGAGGACAGCACAAAGCTTCCTCTCCTAACCTAGAATATCCTTCCTCAAACGTCCATAACCTTGATCCACGATTTCACTTTTGAATAATAAAATAAATCTCAACGTACTCAAATTTTATTCTGGTTCACTTTTTCTGAACTCAACCATTCGTGATGCCTGTAGAACTGAACCAGCACCAATCATGAAAGCAAGCATTGTGCTACGACAATAGACAGTTTTTGTACTTCCCGTCATCACCGTGGAAACAGATGAGTGATATGGAAAGACAGACCAGTAAGCTTGAAGCCATAACGTGTACTTCTTCTCATCCACGGGAAGAGCTACTTCTTCACGTACACAGGAAGAACTAAGCCGGTGTAGAGAATGCTTGAAGCTCATTGGTCGGTCTTCCCGTGTCATCTTGGCGTATCAGTCCTATGATTGAAAGTTTAAAGATGGCGGGAAGGACAAAAACTATCTACTTACCCAGATGTTGGTGAACAGAAAGCGCCAGTGTAGCTCAAAGCATTGGTTTCGGTTTTTTCACAGTATTTTGAACTTCGGTTTGGGCGAACTCATTTTATTTCTCCTTCAGCAGAGTCCCTATGCAATTTTGGGACTTTAGTCCCAAAAAGTTTTAGTTTCAAACAAACCACCTCATCAATAATTATACAGTCCACTTTTTTATTATCTAACATCGGCATATCTACCAACTGGAATCTGTGCGCAATAAAATCTGAATTGAAGTTTTATGGTTTACAGATGGAACGATTGACACAACAAGGGTATGGCATTTTGGAACTCCTACAACTCTCCAGAAACAAGTGTATACTGCTCTCCTACAAGGTACCTACTTAAATAAAACGTACGTTCGTACGTATATTTGAAATACTATGGGCTTATCTGGGTCTAACAGGGGAAGATGCACTTTTCAACTCAAATTTGGATCCAGGGCCCTCAACAAACTCTCATTTATTATCTTAGGTATTCATGTTTCATCATTCATGAACCAACGCTTTAAGTTAGAACTTGACTGTGCCTGATAATAATAATGCCTATTTGATGGTAGTTTAATTATATGGTTATTTCGTAACATGCAGATTATATTATGATTTTATAAACAAAGCAGGACTGTGATTGTGGCAGGAGTTGCGGATTTGGCGACCACAGTGTTCCCTCAAGGCTCTTCGTCCAAAGTGTTCGACTTTGTAGTGCGGCGGCCCCTTCTGAAATTGGGTCTCACCTTTGGCCATGGAACCACTCATGGGACGGGGGTTTTCCTTGAGGTTCATGAAGGTAAGTAAAGTTCCTTAGTTGAAGACTGTCACACCTCCAAGTCAATTAATCACATAGGTACTGCACCTTTTAGCCGGGTTGCTTCAAACCCATTCGCAAAGTGAACTGAGTGAACTTCAAACAGCCTTTTGAGCCAGCAAGCTGCATTAAATTAAACACATGTAGAGGTATAACGACCCTCTTTTGTCCTCCAACGTGGTAGCTCAATGGGTTTGGTCACAGCTAGTTAGCGCATCCACAGTTCCAACATGAGGTTTGAACTCAAAATGATACCCACACAACAGAACTCGTACCATCCGATGATAATACCTGTAGACCCTGCTTATTAGTGATCATTAAAGCACCTCTACGTTTTCCTTTCAGGATTTCGTAAGCTGCATCACAACTGATTTTCCACAGCTTTGCGAAACATCTTTGCCACAACATTCCAGCAGTCTCATCATACAGGTCTAAGGCAACAGGGTGTAGACAGTAAATCTTCATCATGGAGCAAATAACGCCCATTTTACCAGGAGCCTTACTATTAAAAATCGTCTATATTAAAAAGCTATTGCAAGCTCATAAACGATGATATACTGCATAATACGTTTCCTTTGAGCGTTTTCAAAGGCCACTTGCAGTCCTTTGTCGGCCCAAGCAAGGCTATCAAATAATATCAACAATCAAATACAATACAATAATAACCAGCAGAATAGAGGGTTGTCACAACCAAAAATTGACGATTGGGAGAAAGCACGTAAAAACAAGTGTTACGTACGAGACGTAAATTCTAGCATTTTCATTACTTACATTATCCAGCAACACGTAACTATTGGAGCGATGCGTGTCACTCACCTCAATGTGACATACCTACTACGTTACTAGATAAGTAAACTTCCTCACGGGTGACCAAATTCGAACGCCATGGCTACACTGTCGCGTCAACCCTTGTTCTGTAGAAGGAGCCAGCCGGGGAAGGTTTTCTGCCGTTCCCGTCCTCTTTAGGTGTATTTGGAAAGCCTGAACTTTATTTGGGACATGCACCTATTCAAATTGGGCATCGCCATCCAAAAGTCATGAGCACAGTATTGTAGGTACCTATTTTATACAAAGGACCCAGGTCTCACCATGCCGTGCAAAAACAGATGCACAGGAAAAGGACGCGATTGTTCTTCTGGAGTCCAAAACTCAGAAAAACCGTCAAAACGGAATAATCAATATTAATTAACAATTATTATGTTACAAGCTAGTATAAGAAAAAGAGGTTAACTTGAGGCCGAGAGTCAGTTAGAACACGGTATTACCATACCTTCCGGAAGAGTCCGTCCTCACTAGCTAGAAAAACACGGTAAGGCTAACGTCAACGTCACTTCAACATACGTCCGGAGTTAAACGAACATGTAACTTTCTCATGGAACTTATGTTGGATAGTTAGCATCCGAGATTGTCGCCCTAGAACACTAAGAGGACATCACTAAGCCAAAGAGACATCTCTTTTCGGTCCGACTCTCTCTTGGTAGAAGAGATTTTATAGCATCCATGACAGGGTTATTCCGTAACTTCTCAAAGACAGAGTTGGTGGCCATCTTGGCATTTTGGTTTATTATTTTCAATTATGAACCATTGGAATCGAGCATGAAAAAAAAAATTCTTACCCCCCCTCAAAATTTGATGGTTTACGTTTCAAGGTATGTAGAATCCAAAACTGCAATAAAAATATTTCTGTCTGTCCGCCGTACGCCGTACGGGCCACTTTTCTTAGTTACCATGAAAAAAAATTGATGAAATTCGGGTTATAGGTTCCGTTCGGCGTCTAGTTGGTCCTCGAAGCTCGACGTTACTGTGAGTCATCTCTAAGGGGTTCAAAATAGAGGTTGAAATTTTCAAAACGCCTATACCATTTTTTTACGTAAATATTTTTACGGTTTTAAATAGTTCTTGAACTTGCGAGTTTTTTAAGACCATCCGGAGCATCGTACGTCCAGCCGTTCGTTCACAGTAAGGCCCCGAAGTTTGCACCGACAGGCATTTTCGACTCCAGTGTGAATGAAATTGTATACAATCCAAACCAAATCTCGTAACCAGAGACGCGCCCACAATAGGAATTTGTGAATACGGCCAATCATTGGTAGGGATCACCTGATTATATTGGCGGAGTATGAAGTCGAGTTGGTTGTTCTGTGATATTATTTAATTTGAAAAATGATGGCTCTATTGGAGTTTGTTGGTAGGTAGTGAAACTTGAACAAACGTTGAAGTATTATTGATGGGTAAATTATTACTACGGTAAATCATTACTCAACGGTAAATTATTACACAACGGTTCATTATACCATCTACGTAGAAGGGGCTGGAGTTTGTTGGTAGGTACTTTTGCAACTTTTTTCACTCCTCATCAACAATTTCTTTTCAGAACTTCATTATGTGTGTTTCTTTTTGTTAGGTACTGTTTGTCATCGGCAGAATTATTTTAGCAACATTTAACCCGTGATTTAGGTAGGTACCTAGTAACGAGTACGGGGTTAGGTACTAACCTACGGAGGGTCTGCGATCTACATAATATGTGTAGAATAGTACATATCATATTATATAGACGGGTTATCTATATATAGAGCTGTGATCTGTAACAGAAGGGTATTCTATACAAAATAATAAACCGTTGTGCAGGGATTTGCAGCGTTTTTGATCTCTTTCAGAGAGACACCAAATTAGGTCCCTTTCTCATTTCTCGTTTGTCTGATAGTGATATCGTGTATCATCTTTCGTTCATCGGCTACCAGATTGGTCATTGACGTATATTTTTTCATTCTTAAAGGTAAGTCAATTGGTCATTAAAAATATATACATATCGATTCATGAGTAAAAACGTCTAAGTAGGTACGGGTTGAGAGCTATTCAGTAAAATAGAAGGACCTGGGAGACACACCTAATTAGGTGTCTCTCTGAAAGAGAAGAAAAATGCCAAGATGGCCGCCAACTCTTTCTTTTCAAAGTTACTGACTAACCCTGTCATGGATACTATAAAAATTTCCTGCCAAGAGAGAATCGGGCTGAAAAGAGATGTCTCTTTGGCTTAGTGCCTTCAGAGGTACGTTTTAGGGTTGCATTTTTTGGATAATGGTTGCGACACTCTAATATCCCTCGCCAATAAACGTAAAAATGTTACATACCTAAATAAATGAGATGAAATATCCAAAAATTAGTTAAGTACAAATGAGAATGGTAGCATGACTGGTAGGAAGAGCACAGTAGCAGGCACAATAGGCATAATTTATATGTCATTGTGGTTATTTTATTTATATGACGAGACTCAGACAGTTATTCGTACAGGTATTTCATAGTGATTGCCTACATTTTACTCCAACAAAGATGATATATATACGCATTGGTTCAATATAAAAAATTATTAATTTGCAGACTACAACGGAACATTTTTTGAGAACTTCATTGGTTCGCAAGGTGAGACTTTCTTGCACTCGATTTTCTTCATTATACTTTATCTTTATAGACAAATACAAATGAAGGATATTATTTGTTGACGGTTTTAGAGCCAGGATATTACAAGAAAGACGATTTTGGAATGAGACTGGAAAATCTGGTAGTGGTCGTTCCAGCCCCTGTTCAAGTAAGCGTTTGAAATTCTGTATACCGAATTAAATTATGAACAACCTACTTCTGAGAAGCTGTCTCATTTGCAGTCGGGGAAACTCCTTTTAGTTGACACAAGCTGCTATGATAAGTGTGATGATCCAGCCGGAGCTAAAAGTAGGAATAAATACACGAGACTACTTGAGTCGGTTTGTGTGGTCAAATGGCAATTTATTGGCAGTTCACAGCTTCTTTTATACCCCTTGATACATCCCCAGAGAGGGGTAGGGGAACCCCGCTCTGGGAAGCCGTTAGACGCGGCTTATAATGCAAGCGACACTATTTACATAGTGTTAGGGAGCAGCCGATCACCACAATAAGTAAGGCTGCCTTCACCTCGTAGTAAAATCACATTGTACAGGCATTACACAACGGGGTACTCGAGTTTTTTCTTCCCCAAACTGCTTGGGGTAAATGAAAATCGGGTCTGTTCATCGAGAAAACGTTGACATACAAAATTACAGAAGCATATAGAAATTGGGAGTTTGAAAGGCATAGTGACATAGAGATGATCCATTGCCTCCTCAAACCACTAAGGCCCTCTTCACATTAGGCGATTTCGAAGGGACGGGATGGATACCCAAGTATCCTCAGCTTGAGTTGAGTTCGGGTATAATAACCATACGCACCTTTCTACTTCACATTCAGGAAACTATGAAGCGACCATAATCTCGTTTGCACCCTCAGTATAGTTAGCTGAAATCATGTCCACAGAGTCTTCATTGAAGAGTAGCAGGCGACTCTTAGGTCACTTGAAGACTCTTGAAGTAATGGTTATTGCCTGCTACTTTCATAGGAGAAAGAAAATGACCAGATTATGGCGTCACCCATATATTTTTTAAAAAAATCTGAAATGCAGTTTATTTGTTGCTGGAAAGGAGCTGGAAGAGACTGATTCAAAGTTCGTACCATTCTACCGCATGTCTAAAGAGGCATACATACACTTGACAGAAGTTGCTTCCCTGTCCATAAAACAGAGGAACACTCAGCTGCATGAATGTGAAACTTAACTGAACAATCTCCGTGACACAAGAGACCCGGACTGACTGGCGACCTGCCAGGAAGGTATCGTGCGACTGGTAGGGTAGGATACCCGTTATCTTGCAGGTAGCGCAGTTTGTGGTTCCCCACTGCTTAACGTTTGTAACGGAGATAAGGGCGTTCCTCGGAACGCTCCGAGTAACAGTTCCTTTGGTTACTCACTTGAACCGGAACTGTTACACATTGGAAGTGACTCCCAATATATTATCAACGTACTTCATTAACCGTCCCGTCCCTTCGGAATCGCCTAATGTGAAGCGGGCCTAAAACGCACTGAGGGAAAAATTAGAAGGGAGTAAACAAGATCGAGATGGAAATAATAATAGCTTAAGTTTCCTCTAACATGACACCTTTTGAACGATAAAGTAACGTTGGGCTGATTAATTGCCAAGATTCCTATGGATACTATAATGCCTTACCGCTTTCACACACACACACACACACACAGCCCGGCCATGATGTAGACTTAGAACCTGAGGTTTTTCAACATCCTCTATACTTCCTTATATTACATAATTATCACCTTTTCCCACACTACGTGCTTTCACTGTTACTTGAACTAAACTATTCCAAAAATCATCTTATTTTTAGACTTAGGTACTGGAATACTTCATTCAGTCGTAAGTGCAAAATATATATAGTTAGGTACCTACTAAATAAACATAAAAAAAATTATTAGAGTTTTTGCAGCACCCTCACGCCGAAACGAAACGGAAAACGACACCAAAACGGAAATGGCGGATAGGGCGACCGAAGTCAGATGCTAACCTTTTTCGGTTCAGTTTTCGTTCAGCTTTGGCATCTACCGGCTGGTGAAGTCACGCTAACGTTATGTTAACTTCTCTTTCGTCCATTTTACTCTGTGGTGAATACAAATCTATGTCCACACATGGCGTCAAGTCTGCATTAACATAGAAAGACGCCAAAAAGCAGCTGTGAATACGACGCTCGACATTTCTATTTTCCAAGGAAAACAGAAGAAGGTAGGTAGCGTTATACAGATGTAAGGTTCAATTACGTTTCGCCATCTCAACATGACGAAAGCTGACACCGTGAGATCCCGGTATTTTTCGTCGTCACGGTTCGTCAAACTTTTCGGTGTCTTAAGTGCGCATGTGCAGCACTGTTTTCGTTTCGGCGTGAGGGTGCTGCAAAACCTCTCTATTGAAAGGTTGTCTATTTCCACTAAAACAGAAAAAATATACCTACTGTTATACTTGTTTTGGTGATCAAACCATCGTTAGTAACAACAATAACCATTTACTGTTGATAATTTGTCTAGCACTGGAGGCTAAAACGGGTTTAAATGAAAAACTAACCCAACCAAGGCGGTTTTTGTCAAACACACTAATCACAACATACACCATCGTGTCATGCCAAAGGTTTCTGTGACGTATTTGGTGTATGGCACATATATGTAGAAACGAGATAATGAAACAATCAATTGATTTTTGCAGAATGAAGAGAATCAAGACAGATTAATGACCTTTTCCCCTTTGACGTTGGTTCCGTACGAACCCAAACTCATTAATAGAGAACTGATGGACCAGAGCCAGGTAACACAGACAACAGTTAAAGTGACGGTTATGGACGAATCGTCACAACTGTTCTAACAATGCTATTAAGCCCTCTTGTAATAAGTTGCTATCAACAACATAATTAAGGAAATTATGCATAAAAACATGGCTACATGAGTTTAGCAAGGGAGACTAACGCAACCTAGTGACGAGGGCTGGCCAACACTGCAAGCCCTTATCTTGCTCATCATGCTCCCTCTGCAGTACCTCTGTCTCAGTGACCTGTACAACTGCATATTATTCATGAAGTATAATATATAGTGCCTTTATATATATTACTATAATTACTAAGTAGTACTATAGTAGTAGTACTAGTAGTAGTAGTAGTAGTACTTTATATATATTATTCATGAAGTAAAGTACCTTTATACAGAATCAAATTGAATGATTGCAGGTAAACTGGGTGAACAATTACCACAACGACATCCGAAAACTGGTTGGTGATGAGATGATCAAACAGCGACTTCACATATTGTACAAATGGCTCATGGAGAAGACAGCCCCCATATGAAGAGGATCCGAATGGAGTTGATCCAACTTCAGCATAATTAAGAGCGCGACCTTCCCATACTATACTGACCAAGCATGGCTGACATATATCTGAAACTCGATGGCCTACCTACCGATTTAAAAATTGAAGAATAAAGGAATTTAATATGGTACTGTAAGTGAAAATGGGGGAACAGATGTCTCAGAAAAAACTTCCAGTATCCCTATATATAATGTCAAAATCCTTACACAACTCCAAGTATGTTTTTGCAACTTCTCGCGAGCAAAGGGCAATTTATGGGTGTACCATGAGAATACCATTGCAAGTGGTGGTCATAGACACATACATTGATAAGTGAAACTTCAAAAATTTATAAAACTGACTAAGTGCAATGTTGTTGTTTTTTTTGGTGACTACAAGTGCCGTCAAACCTACTTCTAGAGATATCAGGCGATTAAACAAACTACTTACGAAGAGGAGAGCTATTTTACAGACAAAATGTGAATAGCCACTGTTACTGGGGATGTGGGGGATTTCAATAGCCAGTGTTGCCAATAGCGCCAGGGGGTTTCAATAGCCAGTGTTGCCAATAGAGCCAACCTCAGCAATCGATCAGGCTTGAAAATGTGAATCTAGGTGGGGGAAGACCTCAACATGCCTGTAAAAGGCAGTTAGCAGGTGTTGCAGAGGAAACTAGGATCAAGTGAGCCAGGATAGAACAACCTGTGTGTGTGTGGAAGGCCACCACAAACCAGTTTGTCCCACTTACATTTGCACTCCTGTCTGTACTAGGCCGGTTTCATATGCTGACACAGGCAGAAGTTACCTACTTTTCTAGCCTTCCTTGACAGACCGCCTACTAAAATATGATCGGAAACTCAATAACATTAAAAAAAAAATCAATGATGACTCAATTATTATTTAAACAAATAAGGACAAAGAAAAGCCAAAGGTTTCTTAATACATATATTGGAGTATGGACGATAAATTACAAAAAGTTTACACAAGGGAAATATAGGTACTTAGAAACAGTCAATCTTCTCGCAACCAAGTCGAGCCAAACGAGCTTCGTACTGTCCATAGCATGATGAGCACTTTATAAATTAAGGAACGACGCACATTATACAAAAGAACGACATTACGATGAATAAACAAATCAATCGCATAATTCAACTCCAAAATTGACGAGAACAACTTAGGACATTTTTGCCGGAGGAAATTCATTCGCTCGAGTGAGAACGAATGTTTTTCCAACCCTTAATTTCTCTCACCAAAAATACATGAACGTGCAAAGCTACCCAATATTAACAATAGACAGCTATTTCTAAAAACTTAGCTTGTACTTCAGTCCTTTTCGATACGAAATTTTAATTTAGAAAAATATTTCAAGTGCTCTGAACAACAAACCAGCACCTACTTCGACTTCGCTCTCCATGAAAAACAAGAATAAAAGTTCGGTAGAATTAAGAACATCAGTGTTGAGCACTCGAAGAATTTAAATTGCGATCAATTGGATAAATGTAAAGATCTTGAAATGATTGAACAGCTTTTATAGCTCCACTTAGAAATATAAATCTGACTGTACTGCTAAATTCATTCTGGCAGAATGGAACGTTAAATGTTTCCCAACATTCCACATTATTTGTTAGTGAAAAGAGTGCAAGCAAGCGTAGAAGAACGAGGTACAGAACTTGAGCACTGCTTCTGACGAAGTTCATCAAATAAATATAATAATTCAATGTTGTGGATTTAGTGTTCAACACTTCATTCAATACATTCATATTTATTCAAAATAAATAGGTGATTTACAGTAATGTAAAGAACAAGACAGATTCAGTGGTGTAGGAAACGGTAATTGCCAGTACCAATGGATATGAAGTGTTAACTGAAAGTCAACTAAATCATCTATATTCATTATAGGTAGTTATAAAATAATGTCATAAAGTCAACTAACAATCATATTATCAAATAATATTGTTAACAAAAAATACAGGAAGTCGATTAAAAAAACACCATTTTATCATTTGGCGCTAAAGGACTTGGAGGTCTCAAGAGGAGGAAAACATGGCCACTGGAAATGGCGTCTTATTGGTCAAGCTTTTTATTCATTTTTTGAACATATCAAGCCCAATAACGAGCAACTATGAGAAGGTTGTAACCTCTATTTAGGCAAAATTGCTACACAAAAGGTGAAATTAAATTGGCAGTGAAATTCCCTTAAAATGACTTGACGATGCTCTTTTAGATACATACCTAATATAGTAGTTCGCCTCAGAATGTACAAGTTGGTGTCAAAAGAACTGCAGTGATATTCAAGAAAACCTGAAATTTGTTGATGCAAGGAGCAACAACAAACCATTAAGAAAAGTTGTCTACAACCCGAGTAATGAATTACTGTTTAAACAAACATGGATCCTGCAATGTCAGTACTATCCATGCAAGTTAATGGAAAATTCCAAGAAGCGTTAGTCATGTTACACAACTGAAACAGGTTATTCAACCAAACTATTGATTTTCTTGTCTGAGAATTCAATACGATCCAAGAATGTTATATATTTGTTATCCCTGGATTGGCTACTGATACTTTCTGTATGGCCCAATGGAGGCACTCATCGTTTTAGATCACAAACATAACAATGTGATCATTCCTCAATGAAATTTTGTGCAGCGTTTTATTGGACACCACGAGAGTGTGTTTGTATCTTACAAGTTTTGAACAAAAATAAAGCAGGCCCTAAGAGAAGGAAATCACTGATGTCGAACCTTTAGTATTTTAATGGGCTATTATCATGTACCCACAAAGAATATTTTTGGTACTGATTTTATAACCAAAGAAGATTTTGTAATCATATTCCTGTACGCATTTGAAAAAGTTGAAAAGTTGCTTTATGGATGAAGAAAAACATGTAAAATAAAAAGGCAAGTCAAAGAGGCTGCTTGCTTACGGCTACAAAGCGTTGACTGGCCATTTCCCATCTGCTGCCACCGGCCAGCCAATCAGAACCCTTATCCGCACAACGTCACAGCAACAGCAGGCCCGCTTTCCTCGCCTCTTTTTTGAAATCCCACAGTTTGAATGAAAGTGCCTCAAAATATGAAGGAGGCATACATCCGATTCAGTCCTATTACAGTCTCAAATCATAAACTATTAAGAAAAAACGTCTGCCAATTCGAGTAGGCAGTATAGCTTCCTCACTTGAATCACATGAACGTATAGAGTAGTTGGGTAGGTTCGTTTTGATATGGAACCATCTGCGATCAAACCACCGTATACCCTCAAAATTTCAGCTCAACAACTATGTTTCGCGTAGTTAGAAACGTTACAAGGAAATGGTGAACATTTCATGTTCGCCCACACGCAGACGAAAGTTACATCACAAGCCCGATGAAATTCATTTGTAACTATGAAAGTATTGTTCCCGATCGGCCCTACAAGTTTGAACTCATTTCAACGACATTTAAGGTAGCTATGGGTGTTTCAATTATTTCACGTTTGCGCATGCGCAAAAGAAAGTTACTGTAATTTTTCAATGATTTTGGTGTGTGACCATCTGTGACCCATGCACCCACCCTCGAAATTTCAACCCATTTCGACCATTATTTCGAGTATTTATGGGCGTTACAAGGAATTACCACAGACAGACAGAAACGGAAACAAAAACGTTCCTGGATGTTTAAAACGCAAAATGGTAGTGAAAATTTTCATTTTGGAGGACATAATTTTTTTTTACTCAATCACGAATCCAAGGCTTCTACCTTCGGTAGTGAGGAAGCAAAATACAAACAGAATTCATAATAATTGCCTGCTGAGAACCTGAGATAAAATTTGGGAGATCAGTTTCACCTATCTATTGAAAGGATCTTGATGAACACAACTGGATGGCAGTGTGTACAGTAGGAATACAATGCTGAGGCAGTGAATGGCTCTAAATACTAGACAATTCCTCCGATAAAGAAATAAGGGAGCATAAATACGCAGTAGGCTTGATGGAAATGCCCTCTTACAAATCCTGAAATGACTCAAGTTATCTAACAGTTCAGTTGGACAGACCTAACAGTTCATCTGAAGGTTGAACATTTCAGTTCCTCAGAGAGCAGTGAAAAACGGAAGAACAATCAAGATCAGTGAGACTTCCCAGTCAAGTTGTTTGGTGGATTAAAATTCTGAACAGATACCAGATACATTAGTGCAGCTGTACATAAATTATTATTAAGTTATGAGGTTCCTGAGGTTCGGCCAGTAAAAACGACTTTAAGCCAACGTTTCGCTGAATTTATTCAACATCTTCAGGGCATAGAGACTGTGATGATGATGATGCACTGATGAAGATTATGACTATGATGAACAGAAGTTGATGGTGATGATGAATTTTAAGCAGTTTGCTGACAATAATAATAAAAAATGCTTAAAATTCATCATCAACTTCTGTTCATCATAGTCACAATCTTCATCAGTGCATCATCATCACAGTCTCTATGCCCTGAAGATGTTGAATAAATTCAGCGAAACGTTGGCTTACGTTTTTACTGGCCGAACCTAAGGAACCTCATAACTTACTTATTCCAGACGTCAAGAACCTCATCATAGTCAATGATTATTAATTTGTGTGAATCCAGTTCCACGCTCCAAGGTACAGGAGCAATACGTACGCTTACTGAAATCGGTATAACAACGCATGTTTTCAACCGTACCCACTTAGTTCCCACTTTTGAAACCCAATTCGCATCGTAGCTTCCAAACTTTGCTTCAAATCGTTTCTCGACAAATGAATTAGTGTTATGGTTATGGCACAAACCATTTTTCCAACTTGACTGTAATACACCCAAAAAAAATCTTCATGGTCAAATTTCGTCAGACACGACTAACGTTTCGATTAATTAATTTTACTATTTACACTAGGTACGTTAGTTTTTAATTTATTCATCTTTAATTTCATTTCATTCATTTTTAACTCATTAATTTTTAACAAATTTATGTTTTGAGGCAATTTGTAGTAGCAATAAAAAATGGAACATCAAGGGCGCACATAATATCCAAAGGTAGATTGCATTTCAAATGTATACATAATATTTTATAATTTACATGTAACGTAACGATGTTAACGTAAGGGTTCACATAAAATCCAGCTACACACAGTCCTCAATCATCAGGGGCCTGTTCAATTACGCCGCCCTGAACTATGCTCGAAAACCAAGGAATATTTAGGCTAGATTTTAGTTTTATGAGATTTCTTTTAAAAATGATTTGCACTGATGAGTTTACTCCAGGAGCTGGGCCAAACAACTTTACATGGCACCAGTGGTTACAATACTGTCAATCATTACAGAACAAGACTGCGTATCTTTCCGGGTCCATACATGGCGAATTGAATTTGAATAATCACAACCAATCAACCCTCCAACTCGGACCTTTCTACGTGCCAATCCTTCTTTAGGGCCTGAACCCCTTTGTGCAGGGAGGTTACAAGGCTACATATGAAAATTGAGCGCTGAATTCTGAGTGAAATGTTCACTAATTGGCAGTAATGATAGATAACGGCTTGAAAAACTTAAATGTGGGTTCGCACATTTTAACTGTTCCAGTTTAATAAGAGTATCAACACCAATGAACAAAAATGGGCATCACTAATCTTTGTCATCGAGTTTGTTCAGTACGTACTGGAATTATTAGACACACATAACTAACGTAAACTAGACCATTCAAATGGGACCACAAGCTATGTTTATCCATCAATCGCACACTGTTCATTTGATAAAAATACAAGGAATGGCTTGGAAAATGAATTGAAAGGAATTATAACACACAGTAAAACACTTGAATACATAAAACTAAAGGAGTGGAGCTTAGGAGCTGCGGGAATCAGGGCTACGAGGGTCCATACTTCGGGTGTCGGTGTCAGTTTGACTCCCTTCGGAGGAAGCGCTGCTTGAAGCATCCGATGCTGTGCGTTTCTTGGCTTTGTACTCAGTGATGACGACCGTCACGTTGTTGACTGTGATCTCGTCCGTCTGTGCGGAGCTCCTGTCCACGTTTTTCAGCCTCGGCGGCCTCCAGGTCTTCTTGGAGGACTTCCCTCCGCTCCCCCGCTTGTGCTTGTCATCCTTCGAGCCTTCCCTCTTGCTCTTGAAGGGGGCCGACGTGTACTGGGGGACGGCCTGCTGGGCGACCAGCTGGGTGTTGATGCGAGGTTTTCTCGTCGATGTTCCTTTCCTTACGTCACACATGAGGCATTTAAAGGCTTCAGCTGTGTTTCTATAAGTGCAGACGCTACAATCCCAGTAGTTATCCTCCAATACTTTGGCCTGCCGTTTGGTCCTGATAATAGTACAACATTACAACAATTTTTCAATTCAATAAATTGCATCGAAACTCCAAGCAAACAGGTTTTTAATTAAGACGGTTGGACCGTCAAGTTCATCAAGCAATAGCTAAAGGTGCAACAGCAACACTGAGCTGGTACAAACTTCCATTTAGGGCGGGTTTATCAATCGCAATGCTAAACAGGCAGTTCGATAAACCACAGTTATAAATAACTGTCGCCTACTGAATTGATGAGTTAATCAATGCCAACTGACAGGAAAACGTTAGTTAGAGCACGGATACTACAGTAAATCGATTACCAACTGCTGTAGAAGGCTGTGGGTAACCCCAAAGAACCTCTGTATCTGTGGGTTATGATGCCAATTTTCGCGGGTGTTGTTACAACTGTTGAGGGGTTGTTCCTTGAAGGGCTTCGGAAAAGTTGGCTCTGTCGTTTGGCCGTCAAACATAGCAGCCAAATGATAGGATCGTATTTTAGTCGTTGTTATAGAAGATTACTTCTTTTTTTAGTTTTCCCATGTTCTGAACGTTGGACAGTGATGTTCCTCGATTTTCTATGTAGTGAGGTAGGTACCCACCTAAAAGTATGTCAGGTAGCAGTTTTTAAGCTCAGCCATCAGAAGGGCGGCCAACCAATTTTTTCGTTTTGATACCCATTATTCATTTGACAAACTAAACTCATGAACTTTTCGTGAAAAGGACCTAAACAACCAGGTCGACTCTATTTCTCACCGTGTACGGCCTCATTTCCCACTCCAAAAATTCTGAAAATGCACTTTTCTCGTCGTCGCTGCTATCCGAAGAATCTAAATCGATGGCATCCATAATAACGACGCAGAACAAAACTGAAATTGTATGAAACGGACTCACTTTTTGAGGTTAGAACTCAATAAACCTCAGCTAACATTTTTATTGGCCCGTCCTCAGACCAGGGGCCCATTCCCAAAGAATTTTCAACTCTCACTTTGTAAGTCTTCATTTGTACTCTTCATTTTGCGGATTGTGAAAAGTAGGAGAACTTCCTGTTCCTAAAGACTTTGCGCTCCCACTCTGCAGTTCTACTCGAAACAAAGAGTGTTCTGAAGAGTAACCTTCGTTTTGTGCAGTAACCTCCAATAACTGTATCAAGGTTTGTTTCAGCTGTGAATACAACATGTACTAGTTCAGTGCGAGAACTGAAGGGGGGGGGGGGGGGCATGAATTTTTCGGTTTATGAACTGAACCGCTGGAACGCCTGAACTAGAAACCTTCCTAACAAAAGACTATTACAAAATGTAAGCAACAATAATTTTTATTCAAGTGAGAAGATCAGATAATATGCAAACTCTGAGGAGGTTATTTTCGAATTTTCAGTTCACAACCTGCCCTCTGTTTGGTGCAAGAAGTTCGTTCACGTCTAGTTCAAGAACTCGTGGTGCTGGAACGCAGGGCAGGTAGAACAGTATGTGAACTTAACCTCGCTGGAAAGCTTCACAGCCCGCAGAGTGACTGCGCCGAATTAGTACATGGACTCAAGTGCGCTGGAACGAACCTACATTTTATCGTTGCTGTTTCCTATTTCATCAAGTTTTCGGCCGTTTTCCGTCTTTCATTCTTCAGTCTCCTGTCTCCCATCACAAGTAGTTATATTCGATTTTCCCGAATTATGTAGTTTAATACCACACAGATGTACTGCAGAAAACAAACGTGCAGCAGCGATTGGCAGTTCACCTTTTATTTAAAAAAAAAATAGGTAGGTGGTCAATTTTTATCCACTAACAAGAACAACCTGCCACTTCCTAACCTCTCCTTCCTCCCAAATGTTGAGTATTGTGATGGCCTCAATGGAGCTAACTTCGATGATATTTTTGATGCTTGCCCTCACACTAACTAGACCATCTTTAAACCTAATCGAAAGATCGAATTCTCTTCTTTTTATCGACACTACCAAACAATGAATTTAACGAAGAAATAAAACAAAAACGAAGTCCTTGTCACATGGGTTTATTATTCTATTGAACACACCTACAGAAATGTTGGCTGTTCATTTATTGTTTCTTTCACGTGAATTAATTGAAATTGCTATTTCTGATGGTTTCCACCAATTTTGGCCCCCAAACACGAATTAGGTAGGCTCCTTTTTTTCTCAAATTATCTTTGATCATTGGTAGTGCCATTTTTAATAGTCTTGATCCAAGTGTTGACACTTTTTGTAGTGTTATTATAAAAAGTGTTATCGTACAAATTGATGGTGATTTCAGACGATCTCCCAGGTTTTTGACTCATAAAAAATCAATTTTGGGAGCTGAACATCTGGTACAACCTCAATTTTCCACTCCTTGGTCAAAATCGACTTCATATTCGGTCTTCTCGTCCCCAAAAACATGGAAAACGATACCTCAAAAGCTCATTTTACTAACATGTTACTAAAACACAAAAACGCTGCAAAGTCCTTGACACATGGGTTTATTATTCTATTATTTTATTGCTCTACAGAAATGCTGGCTGATTATTTATTGTTTCTTTCATATAAAATAATTGAAATAGCTATTTCTGGTGGTTTCCACAAATTTTGGCCCCCAAAACTTGAATTAGGTACTACGCTCCTTTTTTCAAATTACCTTTGATCATTGATTGTACCATTTAATCGTCTTGATCCACGTGTTGACACTTGTTCTAGTATTATTATACAAATTGATGGTGATTTCAGACGATTTCGCAGGTTTTTGACTCATAAAAAATCAATTTTGGGAGCTGAACATCTGGTACAACCTCAATTTTCCACTCCTTGGTCAAAATCCACTTCATATTCGGTCTTCTCGTCCCCAAAAACATGGAAAACGATACCTCAAAAGCTCATTTTACTACTGTTACTAAAACACAAAAAGTACCTATTTTTATACACATTTTCACTCATAACTCCCCTGGATATATTCCGATCGGGCTGAAAAGTTTCGGGACACAACTAGGGCCCAAATGGAGCATTTGTGCGAAAGAACGAATTTTTTAGACCGAAAATGAAGCCGGTACACGTGATACAGTACAGTGTTATTATACAAATTTACGGTGATTTCAGACAATTTCCCATGTTTTTGACTCATAATAAATGAATTTCGGGAGTTTAACCTTCGTTACAACCTCAATTATTCACTCTTCGGTCAAAATCAACCTAAAAAACATGGAAAACGATACCTCACAAGCTCATGTTCACTAAAACCTCAAAAATCCCTTGAAACAACCTATTTTTACACCCACTTTTCTCCCATAACACCCCTGGGTGTATGCCGTTCGGGCTGCCGAGCTTCGGAGCACAACTAGGACCCAAATGTGTTCCCAAATGGGGACCCAAACTGTGTGCGGAAGAACGACGATTTTAGACCAAAATTTAACGTAAATTCAAGGCTGAAACTTCGTTAGAACTTCAATTTTCCATTCATCGGTCAAAATCCACTTCATATTCGGTCTTCTCGTCCTAAAAAACATGGAAAACGATACCCTAAAAGCTCATGTTACTAAAACACAAAAAGTACCTATTTTTATACACATTTTCACTCATAACTCCCCTGGGTATATTCCGATCGGGCTGAAAAGTTTCGGGACACAACTAGGGCCCAAATGGTTTTTCGCATGTGTGCGAAAGAACGAATTTCTTGTCTTAAAATGAAGTAGTTATGCATGATACGGCGTGCGGCGGATTCTGTGAATAACACCCCCCCAACATTTTTTCTCTTCCATTTCAAGGTGCGTAGATTCCAAAAATGCAATGTTCGTCCGCCGTCCGACGTATCACGTGTACAGGCTTCATTTTCGGTCTAAAAAATTCGTTCTTTCCCACACATGCTCCATTTGGGCCCTAGTTGTGTCCCGAAACTTTTCAGCCCGATCGGAATATACCCAGGGGTGTGATGAGTGAAAATGTGTGTAAAAATAGGTACTTTTGTGTTTTTTGTGTTTTTCCATGTTTTTGGGGACGACAAGACCGAATATGAAGTCAATTTTGACCAAAGAGTGAAAAATTGAGGTTCTACCAAATGTTCAGCTACCAAAATTGATATTTTATGAGTCAAAATGCTGGGAAATCGTCTGAAATCACAATCAGTTTGTAGAATAACTATAAAAAGTGTCAACACGTGGATCAAGACGATTAAATGGCACTACCAATGATGAAAGATAATTTGAAAAAAAAAACAGAGCGTGATTTGTGTTTTTTGGGGCCAAAATTGGTGGAAACCATCAGAAATAGCTATTTCAATTATAGTGTACGAAAGAAACAATAAATGAACAGCCAATATTTCTGTAGATGTGTCGAATAGAATAATAAACCCATGTGACAAGGATTCTGCAGCGTTTTAGCGAATTTTCGAAGAAAAGGAAGCTATTGTTCTCGGTCCAAAATTTTTAAAACTCGAATTTCCGAAAGATTTTTATACCAAAATCCGTTTCAGACCATCCTGAATTCACTGCCGAAAGACACCAAAAATTATATGTATATATATATATATATATTTATATATATATTTATATATTTATATTATGTATGTGTCATTCCAGACGATAACTCTCGATAGAATTGAGATAAAAAGTTCAAATTTGCACGAAAAATCTGTCTTGGCAATCGACAGGCTAAGTTCGAAGATGGGCAGAATCGGGTCACTCTAAGGGGGAGTTTTGGGGAATTTTAGGGGGGGGGGAAATTACCCATAAATTCCCAAAATGAAAAAGTCTGACAAGTGACACCTCATTTTAAAGGTTTTTGTACGCTGAACACGATGGTGAAATCAGAATTGCGACATCTCATTCCATTCTCAAACTGGAGCACTTTGAAGATGAAGGAACGTGGTTATTTCTTGAGATGTTCTTCCTGGTTCGTCTGCTCTAATCTGATAACGGAATGGGATATCGCAATTCTGACTTCACCATCGTGTTCAGCGTTGGAAAATCTACAAACCGAGGTGTTACTCGGCAAAAAATGGAACAAAAAATTTGTTATGTACCCAATACCTACTCTTCTGGTATTCAAAACATTTTTTATTTCCCCCTCCCCCTCCTTCCACCCCAAATTTTACTTTGCGTAAAAATACTCCTGTTTTAATTTTGTATGGTATCAAGTTGGGAAAACATTGGCCGAAAATTAATTTTCAGAAAATTTTAGGCGGAGGAGGAAGATGCCGAAAACTTCGAAAATTCGCTCTTATAGCCATGCTGCATGACTGTGGTTTTTTTTGGGATCTAAGCACCTTGAAACGCTAAAGAAAAAATTTAGAGGGGGTGCTATAGGTAAATTTTTTTTGCTGAGCGACTACACAGGTGTATTATTCACAGAATAATAAACCAAAACCGGCTAGTTCTCGCTTATAACAACCACTACAATTATGAGTTTGTCATGACTGTCCACTGTATATTCACCCGTCTGACTGCTTAAGATCAACATGAAGTACGATGATACAATAAAGGACCACGAAAATTTGTTTCTACTCAAGTGTGTTCTGACTCTGACAACGATGGATGAGAAGTTTTATGCTGCTTGGATTAGGCTCTGGGGGATCCTAATTAGGTGTTAGTGAGCTTAGTGGGCCGCCCTGGAGCAACTTAGGGAACGAATTCCTCTGATGTCTGTGCTGTGCCTCAACAAGAACTGCTGGTACGATTGTATCAACTTGAAGTCGGTATTTTCAAGTCCTGGACTACCCAGTTGTTACTTGGTTAGATTACTAGCTTTATTTTAACTTTCAAATACCTGTTAGGGCTCTTTTTGTTATCCATCACCGAGAGGACGTCCTCTCAGGCTCCGGGTGGAAACTCCAGCGTACGCCTTTGGTTGCCGTCTGAAGGAAACAGGTGGGTACGACTTGAATAATCACCGACGGACCTTACGAATCAACCCGCGGGTTGAAAACGAACCAGAATCGGAGGCGAACGAACCTGAAGGAAAACAAAAATGATGCAGCATCAGAATATTAATAGATCAGCGCGTTCAATGCTGCGCATAAAAACGGTCAATTCAACTCGAGCCGGTCCGACAAACGCCAGATTATTAACAGTTTCTTAAATTCCCACAAACTCACCATAAATTCACACAAGCATACAATCGACAGGGTCGAAAATATCCGACACAGACGGTCGGTGTTGTTTGTAGAAATCGAAACAGAAAATATATAATTCCTACACACAATATTGACAGCCGCGCACTATACGGCCTACCGTAATTACTCTAAAACATCTTAATAACGAAGTAATTAACAAAATATCTAAGGAAGATATTGAAAAATATGAATAAAAAGTTCAGAAAACTAGGATCAGAGAACGAAAAATGCTCGTAAAAACGAATAAAAAGCTTAACACCAAAGAAGAAATGGAAACGAAGAGTGCGTTGTTTTTGCGAAAACCACAAAAACAACTGTCATATCGAATTTTTTGATCAAGAGCGTCATTTTGTGTATCCTTACTTTTCTTAACAAGAGATGTATCAATAAAATCAGCTAATGTTTTGGCCTTAACAATTCTATAATAATAATAATAATAATAGTAACACTAATAATAATAATAAATAACTAACATTCATTTCCGAAGCAGGAACAAAGTTCCCACCTTTAGTGACGTTTCGATACTTGCGATATTTACTGGTATCGATACTTTCTTTCGATACTTCCGATATTTGTATCCGATCGATTGTGATCGATAGTATATTGATATCGATAAATACTATGCAGTATCGAAACGATATTTATGAACCTAAGTTAAATGAAGTAGAAACTTACCAAGGATGGTAGGCCTGAACTATCGCCTACCTACCAGTAAATGTAAAGCTATAATGTATAGTTATATGTAAATTAAAGTAAATTACTTAGATTAATTAAATTAAATTAAAGTAATATTAGTATATTAATTAGTATATTAATTAGTAATTAGTTATTAATTAAAGTAAATTAATTATGTAAATGTATAGCAAGGATGGAATCTAGTAAATTTTTTTGTAAAATAGGTAATTAAAGTACGTATGTAAATACTACAAAATACTCAGTAAATAAATTACAATATTAAAAACATTCAAACCCTGGCATAAAAATTACTCACAGTGCACACTTATGTTTGTGCAACCTTTCTGTGGTTTTTTTGATGTTGTGAAATTTGATCAAGCTAAACATGTTGTTCAATAATAATCAAAACTCTACATAAATGATGATACCTACTCACCTACTCTCTAAAGCATAATACAAGTCGTTATCATCATCTTCCAATATACTGAAGGCATTCACAATCAAATTGACGATGATTTACGATTCTGAATTAGGATCAGAAAGAGGGAGAACAAAACAAAACTGAAAACAACTTTTTTAAATTCGTTATTGAAGTATCGAATGATACTCTCGGTATCGAATACTTTCTTTCGATATTATATCGTTATCAGTACCAAGATTTCGATATCGTTTCGATACCATTTACCCGATAAATCGAAGTATCGAAACGTCACTACCCACCTTGTATTTATCCGTTGTCTTAGAAATGACAACAGTGGGAGAAGATCAAACTGGCCCAATATAAGTATCCAAACAGCAGCATTCGTTATTTGTATCGCAGATTTGTACCGGAAAACTTCTTCCTTTATGACATAAATTAAACCTGACTGTAAATCGTTAAATAAAATCTTTGAATAAAAAAATTAAAAAGCTCGCGCTGTTGGCAGCACTGGTAGTTGTTGCCCAAGGAAGCCCAACCAGTTTTTCGTTTTGCCTCAGTTGATCGAAAATGGCGACGGGAGACTCGAAGGCTCCTATTCGTCAAGTGAAAAGAGTGCAATTTGGTATACTTTCTCCCGATGAAATCGTAAGTTGCCAGTTCCATTGCATTTATTGATATCTTGTGTATCATTTCGAGCAGTATTCAACTTACCAGATCCTCTGATGAATCGGTTTCCGAATGACCCACTCAGATCACCTTGCATCCTTATGGTGTTCGCTCAACGCGATGGCATTGTCAAACTCGATGTATTCCTACGACGTCTAATACACCACTTCTTAATATTTATGAATGTTCCTCATCACTTTCATCATTCGGCCTTATCGTTTTTATCAAGTGTTTTGGAAGGTTTGGCGTTGGTTCTGGAACATGCGAGTTACTTCCTATTGCATTTCGATGTCCTCGAGTTGCTATGGCTGCTCTCCTTTCCGTCCTTCGCTGCAAATTTTAATGAAATATTGAATTTCCGCGTTTGTATTATGCTAAGTGGGTCTGAATATTGTTGACTAATATGTATTTAGCAGGTACCAAACACGAGATGAATTTTGGGGTAACACATTATTTACATAATTATTTCCGTCGTCTTCCTAGATATAAATAGAGAGTTTTTGCAACACACTCACGACGAAACGAACGAAACGAAAGCAGTGCTGCGCATGCGCACTTAAGACACCGAAAAGTTTGACGAACCGTGACAACGAAAAATACCGGGATCTCGCGGTGTCAGCTTTCGTCGTGTTGATGTGACGAAACGTAATTTAACCTTACATCTGTATAACGCTACCTACCTTCTTCTGTTTTCCTTGGAAAATAAAAATGTTGAGCGTCGTATTCACAGCTGCTTCTTGGCGTCTTGGCAGACTTGACTCCATGTGTGGACATAGATTTGTATTAACCATGGAGTAAAATGGATGAAAGTGAGGTTGACATAACGTTAGCGTGACTCCACCAGCCGGTAGACGCCAAAGCTGAACGAAAACTGAACCGAAAAAGGTTAGCATCTGACTTCGGTCGCCCTATCCGCCATTTCCGTTTCGGTGTCGTTTTCCGTTTCGTTTCGTCACGAGTGTGTTGCAAAAACTCTCTAATCACTATTCGTAATTATACCTACTTCCTCCCTGCCTAGTTCCAGACTTCAGGTACTGATGCACCTAGTTTAGTAGGTTCCTTGAGAGAAGGTTAATTTTGGTTACATAGTTTCGTGCCTATCGTTTTTATTTCACCGTTGAAACTTGTCCTCAGTTGGTGGTAAAATTACCTGGATACCTCCTAAATTCGGTACAACGAAGAGAATAATAGAGAGTTGTTGCAATACACTCACGACGAACGAAAGCAGTGCTGCGCATGCGCACTTAAGACACCGAAAAGTTTGACGAACCCTGACGATGAAAAAAACGCTGCAAATCCCTGCACAACGGTTTATTATTTTGTACAGAATACCCTTCTTTTACAGATCACAGCTCTCTGTATAGATAACCCGTCGATATAATATAATATGTATTATTCTATACATCTTATGTAGAGCGCAGACCCTCCGTAGGTTAGTACCTAACCCCGTACTCGTTACCAGGTACCTACCTAAATCACGAGTTAAATGTTGCTAAAATAATTCTGTCGATGACAAACAGTAACTAAAATGGCAAAAAGAAACGCAAATAATGAAGTTCTGAAGGAAAATTGTTGATGAGGAGTGAAATAGGCGCCCCTTCTGCGTAGATCACTGTTTTCTGTGGTCAATACCTACCCTCGTGGTCAAGTATAATTCGAACCGTTGTGTAATAACTTGCACATCAATAATACTTCAACGGTTGTTCAAGTTGCAAAAGTACCGATCAACAAAATCCAGCCCCTTCTTGGTAGATGAACCGTTGTGTAATAATTTACCCATCAATAATACTTTAAAGTTTGTTCAAGTTGCACAAGTACCTACCAACAAAACCCAATAGTCCATCACTTATCAAAAATGAAATAATATCACAGAACAACGAAATCGACTTCATACAGCCATCCTTGATTATAATCAGGTGCTCCCTAGTGATGATATCCTGGCCGGATTTGTACCGTTTGATTCATGATCGTGTTGACGAAGCTTTTTGGTGCACACGAACAGCTGGACGTACAATGCTCCGGGTGGTCTCAAATAATTGTTTAGCTCAAGACAAATTTATTGACGTAAAAAAACCATAGGTACCCTTCTATCGAAAGTATTCGAGATACGGCGTTCTGAAAATTTCAACCCCTATTTTGAACCCCTTAGAGATGACTGACAGTAACGCCGAGCTTCGAGGACCAACTAGACCCCGAACGGATCCTATAACCCGAATTTCGTCAATTTTGTTTCATGGTAACTAAGAAAAGTGGCCCGTACGGCGGACAGACAGAAATATTTTTATCGCATTTTCGGATTCTACGTAGTACCTTGAAACGTAAACCATCAAATTTTGTTGGTGAGGGGGGGGGGTAAGATTTTTTTTGTTTCATGCTTTCATGAAAATAATAAACCTATACCGGGATCTCACGGTGTCAGCTTTCGTCGTGTTGGGATGACGAAACGTAATTTAACCTTACATCTGTATAACGCTACCTACCTTCTTCCGTTTTCCTTGGAAAATAAAAATGTCGAGCGTCGTATTCACAGCTGCTTCTTCGCGGCTTTCTATGTTAATGCAGGCTTGACGCCATGTGTGGACATAGATTTGTATTCACCACGGAGTAAAATGGATGAGAGAGAGGTTAACATAACGTTAGCGTGACTTCACCAGCCGGTAGACGGCAAAGCTGAAATCTGCGGCGACACTGCCACCAGACTTGACTTGACAGGAGCCACCGGACTGGTTACCGGAGCGGGGGGCGACACTGCCACAGGACTTGACTTGACCGGCGTCACCGGACTCCAGTCCTCCGAAATGGAAGCCATTCTTTGTGATTTAGAATCGAAATCTGATTCTGATGAAGAAATGGAACTAGTGACAAGTTTTCTTGCTTTGAATAAGTCGTGGATGTCACCGTTTGTTTCCGAACGAGCACAATACGGTGAATTTCACACCCTACTCGCCAAACTGAACGATATTCAATTTCAAAACTATTTTAGGATGAGAAGAGAGCAATGAGGGCTGCTTTGGATGGCTCGAGGAGGCACGAGGTGTTGAAAATCGCAGTAGAAGGAGAGACTGGAGTCAGGTCTCAACCCATCCAGACCGGATCAGAACGGAGTCCGGTGGGTGGCTCAAGTCAAGTCAACTCAGGTCCGGTCGCAGTCTCGCCGCTCCCCTTTGAAATAGGAAGGATGGGTTCAGACAGGCACGCAAGTGAGGTCTAGTCAAGTCAAGTCCGGTGGCAGTGTCGCCGCACCTGAACGAAAACTTAACCAAAAAAGGTTAGCAACTCACTTCGTTCGCCCTATCCGCCATTTCCGTTTCGGTGTCGTTTTCCGTTTCGTTTCGGTGCAAGGGTGTTTCAAAACTCTCTAATAATATTCATCAGAACCCAAGCAACTCTTGGCGAGAGCTTTCCTAGTGTTTCCAGAATCAGATCCTCCCCCCTCGTCTCATACACCTGGTATTTGTGACGTCACGCGCGTATGTATGCTGATTTTTATTGATCTAACCCTGAGGGATTTATGCTGAGAAACAACGCTTCAGAACAATGAAGGGTGGATAATCCGAATTTGGGGTGAAGAAAGGCTGAATTCTGACCGGTATGCGTTGCCTACACCCTACACCTATAGCCAGCCTCGTATATATACACAAAAGGAGATTGTTGAATGAATTCATTATTATTCTGATAGATACTTACCTTTTTTATGGATACCTACATTGTACCAACTGTAACTGTAGTGACGCCATCACTCCAGTGGTGACACGGAATGTCTCAAAACATTTACAGAATGGGATTTGTAAATCCTATGCGCAATAAAAATATTATTATTATTATTATTATAAATTGGGAGAATGTTGAATGAACTTAGCATTTTTTAAAATTCAATTATAAAGTTACACCATGCACCAGCAGTAACCACGTGATAACTAGAATGTCGAAGAAATGGAGTTTGCTAAGTACGTCCTCTGAATGCCCCCCCCCCCCCCCCCCTTCCGCCATTTTGAGTTTGAGTGGGCAGTTATCGTGGTTTGGTTATTTAGGTATATTGTTTCTGAAAGCTGTTGATGAGTATTTAGACTCGAATCGGTTAAAACCCTTCTCTTTATTTTGCTTCCTCACTACCGAAGGTTGGGGAGCTTTGTATTCGTGCAAGTCGTAACAAGTGTGTCCCCCATAATGAACATTCCCACTTGCATTTTACGTTTCAGACATCAAGGAACATTTTTGGTTCCGTGTCTCTGTCTGTCGGTGGTCAATTCCTTGAAACGCCCATAAATACTGAGGGTAGGTGCGGGTTCGGCCACAGATGGTCCCATACCAAAATCATTGAAAAGGTACGGTCACTTTCGCGTGCACATGCGCAAACGTGAAATACTTGAAACGCCCATAACTACCTTCAATATCGTTGAAATGAATTCAGACTTGGAGGATCGATCGGGAATAATACTTCGATAGTTCTTTATGACTTTCATTGGAATCGTACTGTAACTTCCGTCTGCGCGTACGCGAACATGGAATGTTCACCATTTCCTTGTAACGTTTCTAACTACGCGAAAAGTAGGGAGCTGAAATTTTGAGGGTATACGGTGGTTGGATCGCAGATGGTTCCATATCAAAATCATAGAAGTCGTGCCATAACTTGCGCATGCCCAAGCGTCAGATCCTCGTAGTACCCATAGCTTTACTACCCTGCAGATCATCGTAAAAGGGTGAAATTTTGAAGATAGATGGAGGTGAGGTGTTGGATGGTTTCAAATGCATGCATAACCCATGCATGGATGCACTCCACCTGCCCACTGAATGAACCTACCCAAGTATTCTATGCTTTCTTGTGATTCAAGTGAGAAAGCTATACTGCCTACTCGAATAGGCAGACTTTTTTTTTAGCAGGGTTTTGAAAAATCAAGGTTTCATTAATGCAGTGGGGGAGGGGGGGGGGGTGCTGAATGGGTAACATTTACAGCAGACTGAGCACTTGCGTTTACCTTGCACCTCCGGTGTTAATTGGTTATCCAAACGAAGTCGTTTCACCTGCGTCATTGACTTTCGCAATAAATTATCCCTAGAATCAGTTTGTCTTCAAACTTTTTCGTTGTTTTCTAACGTGTGGAAGGATATTGAGTGATATTCTGTAACTACTTGAGTGATTAGAGAGTTTTTGCAGCACCCTCACGCCGAAACAAAACTGAAAACGACACCAAAACTGAAATGGCGGATAGGGCGACAGAAGTCAGATGCTAACCTTTTTCGGTTCAGTTTTTGTTCAGCTTTGCCATCTACCGGCTGGTGAAGTCACGCTAACGTTACGTTAACCTCTCTCTCATCCATTTTAATCTGTGGTTAATACAAATCTATGTACACACATGGCGTCAAGTCTGCATTAACATAGAAAGACTTGAAGAAGCAGCTGTGAATACGACGCTCGACATTTTTATTTTCCAAGGAAAACAGAAGAAGGTAGGTAGTGTTATACATATGTAAGGTTAAATTACGTTTCGTCATCTCAACACGACGAAAGCTGACACCGTGAGATCCCGGTATTTTTCGTTGTCACGGTTCGTCAAACTTTTCGGTGTCTTAAGTGCACTTGCGCAGCACTGTTTTCGTTTCGGTGCTGCAAAAACTCTTTGATGTTTTGGGTTGACGATAAATGTGAACGCTTCGTTCATCCCAGCAAAATGTTGAGAAACAGTTGAAGCATGTTGAGTTGTTGTTTTGAATGATAAATCTTTCTTGAACATCTCGCCAGGCGTCTCGCTTACTAAACGGGGGTGTGGCAAGGAAATGAGCGAGGATTTGTACAAGAAATACCTACGTACCTAATTATTTATGTTGTGGTGAACCCACCAAAGATCAGGTGGTTCGTGTAGCTACCAGTTGTGTTGATCCCACAGCCGAGTTTTTTAAATAGAACGGACGACTGTTGACTGTTACTGTTGTGTCATTAGCACACAGACCGAATGATAGCCTTGTCTGTATGTCTTGGTTTTTCTAGATAAGCCCCACGGATTCGTCAAAAGACGACTTTCGGTCGCTAGATTAGCAAGTTCTTCATTGTCACACTGCCGTATCTGTCTTGCAAAGCCATTTACAATTTAGAGACTTGGTTCTGTTGTCCAAACCTGCTTGACAGAGTCTGGATTAGGTCGCACTAATAAGTCCGTACCTCCCCCGGCAAATCAGCGAGTTCTTTTCTTTGGTTTCCGTCATGCATTCCTAGTTATTATCCTCTGTGAACCACATATTCTTCCCAGGTGACGTTGCTATTGTATGGCCCTTTGTGTGCTTAGCAGTCCTCTCTGTGGCTCCTTGCTGCAGGTCGATTGTTAGCGGGTGTTCTGAGCTTTCCTGGTCTTGAGATATGGATGACCAATCCATGACAGCTCTTGGTTAATGAACATGTACTATCTGCACACAAAGACCACTTAAGTTAAGTTCACATGGAGACGCAATTCCGGACGGCAATCCGGCACAGCAACGCATTTGCCGGAATTTTTGCCACAGAGGCGTTCACATAGCAGCGGAATCATAACAAAACGCAATCGCAGAAACAAACAGTTGCTCGAACTCGTAACCGCGAAATCAATCACATAGGCGAATTTCAATATGGCTGAAAAACCAAACGAGAGGTGTGCGCAGTAATCTCTGCGCAGATACGGCAACGGATCCGACAGCGGAAAATATCTGGAGATTTTGATATAGTATCCAAGGCACTGCTTTGCAATAATCCATTACCCGTTGGCCAATAGAATTGCAGAACGCATAGCCCTGCCAGTCTGCCGTCCGGAATTGCGTCTCCATGTGAACCTAGCGTTTTGGTGCTGATTTTATAATCATCTTCCTCTATGCATTTGGAAAAGTTCTTTATGTATAAAGAAAAAGGCGATTTGAAGAAGCCGCTTGCTTTCTTCACAAGTCTATAACACAGTGACAGGCCAATTGAAGCACTGAGGTCATGGAATTTCTTGTCGAATCCGTTCATTTAGACGTTCATCAAATCCATTTCTCGCCAAAGGGTGAATCAACGATGAAAAAATTAAAATGAACACGCAATAACTAGAATAAAACCTTACTTGTAGGTAACTTTACTCTGGAGAATGTGATGGCGAGAACACCATTTCGCATCTGCTGCCGCCAGCCAATCAGAACTCATATCCTTGCAACATCACAGGCAACAGGAGAGCGCCCGTTTCCCGCCTCTTTTTTGAAACCTCGAAAGTTCGCGTCTAAAAAAAAATGAAGGAGGCATACTTTCCCAGTTCAGCCCAGCCCTATTGCCATCTATCTGACATCGTAAACTATTGAGAAAAAATGCAAACAGAATTCATGATAATTGCACATCCCAGGGTGGCCACCCTTTGTATCAGCATTGGAGCTTGGCCACAACGAACAGGTTCTTTTCCCGGTTAAATTATGCGGCATTTGCATCGTTGTGTGTTTTTGCACGAGTTCAAGGCATGAGCTCCCCCCCCCCCCCCCCTCTTACTCTGCTTGTACGGGCCTCCCAAATAGTGAGGACCGCAGTAGTAACAGTCAACAATAGTCCGTTCTATTTCCAAAACTGTGGGATCAGCACAACTGGTAGCTACACGAAACACCTGATCTTCATGGGTTTACCTCAATATTAAGCCTCTTCAGCCGACTTCATGAGTAGGTTGTCGTTCCTGAATGTTTTCCCAATTGTGTCCTTAATGGACTTGATTTCAAACAAAAATTTACAGTGGTGTTTGTCAATGTCTCAGCATATTTTTTCTCGTTTGATATTGATTCTTGAAGGTTATTGTACCTAAACTACCAGTCTCAGGGAGTTTCTGTTTAGCTCCCTTTTGTTTCTCGAGATACCTACTGTCTTGATATTAATCCCTGCTTTTACTCTTGCAGCGACGTATGTCAGTCACCGAGGGCGGGATCCGCTTCCCCGAGACGATGGAAGGGGGACGTCCCAAACTCGGAGGCCTCATGGACCCTCGGCAGGGAGTCATTGACAGGCTCTCCAGGTGCCAAACCTGTGCCGGTACGTATTGTAGCTTCTGCTTGGAGCTTATTTACTATTTACATACACTTTTCATCAATCGTTGATCTTTTTGTTTAGGAAATATGACTGAATGCCCCGGACATTTTGGCCACATAGATCTCGCTAAACCGGTTTTCCACGTCGGTTTCGTCACCAAAACCATTAAAATCCTTCGATGCGTCTGTTTTTATTGTTCCAAACTCCTCGTTAGTCCCGTAAGTATAAACAACGCTATCTTCTTGATTGACTTAAATAGTTTATCGTACAGTAGACTTGCTACCAGAATCCACACATCACTCATGATTTTTGTTGTTGTTTAGGGTCACCCTAAGATCAAAGAAATCGTCATGAAGACGAAGGGTCAACCGAGAAAGCGGTTGACGTTTGTGTACGATCTTTGCAAAGGGAAAAACATTTGTGAGGGCGGTGACGAAATGGATATCGCCAAGGACCAAATGGAGGGGCAGCAGCAGGTAGGTCTTGACAAGCCATCACAATTGAGTTTATTGTTAGCTATGAAAAATTAAATATTTTAATCATTTCACAGAATTTTTTCATCACCTTTTGAGTAAATCATTGGTCTTGACGCTCGCATCTTAGAAATTACTCCCCCAATGCTATTGCAATTAATGATGGGAATGAAAACGCACAACAGTTTTGCTGCAACAGTTGCGGATAAAAAACGAAGTAACTGTTGTCAAGAAAAGAAAATAACAGTTGTAAATAACAGCTTACTTTCACAGTCGCGTGACAAACCTGAACACTCATAACATAACAGATGTAAAACTGTTGTCAGACAACTGTTACTTTGGTATTTACCTAGTTACCTCATTTTTCCAGTTCGAAATAACCGTGGTATTACCGTGGTATTATAAAGAATGATTCCCTGGAAATAACTGACATTTCGGTGTGTGTGTGTGTGTGTGTGTGTGTGTGTGTGTGTGTGTGTGTGTGTGTGTGTGTGTGTGTGTGTGTGTGTGTGTGTGTGTGGAAACCTTCATTTGTTGTCTGAAGAAGCAACAGAAACCGATCGAGTGGCCTGTTCTTGATACCAAGGCCAAATTGCGTGACTTCTCAAATAGTGCATAAACAGGTATCATCATCGTCTGTGTGAATGGTTGTGGTTCGAGTGTATGAGTACCAAAGGAGGTCCATTAATAGCATTTTTGGTACTAAAATGGATGAAGAAGATGAAGCTACAGTAGTTGTGCAATGGGTTCACAATTTGAGTAGGCAAATTATTGAAAAAAAAAATCTTCTTTCAAATCCATTTTAGAGCATTCTGAATCAAATCCTGTTAAAAGAAATGAGGGATGAACAATATATTCAGGTTTAGAAGCGCATTTCTGTCATTAAAAGGTTACAGACACATCAAAATTAAAATTTCCGAGGTTTTTTTAAAATGCTTCTTTCGACTTTATGTATTTTTACGATACTGGTATCAGTAACGAGTCAGAAGTATCGATATCGTGTTCGTATTGATAGATATAGTTTATCCCTGTCTACGAAACTCCATTTCTCAGCTTCTCTCATGTCCGGTGACATGAGGCTTGATTGACGACACTAATTATGTTCTAGGACTTGGGTTAAGGTTTGATTACTGATCAGCCTGCTGCCTGGTGAATAATTAACAATTCAGTGGCTTGTTATCAAAAATTCGTTAGGCTCTTTATTCAGTTTATCATAATATCTATGAGCTTAGTCGTTAGGCTGATATGAACTCGGTGCCGTTTTGGTAGTTCCAATGTTCTGTATGTACCTACTATGAATCAACTTGAATGTATTGATATGTCTTGTTCAGAATCGCAAACCTGGTCATGGTGGTTGCGGTCGCTACCAGCCCAATCTCCGGCGCACGGGCCTCGACGTCACAGCTGAATGGAAGCACGTCAATGAAGACGCCCAGGAAAAGAAGATCAACTTGACTGCCGAGCGCGTCTGGGAAATCCTCAAACACATCACCGACGAAGAGTGTTTCATCCTCGGTATGGACCCCAAGTTCGCGCGTCCCGATTGGATGATCGTGACGGTCCTACCTGTACCCCCTCTGTGCGTCAGACCGGCTGTTGTCATGTACGGGAGCGCCAGGAATCAGGTTAGTCGAATAATTCGTCTCTTGCACTTCATTTTGAATATTGGGTGGCTTTCACACTGAGGAGACATGTGACGCAACACGTGTTTGACAGATATGTGACCGTCCACAGGAGGACGTACGCACCTTAGCTTCCGGATTTTGAAATCGGGTTTATTGCATTTCCTGATAGACGAGAAGTTTCTGAACACGATGCCGTTTTCAGATTTTCGATATCTCAATCCGTTGAAAATTTATCATTTTTTGAACCTCTGAATTCCGAAAAAGCTGTTTTTGAGAAAAACGCAATAGAAGTTTTAGAAACTGTTTTGACATAGTTTTTGCACATTTTCAGCCTGGTTTTTTATTTTAATTTTTTTCCTTTTCATTAGTAAGTACTAATACTATTGTTGGGAAAGTATTAGATTAGATTTCCATCCAAAAAATTAATTTTTTTCATTTTTTTTTTAAATTGAGATTGGATCAATTGCAAAAAAGTGAGTTTTGTGTTTAATGGTACCATAGTCGCTTTGACTTCCTTTTATTTAATTCCGACTTGATTCATTAGATTTCTAGTTTGTTGCGAACATAATAATGTACCGGGGGGGGGGGGGGGGGGGGGGGCTCACCAAAATATTTTTTTAGGTACTTTAAATTTTATTTAAAATTTTTTTTGCAAAACAAAACACAATCAACAGATCTGATAACAGATGACAACAACACGATAGCAAACTTCTTCTTCGCACGGAAAAAAAGGAAGGTGTGGAAGACCCGAAAAAAGCATCTGAACAAGGAGGTGAGGTACAGGTGGCCCCGGGAAGCTAAGGTACGTTATTCCGCGCTTTGGTTTTTGCGATTTATCGATGATTTCTAGTAATCGATTCGTAAATCGGCTTACGGGTCAAGAAACTACGTTAAATTTCCTATAAGAATCAATAATAACCCGAAAAGTCGATTTTTTTACCCTGACTTCGTTCTCCTGAAAAAGTTGCTTCCAGAAGGTAAGGTACTTTTTCCTGTGGACGGTCACATAATATGTATCTACATATTATGTATCTATAATATGTACATACATATTATGTATCTGAGAATGAAACCGAGGAAACAAACGGGAGCTTTCACCACAAAGACACAAATTTATCCAACATGCGTCCAACCACGCCCCCTTTTTGAGGCCGAATACTGCGTAGACTCCCTTGAGGTGATGATGGGTATTGCTCTGGATTGCGATCCTTGCCATCATGAACGTTTCAGTTCCCTTTCCTCTAAAATATTTACCACTTTACCTTTCATATTGATTTCACGTGATGCATGTCATGAACTCCCAGTCCTGGTTCAGGTCTTCTGACCAGTTTGCTTTTTCCCTTGTACCTTTTCAGTTTTATTTCAGTATGATAGAAAGCAACGAGAGTATTTACCTGAACGAATCAGCTTAGGCGATCAGCTCATGAACTTTTATTTCTTACGCTCAGTGCCGTAACAGTGAGGACTGTTTGGCGTTACAGTCCCAGTAAGGAACTAAGGAAGGTTAACAATGTGTGGAGCTAGAGTTTAGATTATCACTATCAGTTCTGAATCATCTGAACAGGCTCCCTCAGAGAGTTTGTAACGGTTCTCTCATCCTCTCCTCTGGAACGCTGTTCTATCCCAAACGGTTCAGAACTACTGTCTGTCCAAAAAACCAGTAGAAAACAGAAGTATATCGAGCGCCACTGGAGTCCGACTAACCTGTTGAAGGGATGGTGGTGTGTCACCAGTTATGTGGGGGAGGTATAAGTTGTTCTGGAATCACGTAAAGCTTGTTATTTTCCACGTTTTTCTCCTGTAGGTGTCTACTAAAGTAATGAGTTTTAAATAATGAAGTAATTTACTTCATTACTAAAGTACTTCATTACTTAAAACTCATTACTTTAGTAATCAATGTCATCCCATTATCTTCTGGTGTCGATGAAGACATAATTAGGAACAGCAGCTTCATCTGATGACATGTATGCAACGCATGTATTTTTTTACATTCCGTAGTTTTTGTTTCAGTAATTGTATAATATTCTAATATAATTATAACTCAACAATAGTTCAGTGCTGATAGTTTTTTGCAAAAGAGGTACCTACCTAATTTTGAGAATGCATTTTGTAATACAAATTATGCATTCTGTTCCTAATTTTCCTATTGTCTAAGTCCAATGAATTTTTATAATTAATACTGATTTTAGCATGGAACATGCTTTAGCCTTGGACTTAACTAGCCGAAAAATGTGACGCGGGATGGGTAACGCGAAAGTGTCACGAAATTTTAACGATGACTTTCACGTACAACCGAGTAGTTGCTAGGGAAATGAAACTTCTTTCATTTTCATCGGACAAAAATCGTTTTCCATTCGTTGGAAAGCTCTTGATTTATCACGAATTTATTTCGTATTTGTTCTTGGTATTTATTTCGTAGTTTCATACTATAACTATATAAATGGATAGTAAACAATGACGCTTGTTTGGTTGTCACTTGGTTGTATCCTGGTGACGAAGTGAAATCATAACAGTGCGGCTACAGAAGCATGTTCCATGTTTCTTGAATTTTAGCCGTAGGCTCTAAGCAGTAAGCATCCGGGGGTCCAGGGGGCTTACCCCCTGGCGAGGCGTGCAGCGCCGAGTTTTTATTTATAATTACTTATTCATTGTGAATTGAACTTACTATACCTACCTAATGACCTATCTGATTATGTTATTGAATTGACCTAGTGCGCATAATATGAAGATGATATTGTGGATTTTATCAGATTTTTTTTCTGACCAAACCGGTTTATTTTTTCGTATGCACTTGATACAATTTGTATGGAAGCCATTCTTAAATTTACACAAAATATCAGTTCGGTTCTGGCCTAAGGTCATCGACCCGTCCAGGCAGTCTTTGTTGTGAAAGTCATGTGTCCTGCGAATTTGTCCAACACTTGTTATGTCGCTTGTCTCCTCAGAGCCGAAAGCCAGCTTAAGATTCTGTACAAGTTTTAAATGTATCACTCCGTACTTGACTTTTATCTTATTACAGGACGATTTAACCCACAAGTTATCAGACATCATCAAGTGCAATAATGAGCTGATGCGTAATGAACAGTCAGGTGCTGCAACTCATGTGATTGCGGAAAACATCAAAATGTTACAGTTCCACGTGGCAACACTCGTTGACAACGATATGCCTGGCCTTCCAAGGTGAATGGATTGCTTGGTCATTAGTAGGATTTTTTTGGATTGGATTAATTGGATGGATTTGGATTTGTGTGGATTTTACTTACATTTTAGTTTCTGATTGTGTACCCGATCTCAACATTTTACTGATGCAGCGACACTGTTACGAGTTCTGAGACGAGTATCTGTGGTTTCTATTAACTATCTCAATTGGCTTTGTGTTTTAGAGCTATGCAAAAATCCGGTAAACCACTGAAAGCGATCAAGGCTCGACTGAAAGGGAAAGAAGGGCGCATCCGAGGTAATCTGATGGGAAAACGAGTGGACTTCTCCGCCAGAACTGTCATCACACCGGACCCGAACCTCCGAATCGATCAGGTCGGAGTCCCGCGCTCGATTGCCCAGAACATGACATTCCCCGAAATCGTCACTCCGTTCAACATCGATAAGTAAGTCACATTGTTGGATTCCTTGCTGTGCATCTCACGGACTTGTTCCAGAGGAGATGAGATACTTAGTGTTCCCTGGAACCATATTCAAACTCATTCAATAACATTTTACGTCCCGTAGAATGTTGGCGTTGGTTAGAAGAGGAAATTCAACTTATCCTGGTGCAAAGTACATAGTCAGAGACAATGGTGAAAGAATCGATCTTCGTTTCCATCCCAAACCTTCGGATTTGCATTTACAGTGGGGTTACAAGGTAAGTTCTCGATTATAACATCAACATAATCGTTTAATATATCTATTACCACCACACCTTGTTTCCAAGGGACCACTCTACCCAGGCCGGCGCCTGACACAACCTCTATCTACGTACATCCGTTCTCATGCAATCCACGACCTTGCCCATTTTATCAGTTAAACGTCCTACACAAAATCCGAACGGCAATGTAAATAGGACACATTTAAAAAAAAAATCAATAATGGCGATTTTTTTTAATGTACCACCTTATAGAACGTTTTTCTCAGTCTCCGTAAGAGGACGATTTACTATTATTTTTGTTTTCAACTTCTTCGTCCTGCTCAGCTCTAAAAAATCAGCTGAATTAAGAGTTTTGAACTTGTTTAGTGCTGAATTTCGGTTCAGTCACATACTTTTCTCAACATCCCACACAAAACCTAGTGTTTGTTCAAAAAAAATTCCGATAATTGTGTCAGGAGGTCTGTAGAGCTACCTTCTCAATACGAGCATTTGAAAGCGATATTAAAGTCCTCGGAATAGTTCCGAAAAAACGTGTTGTTCTGTGTTTGAAAACACAATTTTACAGGAGCTAGTTTTCTGGTTTTCTTCAACAGACTCCTGTCTGCTGTGCTGCGCTCGCCGGAAGACCCAACAAAACTGATAGCTGATCTTGCCATCATCTACATAGATTCTATTTAGTCTCATATTGTACATGTTTGTCTGTTCCGTTTGTTTCTCCCCATCATGCATGTTACCTGGGACCAACAAAAAATATCGAGTTTATCGGGTTTACCACCGTCATTAAAACAACAGCTATCACCTGATAGATTTATCAAATTGTTCAGTGTTTGCCAGCGGTTTGATGTAGCCCGTTTTCTTTGATGTAGGTAATACTCGTAATTTTGATAGAATGCCTCGTCAGCGAATGAGAACGTTCAAAAAAGGGAGTCATCTAAAGAATAAATAAGTCGATTGTGGAAAAATGTAGAAGAGCAGCTTGAACAAGCGTAAGAAAATCTTATGGTCCGGGAGGTTAGGTTTAGCTTTGGTGCTGTGTAAGCATGACTTACAACCATTGAAAAAACCTGAAATGTTACTAATATTATAGGTATTGTTCAAGATTAAAATCTTTTAAAAAAAAGTTTTTGGGTGGAGTGGTCCCGTTAATATATGTGCATACCTTCCTTGATATGATCCTGTATTGATCAACAGGTCGAACGACATATTCATGATGGAGATTTAGTTATTTTCAACCGTCAACCTACTCTCCACAAGATGAGTATGATGGGCCACAGGGTCAAAGTCCTTCCATGGTCCACATTCCGTATGAACCTGAGGTAAGCGCAGACGTTCTCTTTACATCCAGCTAGAAGTTGTGCATAATTCACATAAATTGTCAAATGAGGTTGTACTTTAAATTATTTATGGTTTGTAGTCAGTGTACGTTCATAACTTAGACTATCTAGTGCATTTTATTGATTTTTGACCATGTTCCTTGTAGCTGTACATCGCCGTACAACGCTGATTTTGACGGGGACGAAATGAATCTTCACGTCCCCCAATCCATGGAAACGAGAGCAGAAGTCGAAAATCTTCACGTTACACCCCGCCAAATCATCACACCCCAGGCCAACAAACCCGTCATGGGTGAGTTCCTGTTTGACTGTCTTCAAAATCTCCTACAGCTGCTGCACATGTAGTCGTTACCACTTAAATCTTGTGAGGAGTTATGTTTGATTTATACGAGATATTGTCTTTACAGGTATTGTACAAGACACGTTGACTGCCGTCCGAAAAATGACGAAGCGGGATGTGTTCCTTGAGAAAGAGCAGATGATGAACATCCTTATGCATCTTCCAGTTTGGGATGGAAAAATGCCAATCCCAGCTATTTTGAAGCCAAAGCCTCTGTGGACTGGTAATTCAGTTGATCATTGGTTTTCAGATAGCAAACAGTGAGGAAAGTCAATAAGAAACTCAGGAAAAACATCCGGAGCAGGACAAATCTACTCAAGACAGTGCTGTTTTGGGGGGGGCGAAAGTGTTGGAATATATATCGCAAAGGAAGTGTGTTGTAAAGGAAGAAACTAGAGCGTTATAATCATTTCAAAGTGTTGATTTTGAGATGCTGAACACAATAGTATTTATGTTGTTGGTAGATCAGTTCCTTGCGTAATTTCTGTGTGACGAGCTCAATTTGGTTTTCAGGCAAGCAAGTCTTCTCGTTGATCATTCCTGGGAACGTCAACATGATCAGAACACACTCAACTCACCCTGACGACGAAGACAGCGGTCCTTATCGGTGGATTTCCCCTGGAGACACCAAGGTAAGCCTGTTTGTCAAACTGTGACCGACAGCAAACTGTGTAATATCATTGTCACTCTTTTGAGTTTGTATTTGGACCACCTGTTTGATTGAGTACGACTTGTGTTTAGGTCATGGTAGAGCACGGTGAACTCATCATGGGAATCCTTTGTAAAAAGACCTTGGGAACGTCAGCTGGTTCTCTTCTTCACATCTGTTTCCTTGAACTTGGTCACGAGGAATGCGGATTGTTCTACGGTAATATTCAGACCGTCGTCAACACTTGGCTTCTTCTTGAAGGTAAAACAAAACCCCATTTTAAATTTCTTCCTTTGGAATACCATTGATTGATGATCGACAATTCAAATATTCTACTGTACTCTAGGTCACTCCATTGGTATTGGTGACACCATTGCCGATCCTCAGACATACATGGAAATCCAGAAAGCCATCAAGAAAGCCAAACAAGATGTCATAGAAGTCATTCAGAAAGCTCACAACATGGAGTTGGAGCCTACTCCTGGTAACACGTTGAGGCAGACTTTCGAAAATCAGGTTTGTTTTACTAAATGATGGGAAAAAACATTTTCTGGTATTGAATCTAAAGGGTTAGTTCCGCTAGTGTAAGAAGTAATATTACCATACCTTCCAGAAGAGTCCGTCGTACTCAACCAGCTAGTGACAACGGACTCCTCCGGAAGGTATGGTAATATTCAAACATTTTTCTGTTTGCTGCAATTTGTCATACATACCATCTAAGCAGATTGTATCTGTGGATTGTATCCGTGAGGACGCTATTTTGCTCACATTATTGGCTGATTCGTTAATATGCCAGTCTCTTATTGCAAGGAGGTGACTTACGTCATGCGAGGTTTGTTTCTATATACCCTCATTACTCTGCAGGTGAACAGGATATTGAACGATGCTCGAGACAAAACTGGTGGATCTGCAAAGAAGTCGTTGACAGAATACAACAACTTGAAGGCTATGGTGGTGTCAGGCTCAAAAGGATCCAACATCAACATCTCGCAGGTGAGGTTACTGGATAATAACGTGGGGCTCGATAATATCAACATCCCCCTGATTCGGATTTGTTTCTCATTCGCTGTTTTTGTTCCTGTGGATTGAAATACTACTGAGCAAGCACATTCATGTTACGGCGGTAGGGATCTGTAGCTGTCTGGGAGGGGAGGGTTTTCTTGGCTTCCTGGCAGTGAACTGATAATGTTGCTTTGTCATGATCTTGCCAACCTTTGATGCACCAGCAACTCACCAGGCAACTCAGTGTTACTGATTATGTGGGTTATGTGGATGTGACTCCATGAGTTACGTGGATTATCATGGATCGTATCCCTTTGCTTGGATTTGTTGATGGACAGTCTTACTTCAGTTGGTTTTAAATTCTTGTGCAGCTAATCTTTGGTGGCCTGTGACGTCTCACCTTCCAGCACTCAAAACAATTTATATGTCTTACTTATATCGATACCCTACAGCTGATACCCTACAGCTGAAGGGGTGAATCTGCATGAGGCGGATTTTCAATTGTACCACTTTCCATTGTTGTTACAGGTTATTGCTTGCGTGGGACAACAGAACGTCGAAGGTAAACGCATACCTTTCGGATTCAGGAAGCGAACGCTCCCTCATTTCATCAAAGACGATTACGGTCCCGAGTCAAGGGGCTTTGTCGAGAACTCATATCTTGCCGGTCTGACACCTTCGGAGTTCTTCTTCCACGCTATGGGAGGAAGAGAAGGTCTTATTGATACAGCTGTCAAAACAGCCGAAACAGGTATTTCACTGCTCAATTTTTGCTCAAATTACATATTTCTTACGTTCAGTTTGTAGTTCAATTACGTACTGCCTGGACCATGTATTTTTAGCTCTGCAGAAAGAAACACATGTTGAACTTATCAATTTCATCATGCATTCAAATTCAACCCAATCTCGATCTTTGCTCCTTTTAGGTTACATTCAGCGTCGTCTGATAAAGGCTATGGAGTCTGTAATGGTCCACTACGACGGCACTGTCCGTAATTCGGTCGGTCAGCTCATTCAGTTACGTTACGGAGAAGATGGACTCTGTGGAGAAGCTGTGGAGTTCCAGAAAATAGAAACAGTCGATTTGTCCAACAAGAAATTCGAGTCTCAGTTCAAATTCGATGCTTCCAATGAGAGGTGAGTGGTTATTATATTTTCAAATTTGGGTAGGATCTGAGGTATATGTTTAACATTTCACCTGCTTGAACTCTGCTCCTCAATTGAAAATTGGCAGTGAGAGCGAAATGTATCAATAAACGTACACGGTTCAGGTATATTAAATCAGGTGATTGACTGTGTCCTGTGCAGGCACCTGCGTAAAATATTCTCAGAGGACGTCCTTCGGGAGCTGCTTGGCTCCGGAGAAGTGATATCCGCGCTCGAGCAGGAATGGGAGCAATTGACGCGGGATCGGGAAGCCCTGCGGCAGATTTTCCCGTCGGGCGAAAGCAAAGTTGTGTTGCCCTGTAATCTCAAGAGAATGATCTGGAACGTACAGAAGATTTTCCACATCAACCAGCGAGCACCTACCGACCTCAGTCCCCTGAAAGTCATTCAAGGTGAGGCAGAGGGATTCCTGAATTACTATGCATGAGTTTGTCGTTATTAAGCAATAGTAGACAAACTGGTTGGCCGCTTCTATTATAGTTGTATCATTTTCATGTCTTGTTCTCTGTAGGTGTTCGAGAACTTCTGCAGAAATGTATCATTGTGGCTGGCAACGACCACCTCTCCAAACAGGCCAATGAAAATGCCACGTTGCTCTTCCAGTGTCTGGTCCGCTCCACGCTCTGTACGAAATTGGTGTCTGAAAAGTTTCGCCTCTCTCACGAGGCCTTCGAGTGGTTGATTGGTGAAATTGAAAACAGATTCAAACAAGCTCAAGTATGTGTTGTTCATTGCCTATTTCACATCACCTGTCTCTTACTTATCGCTTCAGCTGTAACAAAAAAACCGTGTTTCACAGGCTCAACCAGGCGAGATGGTCGGTGCGTTGGCCGCTCAGAGTCTGGGAGAACCTGCCACTCAGATGACACTCAACACTTTCCATTTTGCCGGTGTGTCCTCGAAAAACGTAACCCTGGGTGTACCCCGTCTCAAGGAAATCATCAACATTTCCAAAAAGCCCAAGGCTCCGTCTCTAACCGTCTTCCTTACTGGGGCAGCTGCGCGTGATGCGGAGAAAGCCAAGAACGTCCTCTGCCGACTCGAACACACGACTCTCAGAAAGGTGAGTTTTCTTCACCTGATGGCATTTTTCTGCAAGGCGGAGGCAGTACAAACACCACGGTCTTTTGTAATCATCTATTGGGAGTAGTTACTGGTAAAAATACTGAAATGTAGGTTTATAAATTCCAGAATGAACTAAAATATATGGAAGTATTAATTTATGCAATAAATTACCTATTTGATTTACTTAAACGTTGGGGTGAAGAGATGTTCAAATTTGGATTTTAGTAGAAAAAAATTTATTAATAATGTAGTTGAACTTATATATCAGTATTAACATTTGAAAAAGTATTGCTGTACTTGATTATGGTATTTGACTGGGTTAGAAGTGAATTTTCCAAGCCCAGCTGGGTTTGACATTGGAAATACATCTTTACCACGTGCGATCGTGCGACTCGATTTGTGGCCTAACTATTCATAATTCGTAACTGAAGATCGGCACTCTGGCATTTCAAGTTTGTTGAATGAACATGTTGAGGAAGTAAACCTTGATAGTGTCAGACCAATTTGTGACGGCACCTCGGCTCGCAGCATCATGTTTTTGTATCTTCTGTGATGCTGTGATTCTCCGCACGAAGACCTAATCAACCGCCTGCAGCCTGACTGACCATATTATACCTCTAACAATCGAGGCAACAAACAACTTGCGTCTACAATCGATTTTCTGTTTTCAGGTGACTGCAAACACTGCCATCTACTACGACCCGGACCCACAGAACACTGTCATCCCTGAAGACCAAGAGTTCGTCAATGTCTACTACGAAATGCCTGACTTTGACCCCACCAGAATATCGCCCTGGCTCCTTCGTATTGAACTGGACAGGAAGAGAATGACAGGTACTCATCAAATGCCTTTTGACCCACTCTCCCTCTTCTTGAATAGGAATTTGTGCTGATTTCTCCAATTTCAACATCATCCCCCTTTCGACCCTCTGGGCGAATATTTCGTCCAGTGCTCGTAGTGGATCATAGTGCGCTCTCTCGGTGCATATCTTCACCTTCTTCGTTTCATTATGATCCGTTGATCGTTGATTATGATCCACCGTTCATTATTATGAGCGTTGGTATCGCTTTTTAGCCTCTCAGTACGTTTCTTCCCCTTCTTCCTTTCATTGCGATCCGTTGGTGTTGCTTTTTAGCCCGCAGACCTCCCGAAGGCTTATCAGTGGCCCTATCAATGTTAATGGTCATTATTCACAGTTTAGTGTACATGCAACTTGTCGCGCCATTGGAAGTTTGTTTAGTCACAGGTAGTGGATAAGTTATGACCAATAACATTCTGTCATAAATATAAACAAAATGTTGATGGGATTCTGGTTCATTTCAAGAACCATTCAGTAATGAATAAATGAATAAAAATTTGACAAATCTGTATATAAATTGGAACATATTCAAGTAAGATTATATATTCTGCAATGAAAGTTGTTCATGTTGATTAGTTATTACACGGATTCCCATGGAAAAATCAGGATGATTCGTTGCATTCAAAACAAGTTTATTACAGTGCTGTGGTCCACGTTTATTAGCAACCCTCTTAATAGGAATCCCCATTTAACAGGTTCAAGTTCAGCTAGAATGGAACGGACGTGACTTTCACATTGATTTTACTTTCTTTATTGAATCAAGGCCCCATTGATTAAGATCAAAATGTAGGTCAGTCAGGATATGAACTAGGTGTTATCGATGATTGATGACATTGACATGAAAACGATGATTAATCGCGTACATACTGCATGGTATTCGTATCTCGTACATATTTGAGATCAGATACTGTATATGTATATTAAAGTTGGTAATGTCGTTTAGGATAACATAAAAAATTGAATAATACTGTGGTTTAGGAGTATACAAAAAAAATTGTACAATAATTTGCAGCGTTTTTTACTTTTCATTTGTTTACCTCCCCTTAAATTAGATAGAATAACCCTTCAATTGACTCAGTCCCAACGTGATTCCAATAAGCGGGGCCCACTGTGTAATGTTTTTCTAACTGATCGAAATCTAAAATCAAGTTGTAAAACGTGACAAAACTTCAAGAAGAGACATATCTGCGTGAACCAAAGGAAGAAGTTGTTTTGGGCCGGTGGGTGAAAAAAAGTGTAGAAAGTAGATGTGAGTGACGTTCGGTTTTTATTTCAACAGATAAAAAGTTGACGATGGAACAGATCTCTGAAAAGATCAACGCTGGATTCGGTGACGATCTGAACTGCATTTTCAACGATGACAACGCTGAAAAGTTGGTTCTCCGGATCCGTATTATGAATTCCGACGACGGGAAAGCGACGACCGACGAGGATGAGGCCGTCGACAAGATGGAAGACGACATGTTCCTTAGATGTATTGAAGCCAATATGCTGTCGGACATGACACTACAGGTTAGTACAAACGCTGCAAAGTCCTTGTCACATGGGTTTATTATTCTACTGGACATACGTACAGAAATATTGGCTGTTCATTTATTGTTTCTTTCATGGGCAATAATATTATTGAAATAGCTATTTTTCTGGTTTCTACCAATTTTGGCCAGTTTTGGTTTTTTTTAAACCAAATTATTTTTGATCATTGATGGTACTAGTTAATTGTCTTGATTCACCTGTTGGTACTATTCTAGTGTTGTTATTATGGTGATTTAAGACAACTTCCCAGGTTTTTGACACAAAAAATGAATTTTGGAAGGTGAGCCTCAATTCTTCTATCTTTGGTCGAAATCAACTTCATGTTCGGTCTTCTCGCCCTAAAAAACATGGAAACGATACCTCACAAGCTCATGTTCACTAAAACGTCATCGACAAAAAAACTCGAAAACCCCTATTTGTACACCCATTTTTCCCCCATAACACAACAATCTGATGACAAAATAAATATCTAAATGTACCTAACCATTGTTTTACTACCATTTTCTGATGCGGTTGCAGGGCATAGAAGCTATCGCCAAAGTGTACATGCACTTGCCACAAACAGACTCGAAGAAACGAATCATTGTGACAGAGACGGGCGAGTTCAAGGCTATCGCTGATTGGCTCCTGGAAACTGATGGTACCAGTTTGATGAAAGTCCTCAGCGAAAGGGACGTCGACCCGGTTCGAACTTTCTCCAACGACATTTGCGAAATCTTTGCCGTAAGTCCCCCTCAAACCCACAGTGCTTTGCTTAATCAAAATTTATCGCATAATCCTGTTACCTTACGCCGTATTCTGCATTGAGTTCATTGGCTCTGTTCAGGTCCTGGGCATTGAAGCTGTCCGTAAATCAGTCGAGAAAGAAATGAATGCTGTGCTCCAGTTCTATGGTCTTTACGTAAACTACAGGCACTTGGCCTTGTTGTGTGACGTCATGACAGCCAAAGGCCATCTTATGGCTATCACTAGGCACGGGATCAACAGGCAGGACACTGGAGCTCTGATGAGGTAATCTTGATAAATATATTTGTCGTCGGCTTGCAAGACACACAACAAAAACGCTGCAAATTATTACACAACAGTTTACTGTTTTTTTTATACAGAACACCGTGGTCAGTACTCACCCACGTGCTTCCCCCAGCAAAACGTTCGGCAATTTGAGTTACAGAAACATGTCTTTTTCCACTGCCCCGACATAAACAGACAACCTCGGATTGGAAATTTAACGGATTTCATTTTTGGAACGGTTTCCCATAAAAAATCCTCAGAATAACTCATTAATTTGAACAATTAGGTAATTTCAAAAAATTATAATGAAAGACAATTATGTGCATTTTTATACTGTGCATGAAAGGAGAGAAATTGGCCATTTCACCTGTTCTTTTTTTATTTTCTTAAGTAAAGGATCTCGGCGAGTGCTTTCCAAAAAGTTGCTATATAATTGTGTGCATAATTATGCACATTTTTATTTGCACAATTATGCATAATTGTGCATTTTTAGGTAAGATGCATTTTTGTGTGTTTAATGTCAAAAAATTATAATGAAATACATAATTATTTGCACTTTTATCCTGCGTATGAAAGGAGGGTAATGGGCAATGTCACCTGTTTTCTTTTATTTCCTTAATTAAAAGATCTCTGCGAGTGCTTTCCGAAAAGGTGCTGTATGAGGGGTATCCAGTGATCGAAAGTGGGTGATAAACCAGTGGAAAGAAAGCGAAATGACGTCATAGATATAGGCCCTCACCCCTGCGTCCGCCTGGGGGGAACCCTCAGCGCCTTCCACTCATGACGTCATTTCGTTTTCTTTCTATCCGTTTGTTGCCCAAAATCCGGTTCTGACATCAAAAATTCCTACACACAGAAATCGCCCATTTAGTATTAGAAATGAATGTAGTGTAGGGTAATGCAGGTTGAAAAAAATGTTTCAGTGTGTTTTGATTCGATGTTTTCAACAGTTGAGGTGCCATTGTAGGATCTGCTAACCTAAATAATCAACCAAAATATGCTCAGTGATGAGCAGTTGTAACTCGTGCAGATGGCAAACGAATGGCCAGATTGTGAGTTTGATCTGGAATCATTGACAAGTCCAGCTGTTTGGGTTGCGATTCACCCTTTGTATTATTAGTCTTCCTGCCCGGAGAAATTCGTTAGGTGCGGGTTTCATTACCTGGAGTTAACTTGTTACCACGCGAGTTATGTTAACTGGGGGTTATAGAAAAATAGGCATGCAAAACGCTTTCGTTTTTTCTCCAGCTCCAGAGCGTAACTCGCACTTCCAGGTGGTGTTATCCACCCTAAGCCACTTATAGTTGATTTCTTCAGCATAAATTTGATTTATAAAAATGAGTTAGTGAGGATCTCTTACCATGATTTCCATGGAAACGAATGCTCATAGATGATGACCGACTAAGTACAACATTCGGAAGAGCATACAAAATCCATGTAGGAAGCGCCTTAACCCGAATTTGTCTAAAACTGGCTTGATGAGTTTCTCTTGTGTGCTGAATCCATAGTTTGTTTGTTGAAGCGTGCAAGAAACAATTCCCGTCGGCTTTTCAATATGTAATTGCATAATTTTGTTGCAGATGCTCATTTGAAGAAACTGTCGATGTTCTGATGGATGCGGCGTCCCACGCTGAGGTCGATCCGATGAGAGGAGTCTCGGAAAATATCATCATGGGACAGTTGCCTCGTATGGGAACAGGTGATTACTTGACTTGGATTCGTCTTATTACTAGAAAGTGTCACCGTTATTTCAGGGAGCTAAGAACAGGTTACGTGCCCTAGGAATCGCATTGTGATTGACATAATAGTGTGCTGTGCATAATGAAAAACGAAAACAAAAGTGAAATTCCTTGAATTTTTTTACGATGAGGAATGGACGCGATTTATTTTCTTTTCAAAGATCATGTCACCAGAATGAGAGGAAAGAAAAAGTTCAGTAAATGCCTCGGTTGATTTTTAAAAATTCATCGGAGTTGAGATTTCAAGATAAAACGCTGCAAAGTCCTTGTCACATGGGTTTATTATTCTATCGGTCATACCTACAGAAACGTTGGCTGTTCAATTATTGTTTCTTTCATTTGCAATATTTGAAATAGTTATTTTTGATGGTGTCCACCAATTTTGGCCCCCAAAAACTATTGATCTCTTCTTTTTTTTCAACAAATTATCTTTGATTATTGATAGTGTCATTTGATTGTCTTGATTCACCTGTACTTCTGGTGTTATTGTACAAATTTATGGTCATTTCAGACAATTTCCCAGGTTTTTGATTCACAAAAAAATTAATTTTGGGAGCTGAACTTTCGTTCAACCTCAGTTCTTCACTCTTTGGTCAAAATCACCTTCATGTTCGGTCAACTCGCCCTAAAAAACGTGGAAAACGATACCTCACAAGCTCACGTTCACTAAACCCATTTAAAAAAAAAATCGAAAACCCCAATTTTTACACCCATATCCCCCCCATAATACTCCTGGGTGTATTCTGATCCTGCTGCTGAGGTTCGGAGCACAACTGGGACCCAAATGTGTTCCTAAATGGTGACCCAAATTGTGTGTGGAAGAACGACGGTTTTAGACCAAAATTAAAGGTACATTTTACCTTTAAGGCTGAAACTGTTAGAACCTCAGTTTTCCACTCTTCGGTAAAAGTAGACTTCATATTCGGTCTCCTCGTCCTAAAAAACATGGGAAACGATACCTCACAAGCTCGTCTTACTAAAACACCAAAAAACCCTATTTTTACACCCATTTTTCACCTATAATTTCCTTGGGTATATTCCGATCGGGCTGCAAAGTTTCGGGACACAACTATGGCCCAGATCGAGCCTTGTGTGCGAATGAACGAATTTTTTTAGACCCAAAATAAAGTAGTTTTGGGATCTGTGCTCCTTTAAATGTAAAAGAAAAAATGTTGAGGGGGTCTCAAAAGTTTTTTGCTGAACGAATACATAGATGTATTATTCACAGAATAATAAACCAAAATGCACTTATGTGGCTGATCTGAGTGGGCCACTTTGTGCCGACATGACATAGCAAAACCTCCATAACTCAGGACAACAGAAAACTTCCGACAACAGAAAACCTCCATAACTCCTCGCTGCAATGCTAAAACTTGGAAAAAACAAATTTACCTATGAGCAGTGCCTTAAAAAATCGGGTTAGCCAACATTCAATGCACGAAAAGATAGGAGGTAGGTATTCTATAGATCCTCAGGTTCTCGCTCGTTCTGGTGGCAGTCATGCGGACTTGTTTCCATTATCCATAACTGATGACTTCAGTGGAATAGCAAATGACCAAAAATTCACAAGCTGTGTATGTCCACATGACAAGTATTTGTGTGAAGGTGACGCGATCTTTGTAATTGTGAAGTATTCATACGAAAATCAGGAGGTATTTGATCGAATTTTGGAAACACGTGTCATTTGTTTTGGTGTACGTTCTCCCCAATCGTTGTAACGCCACATGTTGTATTGTGTCTTATATCTGATAGCGTGTTGAAGAATGGTCAGTAGCTAAGTGAATGTCGTTACTTGTGTGTACTTGAATGAGTGTTTCCCGTCCTCAGGTTGCTTCGACTTGCTTCTGGATGCCGAGAAATGCAAGGAAGGCATTGAAATTCCGATGGCAGGCGGTGGGATGGGCGTGGGGAGCGGGATGTTTTTCGCTTCGGCGGCCACTCCGATTTCGACCCCTCCAGGAACACCCTGGACCTCCGGCAGCACGCCGGCCTTCACCGGGCAGCAGTCCTCGTGGTCACCTGCCGGTCAGTATCCTCTCCAATATTACTTGTGACTAAGGGAGATGTGACAGGACTCTGTGTATCCGATACCGAGAAGGTATCGCTTGGTGGTGGGTAAGGGTAGTTTGTTTGAGGGACTCAAGTTCAGTTAGGTCACTCCTTGAAATTAGTTCTTTTGAGTTAGTTCAGTAGTTCATTTGAGTTCCTTTTCGTTTCCAGTTGCACGACAATCACTGAACTAGAACGAAGATAAATATATGGTACCAACAGTTCCTTATTCGTTTGGACTGTCGTTCCGTGACAGTATAAACTTCTTATGTAGTATCCACCCCATCTGAACTAACCCAAACTCCTTATGTAGTATCCACCCCATCTGTACTAACCCCTAAGGAACTGTCGTTCAGTGGATACTATAAACTCTTCACATGTAGTAAAGTGCAATATCCACAGTGTAGTTCTGTGGATACTATAAATTCTTCATGTCGTATTAGTTCACCCCATCTTAATTACTCCCAATGAACTATAGGAACTATTGTTCAGTGGATACTGTTAGTTCTTCATATGGTAAAGGAACTGTAGTTCTGTGGATACTAAAAACTCCCATCTGAATCTCCTCATGAATTATCCACCGTTCCTATGAACTGCAGGAACTAACTCAGGCGCCTTGAGAGTGAGTGAGTTACTAGTTCTTTCTTTTTTAGTCTTGGTTCATAATGAACAGAGCGATAGTTCTTTAGTTCCCCCTTCCTACATCCAGTATCCATCTCTAGACACAGGGTTTCTTAGTTCTTTTACTCTGTGAACCTAGTGAACGAACTTTCAGTGAAGTGAACTAAGTCAAGGAGTAGTCCAATTGGTGGAGTTCGTTTCAGGAGTAGTTCAGTCAGGAACTACCCGCCTCTAGTATTGATCCGTTATCAGATATGGTATCAAATGCCAGATATCGATATCGATATGATATCAAATGTAAACTATTAATACCGATCGATATCAATTGATACTTGTCAGTAAGCGGAAAAACGCTGTACATGAACTAAATGGAAATTTTCACTACTCAAGAGTATGAAACCATTTAAAATTAGGTGCAAACAGGTAGCTGTATGTTTGGTAATAACTTCTGTTGGAAAGTGGCGACATTGGATGGGTCATGGCATGGCCTCAGAAGTAAAGCTGTTTATTAGCATTTATTTTGCTTATTTCTGGATTTCCCATTTTGTTGCATATTTTGAGTTTTGCTAGCGCATATTTTGCTATTTTTACTTAGTTATATGACCATATTATTTTAGGGTTTTTTTTAGCACATATAAATCTGCCTCCTATTGATGAGGACGTCCCTGTAGGCCTACAGCTGATAGCGCTCGCCCACTCATTCTCCAAAAAATGGCGAGTTTGCTCCGCCTCCTTGGGCCAACAGCCAATCAGATGTCAATAGACCTAATACGTCATTTTTTGCCACATTACTTTTAATCACTCTCATTTAAAAAATATCGCTTATTTTTGAAAACGGCCTCCAAACTACCATTTTTCCAAATTCTGATTTTTTGGTTTATTATTCTCTGAATAATACACCTATGTAATCGCTCAGCAAAAAATTTTTATAACCCCCCCTCAAACTTTTTTCTTTTCCGTTTCAAGGTGCGTATATTCAAAAAACGCTGCAAAGTCCTTGTCACATGGGTTTATTATTCTATTGGACATACCTACAGAAAGGTTGGCTGTTCATTAATTGTTTCTTTCATGCGTAATAATCGAAATAGCTACTTCTGATGGTTTCCATTAATTTTGGCCCCCAAAACACAAATTAGGTACGCTCTTTTTTTTCTTTTTTTTTTAACTATCTTTGATCATTGGTAGTGCCATTTAATCGTCCTGAACCACGTCTTGACACTTTTTCCAGTGTTATTATACAAACTGATGGTGATTTCAGACGATTTCCCAGGTTTTTCACTCACAAAAAATCAATTCTGGGAGCTGAACATTTGGTAGAACTCAATTTTCCACTCTTTGGTCAAAATCGACTTCATATTCGGTCTTCTCGTCCTCAAAAACATGGAAAACGATACCTCAAAAGCTCATGTTACTAACATGTTGTTAAAACGCAAAAAGTACCTATTTTTATACACATTTTCACTCATAACACCCCTGGGTATATTCCGATCGGGCTGAAAAGTTTCGGGACACAACTAGGGCCCAAATGGAGCATGTGTGCGAAAGATCGATTTTTTTAGACCGAAAATGAAGCCTGTACACGTGATACGGCGGACGGCGTACGGCGGACGGACATTGCATTTTTGGAATCTGCACCTTGAAACGTAAAAGAAAAAAGTTTGAGGGGGTGTTATAACAATTTTTTGCTGAGCGAATACATAGGTGTATTATTCACAGAATAATAAACCAAAATGCAATGTCCGTCCGCCGTACGCCGTCCGCCGTATCACATGTACAGACTTCATTTTCGGTCTAAAAAAGTCGTTCTTTCGCACACATGCTCCATTTGGGCCCTAGTTGTGTCCCGAAACTTTTCAGCCCGATCGGAATATACCCAGGGGTGTTGTGAGTGAAAATGTGTGTAAAAATAGGTACTTTTTGCGTTTTAGCAACATGTTGGTAACATGAGCTTTTGAGGTATCGTTTTCCATGTTTTTGGGGACGAGAAGATCGAATATGAGGTCGATTTTGGCCAAGGAGTGGAAAATTGAGGTTGTACCAGATGTTCAGCTCCCAAAATTGATTTTTTATGAGGCAAAAACCTGCGAAATCGTCTGAAATCACCATCAATTTGTAGAATAGCACTAGGAAAAGTTTCAACACGTAGATCAAGACGATTAAGTGGCACTACCAATGATCATGGATAATTTGAAAAAAAAAAAAAAAAAAAGATCGTACCTACCTAATTTGTGTTTTGGGGGCCAAAATTGGTGGAAACCATCAGAAATAGCTATTTCAATTATTTCACATGAAACAAACAATAAATGTAGGTACAGCCAACATTTCTGTAGAATAATAAACCCCATGTGACAAGGACTTTGCAGCGTTTTTTCTTTTTCAAAAAATCTACCAAAATTTCAAATTGTGATTTTCATCAAATTTGCAAAGCAAGCGGAGCTGTTCGGCTCGTTCGGAGATGTGAATTACAGATTTTCATTACATTTTTCGTGTGTTTATGTGTATCATTCCGCACGATAATTCCCTCAATTTCCACGGTAAAAGAAATTCGTTCCTGCGCAGAAAAATCCGTCTCCTCAAGATGGATGATGAGTTCGTTACTCAGCCCGATCGCACTGCGCGCAGTGGTCCAAATTTACACATTTTTGATCACAAAAACAAAAGTGATTTAAAAAAAGTTCAGCAACTAATAATAAAATAATTAATAACGAATAATAAAAATAATAGCAAACTGTAAATCATGTTTTTTGGGGGCGCTTGCAACTGGTCTCAGCCCGAATAGGCGCACCCGGTGTACCAAATTTATGCCCACATAAATAATATGCAATTATTTTTATTTTGAACACAATAATTTTGTAAATTTGGTGCGCCTAATCGGGCTGGGACTAGTTGCAATCGGCTCAGCGCTCCAAAAAAAAACATGGTAAACGACACCTCACATGCCCACATATAAAATATACAGTTTATTTTGCATTTTGGACTAGTTTTGTAAATTTGGTGCGCCTAATCTGGCTGGGGCTGGTTGCAATCGGCTCAGCTTTCCAAAATCACACGGTAAACGACACCTCACATGCCCACATAAAAAAATACGCAATTTTTTTGGATTTTGAGCTACTATTTTATAAATTTGGTACGACTAATTGGGCTGGGGCCATTTGCAATCGGCTCAGCGCTCCAAAAAACCATGGTGACGCCATCACACGCCTTTGTAAATCCAAAAATTGCATATTTTTTATGTGTTGCATGAGATGTGTAGTTTACCATGTTATGAACCAAAAAATTGTGATTTTGATCACTCGATGCAGACTGAACGCGCTGAAACTACTCCAATCGATTCTGCGACCATGTTTTTTGGGTCGCAGAATCGATTGCGAGTAGTTTCAGCGCGTTCAGACTGCATCGAGTGATCAAATTCACAATTTTTTGGTTCATAACACATGAAAAAACTACATAATTTTTCAGCGAATGACCATTAATTTAAATGCTCATTTTTCCTAATCAATTCATAAAAATTCGCTCCTTAAGCCATGCTGCATGACTGAAATTTGATTTTTGTATGTTTGTTCAGGTGATGCGACGAATTGGGGCCCCAGTTTTTCACCTTCGGGGGCGTCGGACGTGTCGGGGAAGTCGCCTTGGAGCCCGAGTCACGGGGGCGACGCGTCGCCGATGTCACCGAGCATGTACATGGCGTCACCATCGAGCGGCGGGATGTCACCTTCATATTCCCCGCGCTCACCCTTCTACGCGCCGTCGTCACCGAGCTCACCGACGTACAACCCGGCATCGCCCCAGTACTCGCCGACGTCGCCTCACTACGTGCCGACGTCGCCGTCGTACTCTCCGACGTCGCCTTCCTACTCACCGACGTCACCGTCGTACTCACCGACGTCGCCTTCATATTCACCGACTTCACCGTCGTACTCGCCGACGTCACCGTCGTACTCACCCACTTCACCGTCGTACTCACCGACGTCACCTTCATACTCCCCCACGTCACCTTCGTACTCACCGACGTCACCATCGTACTCGCCGACTTCACCGTCCTACTCCCCGACGTCGCCTTCATATTCGCCGACGTCACCATCATATTCGCCGACATCACCTTCATATTCACCTTCCTCCCCCAACACACCCGCGTCGCCGACGTACTCCCCGACATCCCCATCCTACTCACCCTCTTCCCCTCAGTACTCCCCCACTTCACCCTCGTACTCGCCGAGTTCACCCAAGTACTCCCCGTCTTCCCCGTCGTACTCACCGACGTCGCCGTCCTACAGCTCGTCCCCCCACTACGGCACGACGTCGCCCAAGTACTCGCCGACGTCTCCCACGTACTCGCCGACGTCGCCGTCATATTCCCCCTCCTCACCTTCATATTCACCGTCGTCACCGACGAGGTACTCACCGTCGTCACCCCACCAGTACTCGCCCACATCCCCTTCCTACTCTCACCCCTCACCACAGTACTCACCCACCTCATCCAAGTACTCACCCACGTCCCCAACCTACACCCCCTCAGGGTACTCACCAGCCTCACCGGCGTCGCCCGTCTACTCACAGACGTCACAGTCCTACTCACCGACGTCCCCCAGCTACTCACCAACCACCTCTGCCTACGACCCCTCTGACCCCCCAAACTAATGTAAATAATCACCTTTTTCCCCAACTTCAATTTTCATACAAATTGTGTATTAAACACAAATTTCAACTTTGTACAAAATCATTTATTCAGTTCATTGTGCACATTATGTATTATTATAACAGTGTGGTTTTTCATATATTTATTCAATGGGTTTCCAAGGACTTTACTTCTAAGATTTTTCTGCGTGAATATTTTAGCGCCTACTTATGTTTAAGAAAGTTTCTATGTTTAAATTTTAAATATTACTTTATTTAGTAGGCTGCAGTTATTCAGCCGAACTAGTTCACTCCTGATCAAACTTGAAGTTTTTGCTTTAAAATACAATCTTTTTCTGAGTTGCTTTTTATAGTATGAAGTATCTCTTTTATTACTTAATTTGTGATATATTTTATCTGTACCAAAAAAAAAGAATATAATTATTTATAAGTATTTCAACATCGTTTTTATTCTCCTTCAATAAGCTCTTGAGGAGCGGGGAGGTGTGCTGAGTGAATTAACATTTTATAATTATTCAAAAAAATGATAGCTCAGTGCCAAAAGGACGAAACTGGCTTATTTCAAGATTTTTCAGTTTTTCATTGAATCAGGTTTGTTATGACTGTTCTTCTACTGAGAAGAGGAGAAATTAAAGGATATTAAATTCAATAAAAATCAAAAAACGCTGCAAATTCGTTGTCACATGGGTTTATTATTCTGTTGGACATAGGTACCTACAGAAATTTTGGCTGTTCGTTTGTTGTTTCTTTCATGTGCAGTAATTGAAATAGCTTTTTTTGATGTTTTTCACCAATTTTGGCCCCCGAAAAACTCGAATTACAATACTTTTTTATTTATTCACATTACATGGAGTACAAAATGAGCGAAATAAATGATTGACAGAACCAATATTGCCAGTCTAAAGGCTTAAGCCCGTGGCGACGGGTCAGGAGTCACTAATCAGGACCCGATGTGTATAATTATAAATTTAAAAAGAAAATAAGGAAACAAATGAGACAATAACAAAGGAATATCTCTGTCGATATAAGCAAAAACAACTTACCAGAAAAACCTATGGCTCTACGGAAAGGTAGGCGAAAAAATACAAATGAAGCAGCTAACCTAACAAACATAAATGCTTTTCAGAATCAAATTAGATTGTACAAGATTCAGCGAAATCAAATAGGAAATTACTCGTACCATAGCCTTATATTTGGCCTTTGAACAAGTAGTTTGTTCCCCGCACAATTTGTTGTACAGCACATGAAGAATACAATGAGGGCTCTTTGATGTTAAAATGACGCGGCTCCGAGGAATTACAGTGTTGCCTGCTACTTGGAAAGGAGTGTTATGATCCTGAGCCGGTTGATCGCTGATCACAGAAGGAACTTTGTGGTAAAAACGGTGTTCCCATCATTGCCCACAAACAAAATGGCGGCATCCTCACCAAACAATAACACTTTTGTAGTCGACAGACTACGGATAAGCGAGGTTAGAAGTATAAAGTTGTCACAAAAGTTGCGTTACGAATTTATTGTAGGTTCTACTGTACATGAGTATGAGGTGTAAAAAGTATAAATATGTCCCAAAAATGCGTTACCAAATTTTACGATAAGCGAGGTTATCAAATATCTATCAACTTCGTCCGAAACAAACATTTTGCCCAAGAATCAGTATTTTTACTCTTATTACGAATTTTTTGTCGCTTACGATACAATGTACATCGAGGTGCAACTGATTTCTTCGGTTTATCTACTTCGAGAGTTGTTGCTACTTTTTCTAATTTCTTCCTTTCTCGATATTCCTTCATGCTTCCTGATTGATTTCTTTATTTTCGTCTTAAAAATACAATTTGTACTTCGTAATGTTGAAGTTTCAATTTGTCTGTCGACTTTCCACGTCTCTCGCACAGGGTGCGAGGTCTTTGGATTTTTAACATGGAACATGTTTGTACGGGAGTAAACCGGGCTGGAGAGCGTCCTGTCCTGCCCATGTAAACACTCGGCTCCCCTCCTAAACCGGTTGCCCCCACTCCTGCCACCCAACCCAACTCCTACCACATGCGGTGCCTTCCCCGAGGAGAGTCTGGCCAGAGTGCACTCCGCTTAAAACTGCCGAGGGGGTTCGGCCGTTTCCGGCTGTAGCACCTGCCAGCTACTATCTCACGGAAGTCGGTAGAAGCTTCAGGTAGTTTGGTGGCGCAGTGGTAACGACGTGTATTACATTGAATTAGGTCGCTGGTTCGAGACTTGGAAATCACAAGAAGTTCTTTGCTTCCTCCCTACCGAAGGTCCTCCAAAATGAAAATTTCCACAACCATTTTGCGTTTTAAACATCCAGGAACATTTTTGGTTCCGTGTCTGTCTGTGTGTGGTAATTCCTTGTAACGCCCATAACTACCCAAAGTAATGGTCGAAATGGGCTGAAATTCGGAGGGCAGGTGCGGGTTGGTTCACAGATGGTTCCGTACAATAATCATTGAAATATTGGCTTTTTTTTCATTGTGCAATACACCAGCAATTTCATTTAAGTAAATGAGGAACAGAATCGGCCCCAAAGTAGGGGAGACCGGGGCAAGACGAATCAAAAATTGTTCTAATTGAGTTTTTGGTCATATGAATTGATTTGATACTATTACCAAGCATGGCGTCTTTAACTACAACTAATCACCTACACTATCCATTAAGTAATTTTCCGAAAACGCCATTGAAGAGGTACTCATTTCAAATCAATAATTTTTTCTCACATTCGACGCCCAGTAGAATAATAAACCCATGTGACAAGGACTTTGCAGCGTTTTTTCTCTGTCAAGCTAGGTTCACATGGAGGTTCAATTCCGGACGGCAATCCTGTATGGTAACGCGTTCGCCATAATTTTTGCCGCAGAGGCGTTCACATGGGTGGAATCCTAACCGCCAAAATCAACCAGGAATGTCGAATTCCAATACGGCTGAACAACCAAACAGGAGAGGTATGAGCAATAACCTGTGCGCAGATACGGGAAGAGATCCGACAGCAGAAAATATCTGGAGATTTTGCTATAGTATCCATGACACAGCGTTGCAATAATCAATTTTGCGTCGGCCAATAGCATTGCAGTACCGGATTGCCGCCTGGAATTGCATCTCCATGTGAACCTACTTTTACGTGTTCAGCAATTTCTATCGGTTGCTAGTGTTCTGATCATACATGAGTAGGCGCAAGAAGGTTGCTTTAGTCAGCTTATTTATTAGAAACCGTTTGCGAGCTGACAGTGAAAAGTTTAGACAATATTTTTGTTGAATCCAATGAAATTTGACTGCATTTTGAAAATGATGAGTGAAAATTTGATGATCTTTTTCTATAAGTTTTTCACCTTCCTCCAAGGAAAAATGAAATTTTGGAGACATTTTGGGATTCAACAAAACCAAAATGAACACAAGTTCAACAAAGTGAACTGGGGTCTTTGATCAGTTGAGATGTGAGCCACTGCGTCTTTGTCTGCCCTCTGGTGATCTGGCTCTGCAGTTAACGCTGGAGACACACTTAGGAAAACCTACCTTGAACCTGCTTTGTTCACATGGGGCGGAAATTCGGTATGGCAAATCGTTCTGCAATGTTATTGGCTCACGACAAATGGGTTATGGCAATACAACAAACACATGGATACTATATCAAAATCTATGGATATTTTCCACTGCCCGATCTGTGCAGTTTACTGCGCACACCTTTCCAGCTTGGTTGTTCGTGCCATACTGGTTATGATTCCACTCACGGATTCCTGCCATGTGAACGTCTCTGTGGAAAAAATTCCGGCAAACCCGTTGCCATTCCGGATTGCTCTTCTTCATTTCCACCCCTTGTTAACATAGCTGCAGGGAGGAAACTGTGAGCGGGGAAGGGAAGACGGATAAGAACGCGGAGTGGTTGCTAAATGAGTGGGACTGAGGAGTTGTGAAAATGGACAGAGGTAGGATCACCCGTTCAGTGAGAACACCAACTCTTCCGTAATCCGTTCTGTTCGGATAAGTTCACTTGAAAGATCCGTTCAGTGCTGAACACCACACCCCTATTTCAACCTCTGGACAGCAGCAGGTTTTAATTTTGGTTTATTATTTACAATAATAAACCTTTGGCATTGAGACTGGAAAAAAATACATGGTTTTGCTCTTCAAGGTAGGTAGAATTTCGAAAACTGAATAAAAAATTTCTGTCCATGTTCAAGTACCACAAACCAAAATTAATGAAATTTAGCATTTTAGCAAAAACGAAGCCTGCGTATTGTTTTCCGTCATAGATGTGCTGACCCCAGTGTAAATCATCATAAATTTATATTTTTCTTTGATGCAGTCTTCTCCTCTCTCAGAGGTGGGGGTAATCTTTGGTATTGTATTATACCTCCGAGCTCCTTCATTCTTAAAATTAAATGGCTCAAAAACCCAACTCCCACGAAGTTCGACCATTCACCGCAAGAAATGCCACCGGGCTTGACAACTTGGATCTGAAAAACACAGATGGTGCTGCTGGGCTCAGGTACAACAGTCGGCAGTGGAAATCCAGGATTATGTGGTTGGTGCCTTCACAGTAAAACGATCGAGGAAGAGGAATACGGATTTCAATGTTACTTTGAAAGACCCTGGAAACTGTGTGGGAAATCGATGAGCTACAACTATAACGAATTGATTTGAACTGCGGCTATACAAAAATTTATTAAGGACATTAATGTGAATATTATCACAGTTACACTTGATTTTGACACATGAGAATATTAAGTAGTAAGATTATCAACATCAATAAAACCTTGCATTTTAGTTAACAAGTGTTCACTAATGTAAAACAGCCGGTCAGTGATTTACTAGACGTTCAACAACTACTTATATTTACAAAACAATCAAATTGTCAATATTTTATTACATTATACTACTCTAATTATATTCCTTAAACTGCTTTAAGGGGTGGAGGGTGATGTCATGTTCAGCTGTAAACCTTTGCTAGCAAAAGTATCACTTGATCTACTCAAACTGAACTCTCTCAAACAGCTAACTGACTGGTATCTAGCAGGTGCGTAATAAATACGACAAATAGCGGGAAACAAAAAGAACAGGTACTTAAATACTCTTGCAATAATAAAAACCCACAAGATGGGCGGCCACTGTTTATACACATTCAAGGCTGCAGGGTGGGAGCGACACTGTGGGTGTTGACTGATCCAAGCCTGTCGTTTCGTCTTAACTTGGGAAGGTAACCAACAGGTTTATGTTACCCGAAGGTAAAGTAATGGTTTGTTTTGGATTGGGCAACTGCATCTAAATTCGCAATTCACTACGCAGGCCCCGAGTATTGGTGTGGGTTCCATTGGCAGGATTCATCCATGCGCAGAAGCAAACCTACCCACCTACACTAGAGAGTGAAAGTACTTAAATCGAGTTGATACATAATATTACGTCACTCAGGACACTTAACAACTACACAATATATGCTATATCATAAAAATACAGAAGTACTGTAGCGTCACTGTTATTATTATTATTATTTTTTTTACAAATTCCTATTGCGATCGGGATTCCATTCGGACTAGTTCGGAGTGTGACGTCGGGGTCACCCGTTTTGTAGATGGAGACTACAAATAATTAGGAAAGAATTTGACCCCAGAAAATGTTTTGAGAAGAATCCGACTTTTTTTCAGGATCCACGAACAAATGACTTCACGCAAAAGATTTTGCAGAATGTTACTGAATATTTTCAGAAAACACTTGTTTTCAGTGATGCGGACTGGGAACTGCAAGGAAAGAACGATCGTTCAGTTCAGGTGTTGTCCTTGCCTCGTTGCACAGGGCCTGCAGGCCTGTGGATATTTTCCTAGTAAACACCCTTAGGATGAGGTACCGAACTGACCAGGTCCCATCTCCTCACCACAGTTATTGAATTGAATACATAATGTGCCTACTTCTAGTGGCCATACAGGGCCATACAGTTTCATCCTCACATCTACTCATATGTTAGAGCGGGCTCCTTACCTGTGCTCACACACAGGAGACTGTGAACATATGATGGGGGATGGGCGTTTCACTTTTTGCATACTTACAGCTCATAACTGTTATTTCTCAAAAAATTGACAGTGTAAAATAATAACTAAAAAATAATGGCTGCTCATCATGTAATAGCAATGGCGGCTTCTGATTCCCTTTGTCTTTAATCAGTGTCATTTTGATAGTTTCAAGAAAATCTTCGAAAAAACTGGGCTACGTATGTTTAAAAAAATTTTCATGTGTAGGTACTATTTCTTTCTAATGTTTATTAAAACAATGCTAAAAACGACGTTTTTCCACTTATTTTTCCTGGTATTTTACCTAAAAATTGATCTAAAAAATTGAAACTTCTGCAGTGCTTTTGTATGTAGGAATCGAGCCTCGAATTTGGATTTCTTTTACATCGCCATTAAGGTCGCAATTGTGACTACAGGCTACCACATAAACATAATACACACACATACGTACATCTGATGGAAACGTAAAAAATATGGTTTTCAGTAGAAACCATTTCTTGGCTCATTTCTAGAAATTTTATTTCAGGCTGATTCAATACATTCCCATTACCCTGTGGGTCAATTAAGGACAGTTAGAATCATACAGGTACAAACTTTGAGGAGGAGCAGGAGTATGAGAACTGCTAGTAGATAGGTACTAGTAGTGTAAGAGCAGTTCAACACGGCAATGGGAAGATGGTTGGGAACTGAGTTCCTGTATGGATGTTTGTAATTGGTCATATAAGAACTACGAGTTGCAGCAGTTCTTATATGACCAATAATAAACAGCGGGAGTGAGAGCGAGATCAGGAGCTGGAATGAAGGGTTGACGGCAGGTGAGGGGAAGCAGGAACGAGAACTGTTCAGGAGTGCAGTTCAGGAGCTGTTCTTACTCCAGATCGAACGGGATCGTTCCCAGTGCTTCAAGTGAACTGAACTTCCCATCACTACTTGTTCTGAAAAACAGAAAACTAGCACGCAAGTCACATGCCACGCGGTCATGTCATCAAATAGCCGAACACGGAACTTGAGTTTTGGTAACAACAGGAATGTGGAAAGAACAACTGTCGTGACGCTACAGTATGCTGGGGCTAGGAAGCCTCCCACGTTAGGTAATAAACGAGATCACAATAACTAAGACACAAGGCAAGGAACTTACTTAATACTTACTAATATACTTGCTAATTTAATACTTCCAGTCAAAATGAAGACATCAAGAAATTCACTAGGTTCTGGGAGAGACAAGATTTAGACGGGCACTTCGAAGAGCCATCGCTGTCAATGCGGTTATTCTGACATACACTCACGTACATTTGTACAACATACATTTTCCAGCCGACGTTTGCAAATAAAAACTTTCTACCCCGTTACAAAGGAAATACGGTTCCAAACCCCACAATCAAATGCGAGTTGAATCAAGATTTTATATGAAGGGATTGTCGCTGGGTCTCCCAGTTGATGACTTCTAACGATATCTGACACATGCAGTAGCCAATCAGAAATACAAAGAGTAGGACTCCCCAGGTGGCTGACACTAACTGACCCACATAGGCCATACCGAGATCGTAGTCGCCGAAGAAAATGTAGTTGGAAACGACCGCCATCACCCAGAGCGGAGAGCAGACGATGGCCTCGAGCCTCCGCATGTTCACCGGCCCGAGAGCCCGCTCAATCCTTTTGAACAACGGCGTCTTGAGGGAGGACTTGCCCAGAGACTCGAAGCATATCCCGAAGAAGTTCATCGTGGACCAGATGAGCATAGTCCGGTCAATGCCGTGCCAGAGGAACACAAAGCAGAAGCAGTAGAACGACGCAGCCAGCTTCCGCCACACTGAAGACTTGCCAGAGCCACAAATGGGTTTGTATATGCACCTAAAACAATGATTATACGAGCATGAACATTAATGTATGACCGATACACAGATTATACTCTTCTTACTGCTTCTACGCTGTGGGTAGAAGAGAGAATGCTGTAGGTAGAAGAGAGAATGCTGTAGGCAGAAGAGAGAACTGGAATTTCACTGTGCATGAACTACGAAAGGGATTCAGAACAAATTTATGTGAGGCCCTATCACCAGTGACTGGAAGTTAAGTTCACTTGAAGGACTGGGAATGATCTCGTTCATTCTCGAGTACGAACAGCTCCTGAACTGCAGTTTTTGTCCCCCCTCCCCCCCTGCAATACTTCCCTTTGTTCCAGCTACCGCTCTCGTTCTGGCTCTCACTCCCACTGTTAGTGACAGATCATAATTACAGGAAATGCCGGGGGAGCACTTCTTCTCGGATGAACCAGAAACTGCCGCTGAGAAGTGCAGTTCTCAACAGCCGCTTCTGACTGGTTTCAGAATAAGAGCTACCTACCTCTATTGTTCATCGTTCAGCAGGTACACAGATATTGAATAACGGTGGTCAATGCGCAATGGGCCCATTCCCGGATGGACATTTTAATACAAAAATATCCCAGATTCCCGTCTGTTTTTCTTTTTTTAAATAAATTGTACGGGGGATTTTTGAGGGGTCTGTATCAGCCCCCAACCATTGCGACCTACAAGATCTATTGTGGTATTGTGGTTTCTCCACCCAGGCTGCATTAGCCTTCCGGGAAGGGTTTATCAAAAACCCCGAAGCGCAGGAGATCTTGGTATGTCACCCTAGGAATGACGTTTGGGTTGATTACATCATTTCCAAGAATATTAAGTCTATGACGACCAAGTGCATCACAATAGCACATTATGTGTTCTACATCCTCGGTTACCATTTCACAGAATCAAGAGACGCCCGATGTTAGCTTACCCATCTTCTTTAGGTGGTGGCGAAGTGGGCAGTGGCCTGTTAACAGGTCCACCAATATTCTAACCTCCTTTTTGGGAAGGGAGATTAATTCGGCTGCTCGTTTTTTTGAGAACGACACGAAAAGTTTGGCCTGTCTCAGGCCTGGGAGTTTTTGCCAGTGTTTCCTTTGCTCACTGGCTTCCCATTCGTTAACCACATCCTTTAAGAGACTCTTTGTAGTTCCAAAAATTGGTTCTGGTCCTATTGGCAAGGACTCCGCTCCTCTTTTAGCAAGACGATCGGCCTCCTCATTACCCTAAACACCCTGGTGACCTGGGATCCAGAGGAGTGTGACCTGAATTTTCTGGGCCACCCTTTTGAGGGTAGTCAGGCATTCCCATACCAGCTTCGAGTTTATTTCAAAGGAAGCAATGGCTTTGAGAGCCGCCTGACAGTCAGATAAGATATACACTTTAGTGTTGCTGAGATGTCTATTTAGCATCTCCTCCACACATAGCTGGATAGCATGGACCTCTGCTTGGAAGATAGTTGTGTATATTCCAAGGGATTTCACAAGGCTGGCTTTGGGGCCTTTTATGCCTATTCCCGATCTTCCCTGCATGCAGATCCATCTGTGTACCACACCAAGGAGCCAGATTTAAATTTAGGCAGTAGTCCCGTTTATTGATGACCACTTTGAAAGGTAATTCGAAATTATGCATTTATTCCCGCCTGTAGTACAACAACACCTGAACGATCATTCTTCACAGTTCACCTCAAAGAGCAGTTCTTAAAAAGCAATTCCGAGTCTCGGTCCCCATCATTAGTAATCACTGGAAAACTCATAAAAGTGGAATGAATCAATAGGATTAAGTTATACGTGCACAACACGAGGGAAGCCTAAAATGCAAAATGCAAGGATGAAGAGTTTTCAATTATTTTTCTTCCGAAAATATCACAAGGCCTCCGTAGACTTGCAAACAGAACCAAGTCATATAAAAACTTTGATTTAATACTGAAATTGAGCCTCACAGATGTAATGAAAGACACATCGATGAGAAATGGCTACGCCCAATGATGTTGCCGAAGGGCAAGGAATGGTGAAAATACAAAATGGCGTGGAAGGAGTAGGTAGGTTACGGTGGGTCCCCTAACAAAGAGTGTTGTGAAGATTTCCGAAGGGACAGGACTGGGGTGTCTGGTAACTATCTTACCTAACGTTATTCTGCCTAACATAAATATATCAGATTGGCTTTGTTTCCCCCTATGCTGAGCGTTTATTGGCTCTCGGCTTCTGGCAGCCCAACTGACTGATAACTTGTATTATATTAAGGACTGTGAATGGCCAACAGACCATGGGAACATGGTGAAAACATTTATGATTGATGAGAGGGTATGGAGTGGCTGTAGGGAGGAAAGGAGGCCACAGGTCACTATAAAAGAGGCCATTCAGGGCCTCTTTTATACAGGCCTAGACCATACAGGAACTGTATGGTCCAGGAAAGGGATGACTGCGTCCATGAAAAGGCCATGGTTTTAAATCTATGAAATTCTATTTACTTATCTACATTTCATTAGACGTAATGAACGTACAAAAATTGAGAGACTGCTTTCGAAAATTCGTTGAAAGGTAAAACACATGAAAAAATAACTGATTTTTTCAAACAATGAACTGTAGGTTAAAAAACTGATTTTTTTCAAACAATGAAATGTAAGTGAATACATTTTTCGAAGTTTAATTATGTAACTTTGTACTGTCTAATTTTTTCGTGCTCGATTATGTATGTATGTAAGTACATAAATAAAATGAGTTGCAATAACATCTTATTTGTTCACGCCTCATTTGCTTTTTTATTCATGACATCTGATGAAATATGAAGGTGTGTTCTTTTTGAACGAAAAGCAATTTTTCATGGGAACCTTGGTACAACCGGCCAAACGGGTAACTGGCCAGGGTCGGTACCGACCAGACCGGTTGAGAGGGGTTCTCTTGAAGGGAAATGAGTTGGAACACAGTTACAAAAAATTATGTGAGCTAAAATAAATAAAATAAAATAAAACACTAACCTACTGATGAACATGTAGAAACCTCTGTCAAAGTGTCGCCACATGTTTGAGTAGAGGTGGATCCTGTTGACACATTTAGGGTTAGGTGGGACATCGTAGAGTTCAGCCCGAGCGATGCATAGGGCACTTCCGTAGACAACGATGTATTTGATGAAGAAAAACTGCGCTAAGCACAAACCGACGCCGTTGAGTGTCCAGAGGCCCAGGTGGACGACTGCATTTACCCTGTAGTGCATGGCGTGGCAGTAGAAGAAATGGGCAGCGATTTCGAAGAACCAGTACCAGAAGAAGGCACGGAGCAAGTTCCCAAAGAAGGTTTTCAGTCTACCAGTTGTCCACGGCTCGTATGGCCGGTAGAGCCCGCTCTTGAAGTTGTCGTAGGGCACAAATGGACCGAGGAAGAAACAGGGCAAGTAGAACGCGTAGCCAAGGAGATCCATGAACTTCTGCAAGAAACTTCGGTTTGTTCGGATTTCAATCAGAGTGAAATCGATGCACTTGAGGAGGAACCATTCGAAGCAGAGGATGGTCAGGGTGATGTCGTCATACTTTGAGGAGTAGGAGTGAAAGATGTACTTCGAGAAAAAGTTGACCGAGAGGAGCAGGCCAACTGCTAGGATCCACGTCAATAGTTTGGAGCGAACGAGCAGCGCAAACAGGAACATGGTGAACATGATGATGAGGATGAAAGTGGACTCGGGAGGGAAAATATACACAAGGGCGCTCAAAGTGATGAGGGAATGACATATTGGGATGGAAACCGGATCCAAGTAGCGGACTCGTTCACATACAACAAGATGAAGCAGCACCCACGGAGTCAGCCTGAAAGGAAGAAAACTAACAGTTAACGCTGTATGGCAACATTAAACGTACCATTATACGTTGGGCCAAAACAATCAATAAAATATTATTGACAATTATTTTAAAAAATCGGAAAATGTTACAAAAATTCATGTACCTAGGTACCTTCTTCTTCTACTGCCTTATCCCGTTTCTTCCTTCCTTATCTCCGTTAACGTACTAAACATTTTGGACCCATCACAATAGCCGTATTTTGTCTTAAAAAATTCGCTAGAACGTAGGTATTTTTCTCAAAAACTAGAATATTACCTTTATTTGCAAAAAGTCGAAAATGTGCAACGGACAATTTCACCGGTTTTATTTTATTTTCTTTAGTTAAATATCTCGGCGAGATATTACGAAAAGGTGTGATATGAGGGATATCTGAAGATCGAAAGTGGGCGAAAAACCAGTGGAAAGAAAGCGAAATGACGTCATAGGTAAAGGCTCCTCACCCATGCGTCCGCCTCGAACTCTCAGCACCATCCACTTATGACGTCATTTCGTTTTCTTTCTATCCATTTGCTGCCCAAGCTGCAGGTAGTTTTGAGATGAAAATGGGCAGTGGGGGGTGTTCAAGGGTGCCAAATCCGATTTTGAGATCAAAAATAAAAAATTCCTACACACGGAAATTGCCCATTACATGCACTTACGCCATAAATATTCACAAATGCTCGAAACATGCAAAAATATGCATTTTAAATTTGAATTTAAAGTGGCATACTAAAATCCAAAAATAATTCGGAGACAAATCATTTAGAGAAAAAAAATCCTAGCTCCACTGATTACAGCTACTTCTGATGGGATGAAATGCGTTTAGCAAGCACATTGAAGAAAATTACCGAAGTCTTGTTTGTCAATGTGTTAACTATGCTGGCTTTCTATCATTCCAGCCATATTTATCTTCTTTTTTTTTTAATCATAAATTTTAACTTATTCAAGTATGTTAGTCGGGTGGACTTTAACCTCCTTTAATGTGTAGCCATACTTCATTAAACAAAAAACACTGTGGAACAAAGGCGTTCACAAGGCATCTTGGAACAACGTAGGGCACAGTGACGTCACGACTCGTCAATCGAATACCGGCGCATTTAATTGTATTGAAAATCAAGGAATTGTCGTACAAATCTACCCGATTCGATTTTTTGGCTTGGGGATGACAAGGAATAGAAGAAAACAATTATTCCAGTGAAACATCTGACGCTTGCATGTTCCTCATAGGAGCAGGGGCAGCACGTTGCCAAGCCCAGCTCTGTCAGGCGGCCTCGTCTGGGAGGAAGCAAAGTGTACTGGAAAAAGGGGTTTGATTTGGAAGGGGGACCAGCACCGCCTCGACACGGTTATCACTGGGTAAGGAAACCAAAATCACGAGTCCGCAAGTATAAGGCTCCGAAGAAGGAGGTAAAAATTTGTATTTGGTGTTGGGGACGAGTCCACGGAGTGGGGGACCAATACGAGGCTCCACGGAGCCCAAGCCCCACCCACTTGACTATTGAATTAGAGGCCACTAAAATTTGATTTCCACACAACGGTCTGGAAGGAACCGTTTCATATTTCTAATTTGGGACCGGTTATCAGTGGATTCGAGTATTACAAATGGACTATTCGTGTCTGAACCTGTCACAATTTTTGTTAATTCATTAATGGGGGATTTTCCTCAATTAAAAAAATAATAATAATCAGGACTCTTGAAAAAATTGTAGTTCGAAGTCCCGTGTTCAAAAATAAGTTGTAGTAGTGTAAAAAAAAAAAAATTGAAAATGTAAAAATGCGAATTTACTGACTAAAGGAAATGCTAAAAAACAGAAGGTTTTTTTTGGTTGAGGTGATTTGGACAGAGTTACACTCGGGTAAGTGAGATGCTTGTCATCCTCCTGCCAAAGGAAGCAGACCTTATATATTATTATTTAGTGTATTATTAGGTACAGTACTCCCTCTGTAATCCGGCATCTCAGCTCTCTGGCACTCCCAGTAATCCGGCGTTTTGTATTCGAGTATGAGCTCAACACTTGGTTTGACTTTGGACTGGTGTCTGAGTAAACAAAGCAATGACTCACGCCCCACTCACTGAATTTTTAAGAAGTTTACAGGAACAAGTAATCAAAGTGTCTCTTAACAGTAAAAAGCAAACGACAATGTTGATGAGTATTTTCAGCCATCTACTTCCAACGAATAACGTGAGTTATATGATGTATTTTTCTACCTTTTTACATTGTAAAGTACAATGTATGTAATTAAAACTGATTTTACAGTGATAACTGTGTTTTTCACGATATTTTCCAGTAATCCGGCAGTGCTATGGCACCCCGGATTACAGAGAGAGTACTGTATTATATTATTATACAGTGGCAAGTCTCCCCTCTCAACTTGGGCTTTATACTGGCCGCCATCAGTCATTTTCCTGTAGGTGAGGTCGGATTCCTTTAGGGGTGGCTTGACCAAACGCCATTTACCTATTTAGTTTACAAAATATGTTGGTTTGGAGGCACGACAATCATGAATTCTGTTACCTTCTCAATAGCTAATGATATGAGTATGATAACGAGAGTGAATCGGGAAAATATGGCTCCTTCATATTTTACAATAATAATAATAAACTCTTTATTTGTGTGTTAGACATGGTTGTCCATTAATACACAAGGAATTACAACAAAAATGTATACAAAATATCAATGACATGGTTGGAGATTGAAATACAGAAGGTTACATAATTATTTTCAATACGAGATAGGGAAAAACAAATTGAATATTCTTAAAACTATGAATTAATTGAGAAGTAAAAATGAAAATTATGATAAAAAAAAAAGAAAAAAGAAAATGCGCTCAATCGTTCCTTAACAAATGCTCAAAAACGAGTGTCTTGAATCTCCGAAAAGTGGGGAGAGATCTAAAGGCGCCCATACACTGTCCAACCGTCGGGCCCAACAAGGGGTGGGGAGAGGCGAAAACGCGCCCCCCTGCCAACCAGACGGCGCTTCACACACGATCCAACCAAACAAGCACCCAATCCGACCAAGTTTCCCGCGTTTTTTTATTTTTCCCGAACGTGAATCCTATAGTTTTCCAATAACTCCGTTGTTGCATCAACTTCGGTACAATTCATTGTTTCACCTCTCATGATAATAACAAAACAGTAACAGTAAACACCAATTATCCAAACTCCAATATCTTGAGGTACTGGCACAACTGATAACAGGAGAAACTGATAAAAATTACGTAAAACAACGTGTGTCTGCTTCAGACGAACAAAAAATTACAGGAGAAGAAGAAGAAGTTGGTCCGACAGCGCCACACACGGTACAACTTGGTCGGGAGTAATGGAGGGGGAAGGGCACAACCATGTTTGTTGGGCGGTTTTGCCATCCGACCACACCCAACCAGGTTGGTCGGATCCAACGGTTGGACGTCCTCCCACACACGATCCAACAGTAGGGAATGGGAGGCGTTTTCATCTCTCCCCACCCCTTGTTGGGTCCGACGGTTGGACAGTGTATGGGCGCCTTAAGGGGGATGGGGAGGGAATTCCACAATCTGGCCCCAACCACGCCAAATGAGTTGGAAAATATTCTAGTAGAATGACGCACAATCATTAGGGCATTAGAGCGTTGGGATGAAGCTTTAGAAAGAAGAGAGCAGAGATAGGGTGGAGAAAGGGAGTGTAATATCTTGTAGATGAAAGCAAGATGGCGAAATTTGTAGTAGTTTGCTAGAGGGAGGTTGAAAAGAGTATTATCCTGAATTGAGTGACGGGGTTTAATATTGCAAATATATCTGATGCAAGCATTATGGGCAGTATTTAATTTATTGAAACATTGTGAACTAAGAGCATAGGAAAATATTGTATCACAGTATAGGAAATATGGAGCAATAAGGGCAGTTACTAGGGATCTTTTTAGGTTGGAAGGAGTGAACTTGGCTAGCCTTTTCAGAGGATGTAGACTGCCATAAACACGCTTGCAGATGAGATTGATGTGTTGCTCCCAGGAAAGTGTACTATTGATAATAAGACCAAGATTACGTACTGACGTTGAATAGGAAATAGGAACACCATTGATCAGAATAGGAGGTATAGGGTCAGTGGGGATCTCAGTCTTAGAAACAACAATCACCTGTGATTTGGCAGGGTTGATGGCTATTCCATTCTGAGTGGCCCAGCTGCATATGGCAGTAAGATCGTAATTTACTTTATGGACCGCCTCAACAATACTCTCTAACTTGGTTGAAAAATAAATTTGGAAGTCGTCAGCAAACAGGGCGTACCTACAGTGGCGCAATGTTGTTGGAAGATCATCAATGAATAGGGAGAAGAGGAGCGGGCCAAGTACTGCACCTTGGGGTACGCCTGAGAAATTTGGCAAATGATTAGAGTATTTGCCGTTAGAGAAAACCTTCTGATAACGAGAGCAAACATAAGACGAAATGAGGTTACGGGCAGAAGTTGCAAAAGAAAAGAAATGTCCAAGTTTCTCCACAAGGCGTACATGAGAGACTGATCCAAATGCGTTTCTGAAATCTAGAAGCACCAAAATTACACATTCGGAATTGTCAAGAGCAATTCTGCAATCTTCAATTACTCGGAGCAAAGCAGTCTCGCAGCTGTGCTTGAGGCGGAAACCGGACTGGTACGTGGAGAGTAAAGAGTGGCAGGATATGAAACAGCTAATTTGTGCTAGCATGATATGCTCAAACACTTTACTAAGAAATGGCAGAATACTAATAGGTCGGAATTCAGAAATGTTGGAAGGGCGTGAGACTTTTGGAATAGGTTTTACAATTGCTGATTTCCAACAAGTTGGGTATGTGGAAGAGGAGAGTATAAAATTGAATAAGTAAGTAAGGTGAGACAGAATTGCAGGTAACAAAAGGAGAAGAAATTGGCGAGGGATACCGTCTGTTCCCACTGCATTGGAGGAGACTTCATCAAGAGCAAGTAGTACTTCCTCAGATTCAACATTTCTAAACGAAAAATCTGGAATGTTATTTGAGGGTACATTGGCATTTGTGAGGGGTTCAGCTAATGGTATATTACTGACATCAGTAAAGTGGTGGTTAAGAGCATCTGGATCGAACTCAGACGAACTTTCCTCCTTACCGTCACTTAAACCGAGACTCCTGATGTTTTTCCAAAGTTCTTTGGATGGGAGGTGGATGTCAAGTTTCGATGAGTAATGCTCCTTCTTAGCCTTTCGGACCAACTTCTTAACCCATGCATGGATCCTCATATATCTGTCATAATCAGCAGATGCTGCATCACGCATAGCCATGGCATACTTGATTTTTTGGTTGAACCAAGGGTAGGAGAAAGTGCTGGGTCTAAAAGTGCGCAATGGGGCATGTTTGTCAAGAAGGCTTGTAATTTGGCCATTAAAAAAATCCGTCTTATCATCCGTCCCAATACTCGAGTAGAGGGGGGACCAATCATACAAAGCTGCGTCATTCAGAAGTGCTTCTTGATTGATTTTATCGAAATTACGGCAAGTAATACGTTTTTTAATAAATTTGAATGGAGGGGATTTGTATTTACATACAAGAAGTTTATGGTGGCCGAAATAAGGTACTGAAAACTGACTATAGCTCGATATTCGCAACGGGTTACGGACAAAACAAACATCTATCAGCGTTTCTGCAGAAGTTATATGTGTGGGTGTTGATGGGAGAACTGTGAGATTCATATTGTCCAGTAAACCTAGCAGTTTGGTAGACGGACTGCTCTTCAATAGAAGGTTGGTATTGAGATCACCAACACAGATTACATGAGAGTAATTACAAATTATGCGAGACAATGCTTCTTCAAGATCATCGTAGTTAGATGGTGTACGAGGAACATAAATAACTCCTATAAGCAAGGCGTCATGGGGCAACTTAACCTCTACGAATAAATACTCAAAGAAGGAACCATGAGGGCTGAATAGGACTACTTTGGAATGAATGTTAGATAGATGATACAAGGCTACGCCACCACCTCTGCTCCGAAATCTGTCATTCCTAATTAAGCTATAATCGTGTATCGCCATGGCTTTATTTGGAATAGTTGACTTGAGCCAGCTCTCAGTTACCGCAAAGAATTGGGGTTTGTGCGATTGAAGCAAGAATCTGAGCTCTTCAATTTTACTGGGGAGGGACTGGATGTTAATACAGCCAACTGCGATTGATTTTTTGTCATTCTGGAGGGCCATTGCGACATCACTAAAACTCGGTATAGACGACGGAGGGAGAAGCGAGTCATTCAGGAGCGGTCCCACCAAACTCGTGGAAGAGCCAGGCTTTCAAACTTTGAGATTAAAAAAATGGCAGGGAAACGGGGCCCTGCTGTTGCCTGTGACGTTGTACAGATATGTGTTCTGATTGGCTGGCCTGTGGCAGCAGATGGGAGACGGCCAATCAACGCGTTACATCCGTGTGACGTAAGCAAGGGGCTTCTTTAAATCGCGTTTTTCTTTATCCATAAAACAACCGCCATACGTAATTTTAATCAGCTGTTCCCTAGCAATGATATCAATCTGGGCTGGACGTATTCTTACTGTTTCGTTGACTCAACTTCGACAAAACTTTTTGGTGCAAACTTCACGGATTTACCGTGAACGAATGGCTGGATGTACAACGCTTCGGGTGGTCTCAAGAAATTTTCAAGTTCGAGATAAATTTAAAAACCCCCTGGATCAGTTTAAAAGCACCCTAGGAATTTCCAAGCCCTATTTTTCACCCCCTTAGAAATTAATGAAAGTAACGCTGAGCTTCTGTAGGCCCCCAAATGGGACAAACAAACCAAATTTCATTAATTTCGTCCATGGCAACTAAGAAAAACCAATGTAGGTACGGAGGGCGGACAGAATATTTAAAATTACATTTCGGATCCTATGTACCTACCTACTTTGAAACTGAAACCAAAAAAATTTAAGGGGGGGGGGAGGGAATATTTTTTCTACGCTCGATTTCAAGGGTTCATTAATGAAAAATAACCAAAAGCAGTTGAATAAACACCTGAGGAGTAGATTTGTCCATAGTTCCCAATCGTAGTCCGAAACGTCTCGGAGAGGAAGCCATCGCAGAAGAGGTTCGTCGAAGTCTCCGTTCTCGTAGTAAGTCAAATTAGTCAGCAGTCGACCGCCTTCGTATACTTTGTAGAATGAATAAATGAAGCTGACGACCCACACAGCTGAATATACGAACAGCTCGTACCGGGGGATCGAGGCTCTCATTGTGCGGGCAAAATTAGTAGTTGTTGAAAGCTGACTTAACAAACCAAAAGCGCACGCTCACATGTTGCATCTACGGCCAAAATGCGCGCATCTAATCAAAATGTTGAACTAAAAAGTCAAAAATGCTGGTCGTCTTATCATCACCGGAAAAAACCACCAACAGGTGGAGCCTCTTGATTATCCGATATTCCACAAACAGTGCATATTTCTGCACCACCTTTCCTAGTTTCTTCGCATAAAACTCACTTTTACACACTGAAAGTGGAACTGATTTCCCAAATTCTAATAAGAAAAGTTCAAGAATCTGCTTAGAAAACAGAAGCTCAACCATAGTTCCCTCCCCCTTTACCAATCCTAACCGCACTTTGTGTGATGGTTTGAATACCATCGACCCGTATCGATTGGTATTTGATCGATACTACAATCGAATAGATGGATTTACCATCGACTCCACCGCCCATGCCGCCTCAACCCACCAGAACCAACACCTTCTCACAGAGTTGCCATTTCTACTGATTTTTCCGATTTCCACCAATCTTTTCAAGTATTTGGGGATAAAAATGAAAATCTATATTCAGTTTTTGGAAAATTTACCGAAATTTATATTCCGTCAGATTTGATGGTCACTGCAACCTATTGAAACCATATTCCGGCTTGGCCCTTCCTCTTTGCTATAAAACCGAAGGTAAAGTTTGTTATTCTGTAAAAAAAACTTGATTCATTGGTAGGAATATTGGGAAAAAGTGATGTTTCACTCCCTATACCCTGTATTTTGCATCATCACAGTTTTCTGGCTTAAAATTAACGTAGCCGTGCCAACTGAGTATTTTTCAAAGTGGACCTTGCCAACTGAGTATTTTTCAAAGTGGAGCTTTCAAAAATGCTTTTTTTTTTTTTTTTTTGAGTTGATCAATAAATGTGGAAAAAAGACTGCAAAGTAAAAGTGCAAACCTACCTATGTTGTTTGACGTACCTGTGAGGGGTCATAAGACCAAATAATGTACAATAAGACATTTCTATTTCTAGATAGGAAGGTACGTACCCACAGAAAAAAGAATTGATGATCAAAAAGTAACATGAAGTCTGTACGGAGGTTATGGTGTTTACCGATTTATTATAGAAACTAAATAAAAAGGTGGTTAGGTTGCTTCTAACAATAAATTGTCTTTGAGGTGGTTTTATGTAATCTACGGAATTTTTGGGACCTGCCTACTGAAAACCTGTAATTTAGCGTTGGCAACAACTTTTTAACATCCACACATCCAAAATCTCGGAAGATCTACGGAAATCTACGTACGCTGACGACCTGGTCCTCATAACAGCTGGTACCAACAACGACGAGAATATGGACTGGCTGCAAACAGACTTCAATACCCTCCAACAAAATCTACTATCCTTGAACCTACACATCAATTATACTAAGTTCTCAAAGAGCAAGGACCCGACTCCCAACATTATTACCGGATCATTTGGGGTTATTATCCAAAAACAATCTGCCAAATATCTTGGCCTCATCTTTGATGACTGCCTTGACTGGAAACAACACGCCAACAGCGTCAAGTCTAAAATCCATCGAGACATTGCAGCGTTGAAATATCTCAAGGGCCCCTCTTGGGGAACACACCCAACTGAACTACTTAACCTTTATAAGGCAGTAGTAGTGCCGAAGGTAGCTTACGGGGCCAATTTATATCTCAACTCAACCCTCCATAGCATTAGCAATATACAAAAAGAACAGAATTTTGCCCTTCGCATAATACTTGGTGCAGTGAAGACAACACCAATCAACTCACTTCATGCAGTTGCGGGTCTCTTGCCAATTGAGGAGTATAGCTGGATGATCTCTAGGAGACAGGAGCTCACTGTCAGAATCACATTGCCCACTGTGAGAGAAGAACAAAACAGTTTGAGGTGGTCACTGAACAGCAACAGAATGCTTACTTATAAAAGGACGAAGTCAGTTAATGGAGATGCCATTGCGATGGCAGAGCGGTTCCGGCTCTACCTTCCCTTGACTGCAGAGCTCAATTACAGAGTCCGCAGCGACCTTGGACGATACATACTGCCAAAGATCTTTGATCAAACCAAAAAGAACATCCCGCCAGCTGAAATCAGAAGCAAAACTTTGGACCTAATCAACACAAAATACGGGCACCACGCACACATCTACACAGACGGATCAAAGAGAGATGAGGGAGTTGGAGCAGCTTACTATTGCTCAGCGCATAGTGGGGGGTTTGCCGTCAAACTTAATATTATAACGTCCACCTTTGAAGCGGAGGTAGCAGCGTTTGAGCTCGCCCTTGAACACATACACGAATGCCAGGCTGTGGGAGACAGAGACATCCTCCTCCTAACAGATTCCAGGTCGCTACTCGACGCAATCGGAAACATACACGCGGGAGATGCCCCTCCGGTGAACCTCATCAAGATCGCATGCAGCCTTCAAGACAACTCAGAATCCTTCACGTTTTCTCACATTGTGGGGTACAATTCAATGAGGTAGCGGACGAACTCTGCGGAGCAGCGGCAAGGGGGGATTCCCCTGTGCAGGGCTTTACGTGCCGGAGAGACGTTGCTCAGGTTTTGCGAGCGGAGGCGGAGAGGAACTGGCGGGCGAGGTTTGTCGTTGGATCTGGGTCGGGATCATGGACCCGTTCAGTCTGGGGGGCTCGTGACCTATTGTCTGAGCCATGGTTTGCGTCGGCGAGGGCATTGGATCGTTTGACAATTAGGGACATCAACCGATTACTCCTGGGAAAAACAGTGAACAATCAATTCCTATGCCTGATGAAACTGACTGATTCCCCGGCTTGTACTCTGTGTGACTCTGGAGAAGTCCAGGACCTCCGTCACCTTATAATGAACTGCCCTAAAACTAGGGGAGCAATTTATGACTGCGTACAGACACAGACAGAGGATCTGGTCGACGAGGAGACGATCTGGGGATACCTGAGGAAGGGGCTGGGGAATGTGGAACGGCTGGTGGACTTCAGGAGGGAACTGGAAGTGAGGGGAGCTCCGATCTGATGACTATGACAGCACTGCGGAATCGCGTGAGACAGAGAAAAGAACCATACCTATGACCACACATCACTCGTGATACGGTCACTATCAGAGAAAGAAGAAGAAGAAGAAGAAGATGTTGATGTTGACTCATTCTGGCGCCGTATTTGTTTTCACATAGTTTTCTGTCTAGTTCCAAACCTTACGATGTGGATTTGTAAAATCTTGCTTTTAGTGTGAGCATATCGCCTCGAAAGTCCTGTCACATGGTGCTGCACTGCAGCAGGCCAGTAGTTATAATAACAGCAAATTTTTCTTCACGTTCCTCCACTGGATGAAGCTACGTAGGTAAGCTGATTTATGTTTGAATTCATTTCACGTTACTTTATTATTTTGTTGTTGTGTGTGTTCAATTACGGATATCAAAAGTGATTCGGTATAATAGTATTTAGGTCATCACCTTTCTATTCCAAGCTTTTCACTTGGCAGGCCAACTGTCGTTAGACTCCGATGCTCTGCTCCTCTATAATAGATATTAAGCCTCCATCAATGTCAAGGCATCATCAGCCTCCTCAAAACTAACTTCGCCATCAGTACCTGTGATGCTGTGATTAGTATTATGAGGGAGGTTTATCATTTTATTGACGAATGTGGCCTTTCACGTGGTCACCCAGGACGTAATAATCAGCACGTTTTTGTTCTACCTGTACAGGTTTACATTGATCCAGTTGAAGGTAGAGTGTTAGAGTAGATTTATTCTACCCTACTCGTGTAAACATTTTCAGGCCCACTCACCAAAAATTTGAAACGAGTTTAACTCGGAAGAGGTTGTAAATTAACGGAGTTTACCACTCACTGTCTTTCACCAGAGCTCTGTGCGAGTTTAAACTCCCAGGGAGGCGGCTCGAGTTTAAACTCCCGAAATCCGGCAAGTTAACGTCGCTAATCTCCGTTAGCTGTGAGATCCCAATATGGCCGCCTAGCTTACAGCTGATTTTTGGTTTTGTTGTTGTACGGTTGTGAAATGAATTCGCGCAAGTTGGCATTGTATTGGCATTAACTCTACTATGTATTCCACAATCATATTATAGGTACCTTACCTTGTGACTGGAGTCGTCGTAAATCAGAAATCACTTTGGCAGTTTATGGTTTATTATTACAGCGGAACAGTGGAAGCGGGAATCGACATCAGCTGAGCGGTGGTTGTTGTTGTTTTGACGAGTTTATAGTCCCGGCGCGTCATACTCTCCAACTTTTGCTTGGACATTTTAACTAAACTCCGTCAGGCAAACTCCGTTATTTCAAACTGGGTTTAACCGATATTTGGGTTGGTGAAAGAGCAGCTGCCTTTCCAGGTTTAAACCTCGACGTTAACTTTAACGGAGTTTGGCTAAACACCGTTAAATAATTTTCTGGTCAAAGTGGGCCTCAGTACATTAGAGTTGACTATACTGACTAGTAAGTGGTAGGGCTGGAGTGAAGTTAGGTTCCCATGGAGGGGCAATTCTGGACGCAAGTCGTTCTGCAATGCTATTGGCCAACACAAAATGGATTATTGCAACACAGTGTCATGGATACTATATCAAAATCTCCAGATAATTTCTGCTGTCGGATCCACTGCCGTATCTCTGCACAGAAGTTACTGCTCATACCTCTCCTGTTTGGTTGTTCAGCCATATTGGATTTCAACATTCCTGGTTGATTTTGCCGGTTTGATTTCCAGTTATGATTCCGCTGCCATATGAATGCCTCCATGTGAACCTAGTTTAACTCTACTGACTCCCTCACTACCAAAACTTGAACTCTACTGTTCACTGTACCACCTAATCTACCCATGCAAACGGTAGACGCAATATTCACTCATCTCCTCGGGTGAGTTCCCTCTTAATAGAGTTGGAAGGAGAGGGAGAAGGGAAGGTGCACAAGTTTTGATAAGGAGTGACCTCCAACATTGCTCTAGGAGTTACGGCATCCCGCATTACAGTATCACTGTGTTTGAGCAATGGCAACACAATGCCAGGTAATTGTTCAGATACCTCAAGACACATCCATCACAAGTTCAAACTCATTCGGATCTTCAAACTTCTGACCCATTCCTTTCTTTCACTTCTTCCTTCCTCATTCAACACCTCTTCCATTTCCTTCAACAATACACTGGTCAAACAAAGTGAAGGCTTTCTCAATTTTTTCTTTATAATTGACATGGTACAGAAGAATTAAACCTATTAGATAAGAATAGAAAGCAAAAATGAAACTCAACAGAGAGATTATTTCTCCTCTATAGAGGTGTGTAAACCCAGTTCACCTGAGTGAGTTGACTCCCAGCAGGTCACTCAGTTCGAAGACAAGTTCAGTGGGAGAAGGTCACCAGTTCACTTTGAAGTGAACGCGCAGGACCTGCGACCTGCTAGGAATTTCTCAGTACGAGCCCAATCTCCCTCTCAGTTGGAGAAGGTCACCAGTTCACTTCGTCCACAGGTAGTGTGGGAGCGGGACCTGCGACCTGCTAGGAATTTCTAAGTACGGGCCAACCCTAGCCTCATTTATTAACATTTTTCTGCTGAATTCATAGAATTATCTAAAGAGAAGCTTTAGTAAAAAATTGTATTCATATGAATATTTTTTAAAGCTTACCTAGTAAGGTTAAGTAGGAGAATCAATAAAAGTACTATGACCATTTTCTCAAAAAGAAAAAAATAGGTATATTTTTCAATAAAGAAATTAGGAAAATAACAAAAATCACATATTTTTGGGGACTACAAATGAAATACACATCACAGGATAGTTGCTTTATGAAAATGACTCTTTACAAAAAATGAAATTTCAGTTAGAAAAGTATGAAGATAAGAGATAAGGGCGAACTGAACTATCAAAAGGAACGGCGAACTGGTGACCTGCTACCTGCTCCGGTTGGTGGGATGGAAGGGCCCGAGACCTTGGTGAAGGGGGGAAACCTTAGTGAACGGCGAACGGGTGAACTGCGAAATTCCCTCGGCAGGTCATTTGGGACCAGTTCACTTGAAAGAGAAGGTCTTTGAGACAAGGTCACCCATGACCGACACATCTCTACTCCTCGATACCTTTCTGGAAACAGCACTCGAGTGACGTGTGAATGATTCAGGTAGAGTCGAATTCGTAGACTGCACTCTACCTTCAACTCGACCAGTGTAAACCCTGTTTTCTGCGTTTTTGTAAAATTTTGAAGGGTTGCTAAATATTGGTTGGTTTCATTGTGAATTTCAGTGAGTCTCCTACAGACCACGATCCGCAGCCCCACTGTTCTCATTGGCCAGACCACCAGTCCAACTTGGTTGCATGACTCCAGGAGGTCTACGACTACTGTCAAAGTGACAATGATCTGTCCGACTTGTGAGAAAAATTTCACGACTTTGAGTAACTTGTATCGTCACTTGAGAGTTGTTCACCGTCTAACCAACTACACCGAAGTTACCAAGTCGTCTCCTCTCGGTCTCCTCAGGTTTGATGAAATTGAACAGTTCAAAGATTGGAAACGCAAAGTCGAGGAGGAGGATGGAGCGTTCTTTGTTATAAATTCAACGAAAAAGATACGCGACGGTAAGAAGAGCTATTACTTTTGCAACCGGTCAGGTTCGCCCAGAGTAGAAGTTCCTCCAGACAAACGAAAACGGCGTTGCAAGGCGGGAGGGTCGAACAAAATCAATGGTATCTGCACAGCGAGGTTCACCGCACGTTTCACCCGACAAGGCGTTCTCGTCACAGATTTCCACCGTGGTCATTCAGGTCATGAATGCGAGCTCATTCATTTACCCATCCCTCATCCCAAGAAGAAACGGATCACCGCCAAGTTTGGATACATTTTGAACGCCAATCGAAGTGAGTCACTGACTGGCGAAGTCTGTCGACCCCAATTGATTAATTTAAACAAGATCTTCGCAATATCGCCGCATATTTGTGTTATAGGAGGAAGGTAAAATGCATCCTGATGAGGCAACCGGTGCTCAAACTTAGGCAGGGTTGCCACCTTTTCAAATTTAAATAGCAGGACGCCAAAAGGTGAGTGATTGTGGGAGGGGGGGGGGGGAGAAGTAAAATTTTATAACACTTCTACCTACCTACATGCATAACCACATAACGGTACATTTGACACTATGATTATATTAACGGAACATAATACTACACATATATTGGTACCTACTACGCAATGGGGAATTTTGGTCTAAAATGTTTTTTGGAAAAACATTCAGAACTCGTAGAAAAATAGTAGTTTGAGGCCCATTTTCAAAAATAAGCAGTATTGTTTTAAATGAGGGTAATTAAAAGTAAAATTGCGGGAAGAATTGACCTATCAGGTCTACTGACATCTGATTGGCCCAAGGAGACAGAGCTTAGTCTCTGAGGCGAAGGTTCTCAATGCTACCAACAACCCACCATTAGAAATGGCAAACCTTCAAGAAACTTCGCTATGACTTCTTACGAATCTCCCCTTAGTTTGATTTTGAGAACTTTAAAAAAAAATTTATTTATATATTTGTGGTTCCATCCATCCATTGTGGTTCTGTACATCGTTTAAAAGGATGCGCTAGCGCTCTAAGCGGGATATGAGTTGAACTACTTGGCGTCTTACCTGATAGCCATTTCTAGCGGGAACTCAGAAATTCATATTTCACACCTGTTTTCTGCCTAGATTTTGCCGACATAAATACCTCTTATGTGGTCAGTAAGTGTTTATTTCAGTTAGTGAACAGAATTTGGCCCAAAAAATGAGAATTAGTACCCACGAAAATTGCCCATTGTAAATATTTTATTTTTCAGGTATGTTAGTAAAAAAACTAGGTACTAAAATATAAGAAGGTATACTAATAGAGCTCTCAAATAATGTTGAAAAACTCAACAAAATAATGGCACCTAACTAAGACGGCATTCTAATCAATAGTGCTACGTAATGGAGTAACTTAGAAATCTTTTGAGCAATTAATTCATGTTGTATGTACCTACTCTACAATTTATGACCAATTATTTTTGAAAATGGGCTTCAACCATTTTTCGGGTTGCACAGTACTTTGATTGTACGGGAATCGTGGAAAAAAGTCGTATTGGAAGGTTATCATAATCTTTTTGCCTCGTACGGCTGGAATTTGGAGTCATTGACCAATTTTGGGTGAGAGAAACATTAAAAGTACATTTTCAGACGAAAAATAATTTATTGTTTTCATATCACAGTAAAAGTACGTCAGTGGCGTTATGTGCCTCGAGGAATTTCTGTTTGTGTGTGCTATGGCCAGCATTTCCATCAAACCCCCATTTACAAGTAAGTTTCCTGTTAACTGAAATATTGGCATATTCGACAATACTTTCAGCAGTTTTATTGAGCAGTTCTTGCAGATCAACTTCTGCTGATATTTCGGCTGGTAGGAACTGTTTTTTGTACAACTGCATTTGGTATAAACTCGGTAAAAAATCTTTTTGATACTCATTAATGAACGATCGTATTCTTTGGTACTTCGTTTCCGTTAGGTCCAAATCTAAATACATCACCAACACATCAATCATTGGTGTACACGAGGAGACATCGGAGGAAGTTCAGGTGAACAACGCAAGCGAGCTCCCTCGGCAGCAGATAGCAGCTCTTCTTCATTACTTTGCTCGATCAGATGTTGAACCCGCTTCTTTTGGTTTATTATTCTATGAATAATACACCTATGTATTCGCTCAGCAAAAAATTTCTATAACACCCCCTCAAAATTTTTTCTTTTCCGTTTCAAGGGGCGTAGATTCCAAAAATGCAATGTCCGTCCGCCGTATCACGTGTACAGGCTTCATTTTCGGTCTAAAAAAATCGTTCTTTCGCAGACATGCTCCATTTGGGCCCTGGTTGTGTCCCGAAACTTTTCAGCCCGATCGGAATATATCCAGGGGAGTTATGAGTGAAAATGTGTATAAAAATAGGTACTTTTTGCGTTTTAGTAACATGTTGGTAACATGAGCTTTTAAGGTATCGTTTTTCATGTTTTTGGGGACGAGAAGACCGAATATGAAGTCGGTTTTGACTAAAGAGTAGAAAATTGAGGTTCTACCAGATGTTCAGCTCCCGAAATTGAATTTTTATGAGTCAAAAACCTGCGAAATCGTCTGAAATCACCATCAATTTGTAGAATAACACTGGAAAAAGTGTCAACAGGTGGATCAAGACGATTAAATGGCACTATCAATGATCAGAGATAATTTATTAAAAAAAAAAGAAGGAGCCTACCTTATTCGTGTTTTGGGGGCCAAAATTGGTGGAAACCACCAGAAATAGCTATTTCAATTATTTTATATGAAAGAAACAATAAATAAACAGCCAACATCTCTGTAGGTATGTCCAATAGAATAATAAACCCATGTGACAAGGACTTTGCAGCGTTTTGGTTTATTATTCTATGAATAATACACCTATGTATTCGCTCAGCAAAAAAGTTTTATAACACCCCCTCAAAATGTTTTCTTTTCCGTTTCAAGGTGCGTAGATTCCAAAAATGCAATGTCCGTACGCCGTACGCCGTATCACGTGTACAGGCTTCATTTTCGGTCTAAAAAAGTCGTTCTTTCGCACACGTGCTCTATTTGGGCCCTAGTTGTGTCCCGAAACTTTTCAGCCCGATCGGAATATACCCAGGGGTGTTGTGAGTGAAAATGTGTGTAAAAATAGGTACTTTTTGCGTTTTAGTAACATGTTAGTAACATGAGCTTTTGAGGTATCTTTTTCCATGTTTTTGAGGACGAGAAGACCGAATATGAAGTCGATTTTGACCAAAGACGCGGAAATTGAGGTTTTACCAAAGGTTCAGCTCCCGAAATTGGGTTTTTATGAGTCAAAAACCTGGAAAACTGTCTGAAACACAATGTGTACAATAACATTGGAAAAAGTGTAAACAGGTGAATCAAGACCATTAAATGCCACTACCAATGATCAAAGATGATCTTAAAAAAAAAAAAACGGACCTATTTCATGTTTTGGGGGCCAAAATTGGTGGAAATCATCAGAAATAGCTATTTCAATCATTCCATATGAAAGAAACAATACATTTAACAGCAAAAAAAAATCTCTAGAACTCCAATAGAATAATAAACCCATGTGACAAGGACTTTGCAGCGTTTTGGTTTATTATTCTGGGAATAATACACCTATGTAATCGCTCAGCAAAAAATTTTATAACACCCCCTCAAACTTTTTTCTTTTCCGTTTCAAGGTGCGTAGATTCAAAAAACGCTGCAAAGTCCTTGTCACATGGGTTTATTATTCTATTGGACATACCTACAGAAACGTTGGCTGTTCATTAATTGTTTCTTTCATGCGTAATAATCGAAATAGCAACTTCTGATGGTTTCCATTAATTTTGGCCCCCAAAACACAAATTAGGTACGCTCTTTTTTTTCTTTTTTTTTTTAACTATCTTTGATCATTGGTAGTGCCATTTAATCGTCCTGAACCACGTCTTGACTCTTTTTCCAGTGTTATTATACAAACTGATGGTGATTTCAGACGATTTCCCAGGTTTTTCGCTCATAAAAAATCAATTCTGGGAGCTGAACATTTGGTAGAACTCAATTTTCCACTCTTTGGTCAAAATCGACTTCATATTCGGTCTTCTCGTCCCCAAAAACATAGAAAACGATATCTCAGAAGCTCATGTTACCAATATGTTGCTAAAACGTAAAAAGTACCTATTTTTATACACATTTTCACTCATTACACCCCTGGGTATATCCCGATCGGGCTGAAAAGTTTCGGGACACAACTAGGGCCCAAATGGAGCATGTGTGCGAAAGAACGATTTTTTTAGACCGAAAATGAAGCCTGTACACGTGATACGGCGGATGGCGGACGGCGTACGGCGGACGGACATTGCATTTTTGGAATCTATGCGCCTTGAAACGTAAAAGAAAAAAGTTTGAGGGGGTGTTATAAAAATTTTTTGCTGAGCGAATACATAGGTGTATTATTCACAGAATAATAAACCAAAATGCAATGTCCGTCCGCCGTACGCCGTATCACGTGTACAGGCTTCATTTTCAGTCTAAAAAAGTCGTTCTTTCGCACACATGCTCCATTTGGGCCCTAGTTGTGTCCCGAAACTTTTCATCCCGATCGGAATATACCCAGGGGTGTTATGAGTGAAAATGTGTGTAAAAATAGGTACTTTTTGCGTTTTAGTAACATGTTGGTAACATGAGTTTTTAAGGTATCGTTTTTCATGTTTTTGGGGACGAGAAGACCGAATATGAAGTCGGTTTTGACTAAAGAGTAGAAAATTGAGGTTCTACCAGATGTTCAGCTCCCGAAATTGAATTTTTATGAGTCAAAAACCTGCGAAATCGTCTGAAATCACCATCAATTTGTAGAATAACACTGGAAAAAGTGTCAGCAGGTGGATCAAGACGATTAAATGGTACTATCAATGATCAGAGATAATTTATTTAAAAAAAAAAAGAAGGAGCCTACCTTATTCGTGTTTTGGGGGCCAAAATTCGTGGAAACCACCAGAAATAGCTATTTCAATTATTTTATATGAAAGAAACAATAAATAAACAGCCAACATCTCTGTAGGTATGTCCAATAGAATAATAAACCCATGTGACAAGGACTTTGCAGCGTTTTTTGCTTTCGAACCACACTCCGCGAACGGCTTCATTGGTCTTCCCATCCGACTGACTACTTGACCCTTCATTCCTCGAGCCAGATGAAAAGAAGGGTGCAAAGAGTGCACTGGGGAGATCGGGCCACTTGCTGTGACGTTTTTCAAAAACTTTCTTCTTTCTACCGCACTCCCTCCATTTTTTGTATAAATTAATATTTAAAAAATTAACTTTTGACTCAACTTCATCTTCATCACTGAGGTTTAGCTCGCCCAATAAATAATCCAGGATGTCCCCCTTTTTTGTGTCGGTATCTGTCCCCAAACTCTATTTCTCGAACAAGGTCCGGTTTGTCGGAATTCGGACTGAAAAGATTCAAAAAATTATAAAAAATTAAATCGCGGCTAGTCGCGGCAAAATGTTGCAGGATTGGGATGGGGAATAGTAGCAGCAAACAGATTTGAAATGATCTAAAAGACCATTTTTCGGTCCTTTTTGAGAAATCCACTCTGAAAGTTGACGAACGAAGAAGAATTTCGAGAATATATCGTGCTTTAGTTCTATTACAGAATCGTGGAAATTACTTTTTTTTAAATGATCGGACGTTATCTCTCTTACCTACCAGTGCCAGAACACGCCATGAAAAATTGGAGGATAACGTAGCGGGAAGACAACTAAACTCGAACTGAACTTCATTCATGATGAAGTGATTCATCGTTCGCGAAAGAGGTAAAAGGAGTGTTGAGATGAGAAGACGATCTTTGTCCTGCGTTGATATTGACCCGAACAGCATGTTGAGTCTGGAAACTAGGGTTGGGTATCGACCAACGACTAATCGATTAATGGCATCGACGATTATTTCATCTGGATTAATCGATTCACCGATTAATCGGGGTTTTAATAATCGATTAATCGATAATTAATCGATTATTTCAAAAAGGTTGGGAAAAATTGGGCAGGTCGTAGGTACTATGAAAACAACGAACTCAAGGTAAGAAATTCATTAAAAATTTAGAAACACATGTAAAAAATATTAGGTAGGTACCTATGTGGTATTAATTTTTAAAACTAGTTCCAATATTTATCGTTAATGTCTTTTAAAAATAGAAGTTTGTTGGCCATGTCAGTGGTCAGCCGGTTACCCTGTTACCTCAGAATTTGGCCAGCTTCAGAAAAAAGCCTTTCTGAGGGAACAGAGGTTGCCGCCGCTGGCACATATTTCAATGCTATTTTCGACACCACAGGGAAAGTCTCCTACAAAATTACTTCTTTCCTATAATCTTGGATAGCAGTTTGTGTATGGAAGTTGTGTTTCTTTCATGGTGTTTGTGAGAACGTGAGGAGAAGTGATCTCGACTTTCTTGCTCTGGGGAAAATCCCGTGGTAGACGTCAGTTGTAGCATGTGATCACTTCAGATACAGACACTCTGTGCATGTGATGCATTGCTATGGCGTTATGTCATGATTCATCCATCTTTCATTTTAAGTGAATTGTCTCAATGAAAGAAAAAGAAAATGAAACACTTCAAACTTGAAGTCACACTGAAAAAAAGTCGATTAATCGTTACAAATTAATCGATTACCCGATTAATCAAAACATACGGACATCGATTAAAAAATAATCGATTATTTGCCAAATTAATCGATTATTTCAATTAATCGATACCCATCCCTACTGGAAACCTTTCAAACCGTACTCAAGGGGTATGTAGTGATAGTGCTCTTATTTCATGAATATCAAGTGATAGGATTTTCGACTTTTTTCACATACTCAAAGTACTGTGGGTTGTTCAGAATATTTTACTCAAAATAAAAGTAAAATGAAATTTGATGGAAGCTCCCCAATGGCCGTCATCTCTTGTAGGAATACAACATCGGCGCGAGGAAGAAACTCGTAGCTATGCCGCGGAAGGAATGGTTTGAATTTACTTAACGCTATAGCCCTGTGTAAATTTATATTGAAAAGCCTTTTATTGTACATAGGACTGGTGTACTTACATCAAATTGCAAATTGTCAATAACAATAAACATAGCCAAGGACAAAGAAAATAATAAACCAAAATAGACGAAGTAGAAAAATAAATAATAGGGAATAGAATATGTATCTAGCAAATTTGGGTAATCTCGTTTATTTTCATCAAAATTAATACTCGGTTTATTTCAAGTCTTCTCGATTAGTTGGACAGAAAAAGGAACCAATTTTTCCTAGCATTCCTGGGAACGATGCAGTTAGCCTCCAACGTTAACCAAATTTTTATGTTGGTCACTTGTCAAATTTTACGAACCAACACGATCGGAGAGTAAAGTCGGGAGTACCTTGTTGGTATCTACAGCCGTCTTGAGGTCCTGGCAATTTTTATTAACTGTTCTCCTTGGCTTAATCTTAGAATTTATTGAAACGACATCAGGGTCGCTACTTCGACCGTTTCTTTAGGTATCGGGAGGTGGCAGGTTTTGGTTTATTATTTTCATTAATGAACCTTCGGAATCGAGCATGATAAAAAATTTGTTAACACCACCCCCCCCCCCCCCCACCTCAAAATTGGATGGTTTACGTTTCAAGGTATGTAGATTCCGAAAATGCAATATAAAAATTTCTTTCCGTACGCCGTACGGATCACTTTTCTTAGTTACCATGTGCCAAAATTGACGATTCGGTTTGTAGGTTCCGTTTGGGGTCAAGTTGGTCCTCGAAGCTCGGCGTTACTGTCAAGTCATCCCTGAGGGGTGAAAAATAGGGGTTGAAATCTGCAGGACACCGTTATCTCGAATTTTTTTACGGTTTTAAATAGTTCTCGAACTCGGTAGGTTTTTAAGACCACCCGGAGCAGTGCGTCCAGCCGTTCGTTCACGGTACGGCCCACATGTTTGCACCGACAGTCATTTTCGACAGCAGGGTGAATGAAATTGTATACATTCAGCCCAAATATCATCACTGGGAACGCGCTAACAATCGCGAATTGGCCCGAGATCGTCATTGCTAGGGAGCACATGATTATATTCACGGAGTAAGAAGTCGAGTTGGTTGCTCTGTGATATTATTTCATTTGAAAAATGATGGCTCTTTTGGAGTTTGTTGATAGGTAGTGAAACTTGAACAAACGTTGAAGTATTATTGATGGGTAAATTTAAATTATCACACAATGGTAAATTATTACACGACAGTTCATTATACCATCTCCGTAGAAGGGGCTGGAGTTTGTTGGTAGGCACGTTTGCAACTTGAACAACCGTTGAAGTATTACTGATGGGCAAACTGTTACACACCGTTAAATTATTACTCAAAGGTACATTATTGCACAACGGTTCATTATACTGTCTACGTAGAAGGGGCGCCTATACAGGTAAATTATTACACAACGGTTTATTATTTGCCTTATGCTTCATGAATTACAAAATAATTAATGATTGAATCCCTTGCATTTGTAGGAAACTTTAATTCCGGGGCCGGCTCCAGTACTCGATTTAGGGCTTTCCCAGGTGGGTGAAGGGTATTGATCACAGAAAACAGTGATGTACGCAGATCTATACAGGTAAATAATAAACCTTTCTGTGATAATTTGCAGCGTTTTTACCGATGAAACAGATTTCTTATCACACTGATAAAAAACTGAAATATCCCAATGAAATCTTGAAAATCTCATTGTACATATCTACCGGCTTAAGGCTAGCGTCCACTGGAGACGGGCCGCATCGGGGCGGGCCGGGGCGGGACTCATCGCAAAATAGATAGTGCGTCCACTGAGGGTGACGGGGCGGGGCGCATCGCATCGGAAAAATTGAGCGGGAACGAGAAAAAAGGCGGTCGGTTTCGTGCTCATTCTGCTGTTCCGTGTTTTGTTTGTTTGCGTCGTTCCACCATGGATTCTTCTGACGAAGAACTTCTATGAATGCTGGCATTAAATGAAGATAATGCGAAATGAAAACAGCGGAAAAGGAAGCACCGCTATTGGGTCCACGACATCTGTTTGAAGAGAAGAGTGTACGGGGAGTACCATTCTTTATTTGCGGTTTTATCTAAAAAGCGGAAACACCGTGCATTTCTACAACCAATTGCCATGCAAAAGCACACTATCATTTCATTCCATTCTACTACCTACAATGCTCGCTAATGAAAATATATAATTACAAATAGGTAGGTACCTTACCTAATAATTATTAGAGAATGGTCGGGCGTCAACAGCAATTTATCACTGTCTCACTGATGGCAGATTCGCAAACTTGACGAAAATTCAAATCAAAACACAGAGTTGTTGTGGTTTGTAGTAGGTATCCATACTGTAACCAATACTACAACCACCACCAAACTATTCTATTCTATTTACAGTATTTACCTATGTTTTACACCTCCGGATACTCTCAAAATATATACCTTATTTCAAGTCATTCAGTGTACATTTAATTCCAAGTTACCACATGGTTGTTGCTACTATTTGCGTGTACCGACGACACCCATGGAAACAATGAAAGAAAATAATTAAACCGAGAATAAAATAATGAAATAAAACAATCACCCCTGTTTATTAGATTCCCTCCTCGATGTCAAATCTGAAATCCGTCTGCCTATCGTCCACTGGAGACGGGCCGCATCGGGGCGGGCCGGGACCCCTCGCACAGCCGCAAAAATCCGCCTGGGGGGCGATTGAAATATGCGATGAGGCCCGCTCCGATGCGACCCGCCTGCAGTGGACGCATCTCCATGCAAACACTCACGATCGAAATGCCCGCTTTTTGCGATGAGGCCCGCCCCGATGCGACCCGTCTCCAGTGGACGCTAGCCTTTAATTAGCACGTCCAGAGATATATTCTGGACTTGTCTTGAATTGACCACCTGACAGAAAGCACTTGCTTTTTCACGATTGACAGTTATTGTAAATCGGCACTGCATGTATTTAAGTAGGCACATAACAGCTAGACGATGGTTCCGAATGTAATTAATTAGTGCAATCAATTCGCGATCGTGTAATATTCCATATTCGTGAAGACAGCGTAAAAACGTGTAGCCGGGAGATATCTTGGATTGGAAACAAAGATAACCATGATAAGGTTTGTTTTTGTTTACGAGCGAGTACTGCCGATTTCTTCCGCAGGGAGCGCTAGTTCTAGTTCCGACATTTATTTTCATTTTCGATAGTAAATCGATTGCTATCGATTCGATAACCATTAACATCGTTTTGACGGTTCCGAGATCCGCTAGTAGTGATGGGCTAAAGCGTTATTTTCTGATAACGGGTCAGCAGGGTTCACATCCATCCGGAGCCGTCTGGAAATACGGATAGGGGAAGCTAGTGAAAAGCAGTGGAAGGGATGGAGGGGAATCGCGGAAGTTGGGAAGGCGTTCATAACCATCCTGAATTTTGGCTGACAACTCGTTTCCCGCGCTTCCTCCCACAGCTGTTTCGGTTGCCGACGCCATTCTGTATGCGCAGTAGTGAACTGCGCAGATGCGGAGCGGAAAATATCTGAAAAATCAGATGCGTACAGTTTGCTTCAAAAGTGCTTCTCCGGAAAGAATATTCCCCCCTCCCCAGCTGATGTCCAACCAATCAGCTGCTCGTACGCACGTTCCGGATAGCTTTCCGGATGGATGTGAACCCTGCTTCGCTAACAGTTATCGGTCAGTAACCGGTTACGATAACCGGTTATTCTGATAACCGGTTACCAGTTTGTGGTGGGGGTGCTTTTCACTCAGGAGTAGAGAAACAAACATGAGTGATTACCTGAGAGCCGATGTCGAAAAGTTCATCTTTTGAGCATTGTTGAACTACACTAGCTTCAGCTCTGTATTGCCCACGTATAGGCCCTGGCCTACTGTGGGATTTCTACCATACTAAATACCGACACTTACTTCGATTACTAAGTCTCAAATTGTTATAACCGTACTCAGCAAATTCTTTCCTTTTATTATTCTTTTTGTATCATACTTGTACATATCACCTCGTAACGAGTCTATAACTATACCGTAACACTAAGTGAATTACGTCAATATCTCTTACCTTGCATTACCTATTTCATTAGTATTATTATCTATTTCTCATTGTATATATGTGTATGAAGTAACGTCCCTCCCAGGCCTTCAGCACCCTTATCTTTTGAAGTAACGAATAACGTAACGTAACCTTCGGGCGACCTCTGCGAAAAACCCCCTGGTGAACTACGTAGTGACGCGCAGTAACGCCATTCAAGACGCCATCGACGCCAACAGGTCACAATCCTTTGTTTAGTAACGCATTTTCACTTATGTATGTTTTCGATCCGTACTCAGCAAATTCTTTCCTTTTATTATTCTTTTTGTATCATACTTGTACATATCACCTCGTAACGAGTCTATAACTATACCGTAACACTAAGTGAATTACGTCAATATCTCTTACCTTGCATTACCTATTTCATTAGTATTATTATCTATTTCTCATTGTATATATGTGTATGAAGTAACGTCCCTCCCAGGCCTTCAGCACCCTTATCTTTTGAAGTAACGAATAACGTAACGTAACGTAACGTCTTTGCCATCAGCCTTTGTTTATCCTCGAATAGTAACTAGTAACGTCACTTGGCCTTCAGCATTCGAAAACGAGCACCTTCAGTGAACCCCATTTCAAGTTGTATTGATAGTAACGTTTCCATTCTGCTTCCTTTTAATTATACTTAATTACGTAACTAAACTGTACCTACGTGTTCTCTGTTATCCCGATTCCCTTCAACATAAGGTGGTCTCTGTGTATTTTGATAAACCCCCGAAACGATCGTACTGGTGCCTCCGTAATTTCAGGCCATCAGCCCTACCAAAAAGCCAGTAACGTTTCGTATCAACAGAGGGGGCTTACAACTGCATTTGGTATAAACTCGGTAAAAAATCTTTTTCATACTCATTAATGAACGATCGTATTCTTTGGTACTTCGTTTCCGTTAGGTCCAAATCTAAATACATCACCAACACATCAATCATTGGTGTACACGAGGAGACATCGGAGGAAGTTCAGATGAACAACGCAAGCGAGCTCCCTCGGCAGCAGATAGCAGCTCTTCTTCATTACTTTGCTCGATCAGATCTTGAACCCGCTTCTTTTGGTTTATTATTCTATGAATAATACACCTATGTATTCGCTCAGCAAAAAATTTTTATAACACCCCCTCAAAATTTTTTCTTTTCCGTTTCAAGGGGCGTAGATTCCAAAAATGCAATGTCCGTCCGCCGTATCACGTGTACAGGCTTCATTTTCGGTCTAAAAAAATCGTTCTTTCGCAGACATGCTGCATTTGGGACCTAGTTGTGTCCCGAAACTTTTCAGCCCGATCGGAATATACCCAGGGGAGTTATGAGTGAAAATGTGTATAAAAATAGGTACTTTTTGCGTTTTAGTAACATGTTGGTAACATGAGCTTTTAAGGTATCGTTTTTCATGTTTTTGGGGACGAGAAGACCGAATATGAAGTCGGTTTTGACTAAAGAGTAGAAAATTGAGGTTCTACCAGATGTTCAGCTCCCGAAATTGAATTTTTATGAGTCAAAAACCTGCGAAATCGTCTGAAATCACCATCAATTTGTAGAATAACACTGGAAAAAGTGTCAACAGGTGGATCAAGACGATTAAATGGTACTATCAATGATCAGAGATAATTTATTTAAAAAAAAAAGAAGGAGCGTACCTTATTCGTGTTTTGGGGGCCAAAATTGGTGGAAACCACCAGAAATAGCTATTTCAATTATTTTATATGAAAGAAACAATAAATAAACAGCCAACATCTCTGTAGGTATGTCCAATAGAATAATAAACCCATGTGACAAGGACTTTGCAGCGTTTTTTTGCTTTCGAACCACACTCCGCGAACGGCTTCATTGGTCTTCCCATCCGACTACTTGACCCTTCATTCCTCGAGCCAGATGAAAAGAAGGGTGCAAAGAGTGCACTGGGGAGATCGGGCCACTTGCTGTGACGTTTTTCAAAAACTTTCTTCTTTCTACCGCACTCCCTCCATTTTTTGTATAAATTAATATTTAAAAAATTAACTTTTGACTCAACTTCATCTTCATCACTGAGGTTTAGCTCGCCCAATAAATAATCCAGGATGTTCCCCTTTTTTGTGTCGGTATCTGTCCCCAAACTCTATTTCTCGAACAAGGTCCGGTTTGTCGGAATTCGGACTGAAAAGATTCAAAAAATTATAAAAAATTAAATCGCGGCTAGTCGCGGCAAAATGTTGCAGGATTGGGATGGGGAATAGTAGCAGCAAACAGATTTGAAATGATCTAAAAGACCATTTTTCGGTCCTTTTTGAGAAATCCACTCTGAAAGTTGACGAACGAAGAAGAATTTCGAGAATATATCGTGCTTTAGTTCTATTACAGAATCGTGGAAATTACTTTTTTTTAAATGATCGGACGTTATCTCTCTTACCTACCAGTGCCAGAACACGCCATGAAAAATTGGAGGATAACGTAGCGGGAAGACAACTAAACTCGAACTGAACTTCATTCATGATGAAGTGATTCATCGTTCGCGAAAGAGGTAAAAGGAGTGTTGAGATGAGAAGACGATCTTTGTCCTGCATTGATATTGACCCGAACAGCATGTTGAGTCTGGAAACTAGGGATGGGTATCGTCCAACGACTAATCGATTAATGGCATCGACGATTATTTCATCTGGATTAATCGATTCACCGATTAATCGGGGTTTAATAATCGATTAATCGATAATTAATCGATTATTTCAAAAAGGTTGGTAAAAATTGGGCAGGTCGTAGGTACTATGAAAACAACGAACTCAAGGTAAGAAATTCATTAAAAATTTAGAAACACATGTAAAAAACGCTGCAAAGTCCTTGTCACATGGGTTTATTATTCTATTGGACATACCTACAGAAAGGTTGGCTGTTCATTTATTGTTTCTTTCATGCGTAATAATCGAAATAGCTACTTCTGATGGTTTCCATTAATTTTGGCCCCCAAAACACAAATTAGGTACGCTCTTTTTTTTCTTTTTTTTAAACTATCTTTGATCATTGGTAGTGCCATTTAATCGTCCTGAACCACGTCTTGACACTTTTTCCAGTGTTATTATACAAACTGATGGTGATTTCAGACGATTTCCCAGGTTTTTCACTCACAAAAAATCAATTCTGGGAGCTGAACATTTGGTAGAACTCAATTTTCCACTCTTTGGTCAAAATCGACTTCATATTCGGTCTTCTCGTCCCCAAAAACATAGAAAACGATATCTCAGAAGCTCATGTTACCAATATGTTGTAAAAACGTAAAAAGTACCTATTTTTACATACATTTTCACTCATAACACCCCTGGGTATATTCCGATCGGGCTGAAAAGTTTCGGGACACAACTAGGGCCCAAATGGAGCATGTGTGCGAAAGAACGATTTTTTTAGACCGAAAATGAAGCCTGTACACGTGATACGGCGGACGGCGTACGGCGGACGGACATTGCATTTTTGGAATCTACGTACCTTGAAACGTAAAAGAAAAAAGTTTGAGGGGGTGTTATAAAAATTTTTTGCTGAGCGAATACATAGGTGTATTATTCACAGAATAATAAACCAAAATATTAGGTAGGTACCTATGTGGTATTAATTTTTAAAACTAGTTCCAATATTTATCGTTAATGTCTTTTAAAAATAGAAGTTTGTTGGCCATGTCAGTGGTCAGCCGGTTACCCTGTTACCTCAGAATTTGGCCAGCTTCAGAAAAAAGCCTTTCTGAGGGAACAGAGGTTGCCGCCGCTGGCACATATTTCAATGCTATTTTCGACACCACAGGGAAAGTCTCCTACAAAATTACTTCTTTCCTATAATCTTGGATAACAGTTTGTGTATGGAAGTTGTGTTTCTTTCATGGTGTTTGTGAGAACGTGAGGAGAAGTGATCTCGACTTTCTTGCTCTGGGGAAAATCCCGTGGTAGACGTCAGTTGTAGCATGTGATCACTTCAGATACAGACACTCTGTGCATGTGATGCATTCCTATGGCGTTATGTCATGATTCATCCATCTTTCATTTTAAGTGAATTGTCTCAATGAAAGAAAAAGAAAATGAAACACTTCAAACTTGAAGTCTCACTGAAAAAAAGTCGATTAATCGTTACAAATTAATCGATTACCCGATTAATCAAAACATACGGGCATCGATTAAAAATAATCGATTATTTGCCAAATTAATCGATTATTTCAATTAATCGATACCCATCCCTACTGGAAACCTTTCAAACCGTACTCAAGGGGTATGTAGTGATAGTGCTCTCATTTCATGAATATCAAGTGATAGGATTTTCGACTTTTTTCACATACTCAAAGTACTGTGGGTTGTTCAGAATATTTTACTCAAAATAAAAGTAAAATGAAATTTGATGGAAGCTCCCCAATGGCCGTCATCTCTTGTAGGAATACAACATCGGCGCGAGGAAGAAACTCGTAGCTATGCCGCGGAAGGAATGGTTTGAATTTACTTAACGCTATAGCCCTGTGTAAATTTATATTGAAAAGCCTTTTATTGTACATAGGACTGGTGTCCTTACATCAAATTGTAAATTGTCAATAACAATAAACATAGCCAAGGACAAAGAAAATAATAAACCAAAATAGACGAAGTAGAAAAATAAATAATAGGGAATAGAATATGTATCTAGCAAATTTGGGTAATCTCGTTTATTTTCATCAAAATTAATACTCGGTTTATTTCAAGTCTTCTCGATTAGTTGGACAGAAAAAGGAACCAATTTTTCCTAGCATTCCTGGGAACGATGCAGTTAGCCTCCAACGTTAACCAAATTTTTATGTTGGTCACTTGGTCAAATTTTACGAACCAACACGATCGGAGAGTAAAGTCGGGAGTACCTTGGTATCTACAGCCGTCTTGAGGTCCTGGCAATTTTTATTGACTGTTCTCCTTGGCTTAATCTTAGAATTTATTGAAACGACATCAGGGTCGCTACTTCGACCGTTTCTTTAGGTATCGGGAGGTGGCAGGTTTTGGTTTATTATTTTCAATAATGAACCTTCGGAATCGAGCATGATAAAAAATTTGTTAACACCCCCCCCCCCCCCCCCTACCTCAAAATTGGATGGTTTACGTTTCAAGGTATGTAGATTCCGAAAATGCAATATAAAAATTTCTTTCCGTACGCCGTACGGATCACTTTTCTTAGTTACCATGTGCCAAAATTGACGATTCGGTTTGTAGGTTCCGTTTGGGGTCAAGTTGGTCCTCGAAGCTCGGCGTTACTGTCAAGTCATCCCTGAGGGGTGAAAAATAGGGGTTGAAATCTGCAGGACACCGTTATCTCGAATTTTTTTACGGTTTTAAATAGTTCTCGAACTCGGTAGGTTTTTAAGACCACCCGGAGCAGTGCGTCCAGCCGTTCGTTCACGGTACGGCCCACATGTTTGCACCGACAGTCATTTTCGACAGCAGGGTGAATGAAATTGTATACATTCAGCCCAAATATCATCACTGGGAACGCGCTAACAATCGCGAATTGGCCCGAGATCGTCATTGCTAGGGAGCACATGATTATATTCACGGAGTAAGAAGTCGAGTTGGTTGCTCTGTGATATTATTTCATTTGAAAAATGATGGCTCTTTTGGAGTTTGTTGATAGGTAGTGAAACTTGAACAAACGTTGAAGTATTATTGATGGGTAAATTTACATTATCACACAATGGTAAATTATTACACGACAGTTCATTATACCATCTCCGTAGAAGGGGCTGGAGTTTGTTGGTAGGCACGTTTGCAACTTGAACAACCGTTGAAGTACTACTGATGGGCAAACTGTTACACACCGTTAAATTATTACTCAAAGGTACATTATTGCACAACGGTTCATTATACTGTCTACGTAGAAGGGGCGCCTATACAGGTAAATTATTACACAACGGTTTATTATTTGCCTTATGCTTCATGAATTACAAAATAATTAATGATTGAATCCCTTGCATTTGTAGGAAACTTTAATTCCAGGGCCGGCTCCAGTACTCGATTTAGGGCTTTCCCGGGTGGGTGAAGGGTATTGATCACAGAAAACAGTGATGTACGCAGATCTATACAGGTAAATAATAAACCTTTCTGTGATAATTTGCAGCGTTTTTACCGATGAAACAGATTTCTTATCACACTGATAAAAAACTGAAATATCCCAATGAAATCTTGAAAATCTCATTGTACATATCTACCGGCTTAATTAGCACGTCCAGAGATATATTCTGGACTTGTCTTGAATTGACCACCTGATAGAAAGCACTTGCTTTTTCACGATTGACAGTTATTGTAAATCGGCACTGCATGTATTTAAGTAGGCACATAACAGCTAGACGATGGTTCCGAATGTAATTAATTAGTGCAATCAATTCGCGATCGTGTAATATTCCATATTCGTGAAGACAGCGTAAAAACGTGTAGCCGGGAGATATCTTGGATTGGAAACATAAGATAACCATGATAAGGTTTGTTTTTGTTTACGAGCGAGTACTGCCGATTTCTTCCGCAGGGAGCGCTAGTTCTAGTTCCGACATTTATTTTCATTTTCGATGGTAAATCGATTGCTATCGATTCGATAACCATTAACATCGTTTTGACGGTTCCGAGATAGAGGTGAGACGATATTTCAGTAACCGATATTTTGTAACCGTTACTAGCCATCCAGATATGTAACCGATACTGAAAACCAAAAATATTGGTTACAAAGTATTAGTTAGCGCTGAAAGTATCTGTTAGCAGTATCACAGAGAGAGATTTTTGTTTCTTGGAGCAGAGGCGGTAACCAACGATATATCGGAGTATCGATACTTTTTTTGGTATCGATACCAATATTTGTATCTATATTTTCCTTTCGATAGTGGATACCGATATTTTTGTTTTGATACTTTTCCTAAATATATCGGAAGTATCGATACTTTTTACCAATATCTTAATATTTGGTGCTATAAAAAAACAAAATACCTACAGCAAAATTATTAGTGAACTGAAATGACCCCCTAGGTCTGAGATCGATTGAAACGATATATCGCTTCTGTCCTATTTATTCCTTCAATGACATCGATATCTCGAATCTTGAATAACTTGCAACCTCCTACCTCCCTTGTTTGTTTTGGCTTTGTATCGTACGTTAAGATACCAACGATATATGAATACATTTAAAGTGAGTAATTTATATGTGAGGTATTTTAATTTTTTTACAGTAATTAAAGAAAATTACCAAACATATACACATTATTTATTTTTCCCCCAACTAATATTGTAATACCAAATATATAATAAATACAGTATTCGATAAGAAAAAACTGAATACTGATACGTTAAAAGAGACAAACCCGAAACAGATGCTATAAACATAAACGCACTGTATCTGATGGGGGAGTAACGAATAACTAATACTTCGTAACCGATATTTGAAAGTCTCTGTATCAGAAGTAACGAATACTCACAAGTATTCGTTAAGCACACCTCTATTCCGAGATCCGTTAGGACCAGGAATGGGAATTCAAACCGGACCTTCGTTGGAGACAGTTTATGTTTATCGAGATAACAGTAGTTTATCTCGATACCTAGTTGCTTATTATGCCCGCCGTGATCTTGTTGTTAGCTTTTATTTCGGGTTTTGGCCGCAGCTAATGAGTTATGATTATGATGCTGTGTGATCACTAATGAATTTATGCACCTACGAGCCTTTTTCCCAATGTGACAGCCTCATGTACCTACCTACCTATTGCAATTCCGTAGTCTTTTGAACCTTCAGGCTTACGACAGTTTCATAAAATGCTGATCTTAAATTCTTGCAAGACAACAGATCAGTTTTTCTGTGATTCATCAGTGCGATACAGAAGTCGGTGGAGGGGAAGTCAGTGTCCCTGGACCTGGAGCAACTGAGCTCTGGGCATTGTGATTATTTGCAGCATTTCTACTTTTTGTTTTTGTTTAATAACTGCATTTATTTATTAATCTAGACAGAAAAATACAACAAAGTACACCAATGCTACTCCCTTCTGTAAGCAACCTTGTGCTGAGGGAAGGAGTTTGATTATAAATCAAGTAGTCAGCATTGGTAGTTCCTCTATCAAAGGTCCCTAACCCATCTTTCCTCTCTGATTTTCGCCCTATAAGCATCCTCCCCGTCCTCAGTAAGGTGTTTGAGATTTTGATGCTCAAGCAAATAAGCGAACATATTCACAATAGTAATCTATTGTGTACCTTCCAATCTGGATTTAGGAGAACGTATAGTTGCGAAACTGCTTTGCTGAGGGTAGTGGAGGATGTGAGAATGGGAATAGAACAACAAAAATGTACGTTTTTGGTACTGTTAGATTTTAAAAATGCCTTTGGGTCCGTCTGCCACCGCTTTCTAGTTGATAAGTTGAGGGCCTTATTTGGTATTTCAACTTCTGCTTGTTCTATGATTCATTCTTTTCTTGAAGGTCGGACCCAGATTGTGATTTCTGGCGATAAAAAACGATCTAGCCCACTCCATCTTACGACGGGTATCCCACAGGGAGCTGGTGATGGGACCTCTGTTATTTTCAACTTTCATCAATGATCTACCACAGCACCTTAAGTATACGAAATACCATCTTTTCGCGGATGACTTCCAAGTCTATATCCATAGCTGCCTCGGGGATGAAATGGTTACTGCCATTCACCAACTAAATCTAGATCTTCTTGCAGTATCTAAGTGGGCGAACCAAAACGGAATTTCTATAAACCCTAGTAAGTCCCAAGTGATTACCTTCTATAAGCAGAACATTCCGACTAATCCACTTCCTCCAGTTCTAATTGACGGGGTTGTTGTCCCGTTTTCAAATAAAGTAAAGAATTTAGGCCTTTATCTGGATAACACCTTAAGTTGGGAGTCCCAAGTCTCACACGTCTGCCAAAGGGTGTACGGATCGTTGCATTCCTTGAATAGATTGTCTAAATTTACTCCCCCATATCTCAAACATCGACTGGTCACTGCCCTAGTATTACCCCACTTCTTTTATTGTAGTTCATCCTTCTCCTATTCCTTATCTGCAGCTCTATCTAATCGATTGCATGTTGCATACAACGCTTGCATACGTTATGCATTTAACATAAGACCTCGCAGTTCGGTCAGGGGCCTACCCCTTGCTAAGTATTACATCTGTAGACAATTAAAATCTGTATTCTTAATTGCAAAGGGGCTACTGCCTCCCTATCTGCACGATTTGGTCACCCCAGCCTCATCTTTGCGATCGAACGCCCTACTCGTAATGCGTCACTCAGGCAGAACCCTCTCTAAATCTTTTCTCATCACTGGGGCAAGATTCTGGAATTCTCTTCCATTGACCGTCCGGGCGTTGCCTTCCTTGGGTCGCTTCGTGGAGGCCTGCATCAAGCATTTACGCGATAACTAGGTTATTTTTGATTATTTCATGCACCCCCCCCCCCCCCCAACATATATGCAAATGTTTTCATTTCTTTACTTTTTTTTATGCCATTATACTACTGAATAAATATATCCTGTTGTTCATGTGTGCATTTATAGATTCTGTTTGTCTGAAGCACAATAAAGGTTTATTATTATTATTATTATTATTATTAAGTAGTCGCTATTTATCTACATACTTTAATTAAAGATTGATACTAATTTCTTCGTTAAAAAACATAAATCTCCATGAAAAAGGAGAAAAAAATGATGTTCCACAAAAAAAGAATAACACAGACTTACTGAACTATTATAGTATACAAAGCAAATCAAATAATAACAAAGTTTCGTCCTGTCTGGCCCTATGCTGCGTGTGGTCTTCATCCATACCACGGCATCTTCCTCTCTGCCTTCCCCTTATCACATATGGATACTAACTTCACGAGTCCATGGGTTCGCATGTTTACATTTTTATGGCTCATTAATTTATTTTGTTACTTATCTATTTTTGTTCCATTTTTTGCCCACCTTGTATGATTAAAAAAAATATTGCTTATATAAGGAATTAGTTCGTAGAAAACCACTACGATAATAACTGTCCCTAGGTTACTGACAGGGAAATAAATCTTCGGTGGTAGGCAGTAGTTTTTCTCCTTTTTACACGATCAGTGATTCAAGGTAGGTAAATGTAGGTTTTTTTCCAGTTATGAACTCGGCTGCCTTGTGGTGCGATTATAGGGATGAATAAATTCAATCCAAATTCAACTAGAGATTAAAATAATCGCCGGTTTGTCTAATTTGCCTTGTACCTTACCTTGGTAATGAAGTTTGTTATTTTCTGATTTTCAGGTAAAATGACTGGGGCTGGCCTTCCTGTTGAATTGCCACTTGAAGACGAAGTGTTGCGAGAGATTGTGGAGAAATCCAAGGATTGGGGTCTCATGCACGGTAGGGAGCTGTAGAACCTAGAAGGTTAATAAAATATCTATTACTGATGTATGTTCGACGGATCTGATCCTGGAGGGGCGGATCCGCATGAAGTACCTGCTAGATGGCCAGTATAGAGAGAACAACCACTTTATTTATAATAAAAACGGCGAGCTGCCTATAGTCTGGGTTGCCATGCGACACAGCATACCAAGTCAAACATAAATACAGTCACTAGTAAAACACGATAAAAACAGGATAACAAGGTGCATTCCGTATTTCGGATAACGTTTCTTGTAACATGCGACATTCCAGTGATTTTGTGTTAAGCCGGCGCTACACGATGCTACCAACACCTTCCAATGTTGGACGCTTGGTGACTGGTAGCATCGTGTGGCCGACCTTCGAACGTCCAGCGTCCAACGTTGGCGTTGGAGGGCGATCGCTCTGAGAGCGGTACTTGCACCCAAGTCAAAGGAAAAGAAGGGTCCAATGTTGGTGGGAACGTTGGAGGCTCGTTTCTTCGAACACGGAGGGTCGGCCACACGACTCGGCGTTCAGTTTGTAGTTTGTAGCGCAGTGATTTTATTGATCCAATTTTATTCAATAGGCACTCAAAATCTTCTGCTGACATACGGCAGAAGTTTTCAAATTTGCCAGACGGTTCCCTCAGTAGATTATTCAGCATATCTGAGCCGCTGCACCTGATAATATTAATGAATAACGTCATTGTAAATAAGTAATTGAGAAATTCTAACTCCTAAGAAATTCGTAACTAAGAAATTCCGTTCCTTCGCCAAAAAATCAAGAATCGGATAGGTAAGGATGAATTCGAAGATCAGCTTTTTTGGTTCACAAGCAAGTTTTCACATTTTGGTTTTTATTGTTAGAAATAACAGGGTCTTCCAAAATTCGCTCATTTGGTAATGTTGCATGATTGAAAATTTGTCCGCGCTTTGATTGGAAATTGAGAAAACCGACTGATTGTTGCCTACTGACTTAACTTCTCTATGAAAAATAATATAACAAAAACACGAAAACTTTTCACCACTTACCGTTCTCTGGATTTATTATGGGATAACATCCACCACCTTCTTCTTCTTGGTTTCCTTCGCTTCAACAACAATTCGGTACACGAAATAAGTAACAACTGTGCTGCAGCAATCGCTGCAAAATCTTCATCATCCGTTTCCATTATAAAAAACTTTACACACACAACTTTATTAAAAATTATGAAAAAACTCCTTACGGCTCGACCTGGATCGCACTGGATCAAACATTTGCCACCACCGACAACACCGTGTGACTGGGGCTTTTGCTCGAGTCACTCGTCGAGTCGTCACTCGTCGAGTATGGTCTAACGTTTGGCCCAACATTCGACGCATCGTGTAGCGCCGGCTTTACTGTGACAGTACTGGTCGCAGTTCCTTATGTGCCCCCCCCCCCACCCATTTCGAAATTTTGAAAGAAGCGTTTCCGAAAAGCTAATCAGGATAATAATAAAAGGATAATAAATAATAATAATAATGGTGGAAAAAATCACTGTTTATAATTAGTGGAAAATGTTTATAATTCTTGTCATTAGCGCAAAATATGCAATAGTTTACTTTCTTGAAGATAAATGTATTAATTGGAGAATTTGCCTATAGTGCAGAGGCACATAAGGCATATTCATGAATCATCATTGATTCATCCTGACCTCCTGTTTATACTGTATATTAGTTATTGTTAGCTACGAATAACAAACCTTTTAATGTCGAAGTTTCGTTTTTAACCTGCGGAAATAAAACCTGATTCGCAGAAGGTCATTGGCCTTTGGCTCAAGTCTGGATCATTTCTGGCTCAATGTCGATTTCCTATTCATAAAAAATTTTCCTACACAACTATTTTTTCATTAGAAATAGTATTTATAACATTTATTTTGCTGTGTTCATGTTGTGCAGGCCATAATAATGGGGGGGGGGGGGGGGGGGGGCTAAAGCCCCCTCTTAGCCCCTCTCTGGGTCCGCCACTGGCTACACCAGTAGTGTTCGTACCTCTTCTAGTATCCATTGCTTACCTGGTGATGTGGATTCTGTCGGATTTGTTCAAATTATCTTTAGAAATTAAATCATCTATGTTGGAAAGTCGAAACGCGAGGTGACAGAACTGGGGGCCTATTCACTAAAAGAGATAGTGAAAATAGATAGGTAAGCTATTTCGAAAATCTCCTGTGAGAGATAGTCTCCCTCGGGAGACAGTATCTCCCAGGTTCGCCTGAGGTACTGAACAGCTCTCAACCCTTAGGCGTTTTTTACTCATGAATCGATAATATACATGTATATATTTTTAATGAACAGTTGACTCAACTTTAAGAGATGAAAAAACGTACATCAAAATGACCGATATGGTAGCCAATGAACGAAGGATGATACATGATCACTATCAAACAAACAAGAAATGAGAAAGGGATTGATTCTCTCCTTCAAGAAAAAACACCTACTTAAGTTTCTCTCTGAAAGAGATCGAAAATGCCAAGATGTCCGCCATCTCTCTTTTAGAAGTTACTGAATAACCCGGTCATGGATACTATAAAAACCTCTTCTGCCAACATAGAGTCGGATCGAAAAGCGATGTCTGTTTGGCTTAGTGAATAGGCTCCCTGGTATAGCTTACTATCTGCTTCGAATGCTGTAAACGGGCGTTGTTGCAGTCTCAAACGGACCTGGCGATTGGCGCTTTTTAGATCGATCGTACTAGAAAGCGAATTTTGATAAACTTTTATCTCCATAGATTCTAGAGCTGGTGTGGGGTAAGTGTCTAGCATTGTGTAGCGGTTTGTAGTATGCGAATAATCGATCACCATCCTCTGTTCATGATTTTATGATTCAACTGCAAATTCTTCAAATTATTCCATCAGCTAGCAATTTTTTAACCTCATTACATATGAACTGATATTCTTCCTCGGAATGTTTTCAAGTTTTTGTTACTACAGGTTTGACATCACCCATTAGGTAGGTATTGGAATAGAGTAAGAGGTTCGATCTTAGCATGAGACACGGCATTAATCCGGAGATGTATCTCTTTTCATTCTCCATTGTTATTGGTCGTTAGGTTTCCATGCCCCTTCAGGTCTTGATATATAAAAGTCCACCAGAGTTCAGGCACACAAAGCCACCAAAGTTTCCTTTGGCTCCAATTTCATGAACAGGTAAGGGGGAAAAAAAGATGTACTTTTAGTACCCGTTCCTCAGGATAATCCAGACTGCCTTCCTGCATATTTTATTCATATTTCACTGATATTTACCGAGTTTCGGTGATTACTGATAAATTAGTTACATCATTAATGGCACACCAATGCTTTTTTTTGTCATTGCAGGTGTAGCAATCCGTCCATTTGATGCGATGGATCCTAACACCCTGACGATCGCTCCACACACGTTGTTCCCCACCCCCATTCCGCGAAAGGATTTTCAGGAGCTCATTCGACTCCAGCCTGCTCTGAACCTCCTCATGCACAAAGTCGCTCATGACCATTCGTTTCTCGAACAAGCGCTTGGAAAGTAAGTGTCTCAATGCCTTGAAAACGGTTCGGTCAAAATATACAGATTGTTTGATAACACTAAAGTCGATAGGTTTGTTCGCACTGGCTTTTTCTGATGGTTAGCGGACTCCTAGAGAACCGTAAGAAACCATCCAAGATCCAATACCGGCTTGATAAGGGTTTGATAATGGTTGGTAATCGAGAAGGCTAGGTCTAGGGAGATGGATAGGTCTCGTCTGCCCTGTGTTCTGGAATGACGATCAGAAAACTGGCTTTGGACAGTCAGAAAACACGACGAACAGCCAGTCATGGATACTGTACAGTCTGAAAAGAGTCTGAGAATTGCTGGTAATGGCCCAATGCGTTTCTGATGGTCAGATGGTAACTGAGAACAAACCTTACAGTGGAATCTTGAAACTCCAACCCCCTAATGAGGGGAATAGGGAGGGCGCGGCATATGGCAGGTTCAAAGTGCTCATGTGATGCTGGATTTTGTTGAATCAGAGTGGCGGCACCCATGTTTGTAGTGAGAAAAGATGTCAAGAGTGGCCTGTATCCTTGTGGACATAGACCTGGCAAAGAAACGCGTTCTGTTGTTTGTTGCTCATTGATTGATGCAGCTTGGCTGTTCCTTCTCTAGCGGAATGGAGACAACATTCAGAGCTGCACTATATTTCCATGCTTCATTGTGAATCTTCACCCAATGCCTCATTGCATTTGATCATCTGATCCTCTCTAGAATTTTATCATTTCATGTTCTTGAAACGCCTCACTTGGCCTCCATTTTTAGCGAATTTTCGAAGAAAAGGAAGCTATTGTTCTCGGTCCAAAATTCGTAGAACTCGAATTTCCGAAAGATTTTTATACCAAAATCCGTTTCAGACCATCCTGAATTCACTGCCGAAAGACACAAAAAATTATATACATATACATATATATATATATATATTTATATATGTATATTTATATATGTATGTGTCATTCCAGACGATAACTCTCGAAAGAATTGAGATAAAAAGTTCAAATTTGCACGAAAAATCTGTCTTGGCAATCGACAGGCTAAGTTCGTAGATGGGCAGAATCGGGTCACTCTAAGGGGGAATTTTGGGGAGTTTTAGGGGGGAAAAATTACCCATAAATTCCCAAAATGAAGCAGTCTGACAAGTGACACCTCATTTTAAAGGTTTTTGTACGCTGAACACGATGGTGAAATCAGTATTGCGATATCTCATTCCGTTCTCAAACTGGAGCACTTTAAAGATGAAGGAACGTGGTTATTTCTTGAAATGTTCTTCCTGGTTCGTCTACTCTAATCTGATAACGGAATGGGGTATCGCAATTCCGACTTCACCATCGTGTTCAGCGTTGGAAAATCTACAAACCGAGGTGTTACTCGGCAAAAAATGGAACAAAAAATTTGTTACGTATCCAATACCTACTCTGTATTGGATACGTAACATACGTAGTGTACGTATGTTGGATAAGTAACTACGTATATTGTAGTACCAATACTTCAATATACGTACATACTTGAATACCTATAATTACCCAATAAGTTTAAGATTGCCCATATTTGAATGGGATATCCCAAACATCACGTTTTACATAAAATCAGTTATTTCTTCGAAAATTCGCTCTTATAGCCATGCTGCATGACTGTGGTTTTTTTAAACATTACATTCTCACTCTCAAAAACATGTCCAGCAACTGGAAGACACCACCACATACGGCGCCAATATCAGTAGAGAGTTTTTGCAGCATCCTCACGCCGAAACGAAACGGAAATGGCGGATTGGGCAACCGGAGTCAGATGCTAACCTTTTTCGGTTCCGTTTTTGTTCCACTTTGGCGTCTACCGGCTGGTGAAGTCATGCTAACGTTCTGTTAACTTCTCTTTCGTCCATTTCACTCCATGGTGAATAGAAATCTATGTCCGCACATGGCGTCAAGTCTGCATTAACATAGAAAAATGCGAAGAAGCCGCTGTGAATACGACGCTCCGCATTTATTTTCCAAGGAAAACAGAAGAAGGTAGGTACGATGTAAGGTTAAATTACGTTTCATCATCTCAGCAAGACGAAAGCTGACCGTGAGATCCCGGTATTTTTCGTTGTCACGGTTCGTCAAACTTTTCGGAGTCTTACGTGCGCTTGCGCAGCACTGTGTTCGTTTCGGCGTGAGGGTGCTGCATAAATTCTCTAATATGTTGAGAGGGAATTTCTTTTTTCGTTGAACCTGATCAAAATCTGATAGACCAACAATATCACTCTTCCTGAGAGTATACAACAGCTGGATTCAGTCACGCTGTTTTTTTGTTTGGAAGTATGGATGCTATGACAGGATTGAGTAGTATCCATGGCAGTCGTCATCAGAAGTCAGATATTAGAGAGTTTTTGCAACACACTCGTGACGAAACGAAACGGAAAACGACACCGAAACGGAAATGGCGGATAGGGCGACCTAAGTCAGATGCTAACCTTTTTCGGTTCAGTTTTCGTTCCGCTTTGGCGTCTACCGGCTGGTGGAGTCACGCTATCGTTATGTCAACCTCTCTTTCATCTATTTTACTCCATGGTTAATACAAATCTATGTCCACACATGGCGTCAAGTCTGCCAAGACGCCAAGAAGCAGCTGTGAGCTCAACATTTTTATTTTCCAAGGAAAACAGAAGAAGGTAGGTAGCGTTATACAGATGTAAGGTTAAATTACGTTTCGTCATATCAACACGACGATAGCTGACACCGCGAGATCCCGGTATTTTTCGTCGTCACGGTTCGTCAAACTTTTCGGTGTCTTAAGTGCGCATGCGCAGCACTGCTTTTGTTTCGTCGTGAGTGTGTTGCAAAAACTCTCTAATGTATAAGTACTTATTCCCACACTATTTCAAAATGTTTGTTCTAATCGTCTCTTTCTGTTTTGAATTATGAGAGAATAATATTTTTGGAGGTTACCTTGTAAGGCCGGAAGGCCTTTACAATAATTTAATTTCATCTTTTTTGAGGTTTGTGGGAAGGCCAGTGTCACAAAACTGTGCCCCCCCCGTCCCTGGTTTTAGGCACCGCTGTTTGAATTAAGCTTCAGCAATCCACTTACAATCACATGAATAAGGGGCAATTTCACCTGTTTTCTTTTATTTTCTTGAGTAAAATATCTCTGCGAGAGCATTCCGAAAAAGTGCCATATGAGGGGCATCAGATGATGGAAAGTGGACGATAAACCAGTGGAAAGAAAGCGGAATGACGTCATAGGTAAAGGCCCTCACCCTCGTGTCCGCCCTGGTGTAACCTTCAGCGCCATCGACTTATGACGTCATTTCGTTTTCTTTCTATCCACGGAGTTTCGTGAAGAAAATTGACCAGGGGGGGGGGGGGGGGGGGGTTCAAGGGTTGTAAATCCGATTCAGAGATCAAAAATAAAAAATTCCCACTCACGAAAATTGCCCATTCAATATTACTTTGATAACTCATTAATCATTATCATTTAAACTTTTTTACAGCACTGTTCAGTACGACGAGTTCACTAGAAAAACCTACGAAATCTATGAAATAGTCAGGAAAGAAGGTTTCACACAGGTAACAAGAGCATTTATTAATTTATTTTATCTAAGTAAATCTTCCACTTCGTTCTAAGTACTTACTTCTCCTTGAACTCCAAGGTTAATACCCGTTCCAACACATACCACTGTTACTCAGACCAGGCCTGGTCGGTTGCGTTCGAGTTTCTGTTGAATTCTTATTCAGAATTGTTCGTAAAACTGGTTACATCAGTGTGGGCAGTTATTATGGTACCTAATTTTGGTTTATTATTTTTAATAATGAACCTTTGGGATCAGACATGAATACATTGTTAATCCCCCCCCTTTCTGTCTCTCAAGATTTGATGCTTTCCGTTTCAAGGTATATAGAATCCGAAAATGGAATAAAACTATTTCTGTCCATACACCTTACTTCGTTTTTTCCTTAGTTACCACCAGAATTAATGAAATTTGGTTTGTGGGTCCCATTCGGGGTCTAGTTCGTCCGCGAAGCTCGGTGTTGCTGTCAATCATCTCCAGTGGGTGAAAAATAAGGGTTCAAATTCCCAGGGCGCCTTATCTCGAATTTTTTAGGTTTTAAATTTATCTCAAACTTGTGAAGTTTTTGAGACCACCCAGAGCGTTGTACGCCCAGCCGTTTGTTCACAGTAAGACCCTGAGTTTTACACCAAAAACATTCGTCAACATGATCGTGAATGAAACGGTATACATCCAGATCAGATATCATTGCTACGGAACACCTGATTATAATCACGCATGGCTGTATGAAATCGAGTTGGTTGCTCCGTATTATTTGTTTTGAAGAATGATGGTTATTTTGGATTTTGCTGATACACTTTTTAACTTGAAGAAACGTTATGCTTCATGAATAACACATATTTAATGATAGAATTCTTGAATCCACCGCTTATTTATGAAACTGTAATTGCCATGCCGGCTCCATTACTCGATTTAGGGCTTGACAATAGAAAACAGTGATCTATGCAAAAGGGGCGTCTGTCTATACAGGTAAATAATAAACCATTGTGTGATAATTTGCAGCGGTTTTCATTTGGTCCACTTTACTAGTTGCTAAACACCTTTTAAAAACGTTAGCTAATCCAACTTTGATAACACTACCAACATCATGATTTTCTGTTTGCTGTGTTCATCTTGTTTTAAACGATTCTGAACACATACAAATTAGGTGCCTGCCTAACTACTACTACTTTACATTGTATCTGGCTGCTACCTGTTTTCGGGTTCATTTTATTGCAGAATTTAATAAACCTTAGACTTATGTCCAAATTCAGGAAGTATCCTTAGGAATGCTCCGTAATGATGTAATCTTTTCTGAACAAGACGGGCCTTTGCAAGTCGAAGTGAATAGCATTGCTACCGGTATGGCTCATTTGGGCCCCGTATCCCGAGCCATCCAAAGGTTTGTTTGAAACTTTCCGTTCAAGGTCAAGGGTGTGCCCTGGTATAGACGACTAACCTGGGGTGCCTATTCACTAAGCAAAAGAGATCTCTTTTTGGTTCAACTCTATTTTGGCAAAAGAGATTTTTATAGTATCCATGACAGGGTTATTCAGTAACTTCTGAAAGAGATATGTGGTGGCCATCTTGGCATTTCCCATCTCTTTCAAAGAGACATTAGGCATCTTTTCTTGAAAGAGATATTCTCTTTGTCATTTCTCGTTTGTTTGATAGTTATAGCATGTATTATCATCCTACGTTCATACCTTCAGTCATTTTGATCATTCGTCATTCATTTTGATCGTGTTTTTTCATCTCATAAAGATTAGTCGATTAGTTCATTAAATAAAAATATGTACATATTATCGGTTCATGAGTAAAAACGTCCCAAGTATGGTTTTAGGAGGTAGATAGCTAAGAGTCGGCATTCATTATAGATATAATACAAGCATTATGCCACTTAATTCGACTTTTTCTGCAAATTTATTTCTCAAGGTCATGGGTGCTGTTCAGTGAAATAGACGAACTAAGGAGCCATCTGGAAGAGACAGCTCGAGAGACTGTCTCTCCTGGGAGATTTTCAAATGATATAATCTCTTTTAGTGAATAGGCCCCCTGAGCTTTGTTGAACTCCTTGTAGGTCCCATCCTTAACTCCGTCTCCTTCCATGGATCTTGTTGCTAAATGCCGTGCTGCTCTTAGATCAGTTATTGATGAACACTTAGTCAAGTGAGTTTTCATGGCTCGAAACCATCCACGTAAACATTTAGAGTTTTGATTGACGAGCTCTGGTTTCATAGAGTTTTGGTGACTTGTAACAGTCAACTGTATTTTATTGGGCTACTCGATTTTACAGTAAGCTTGAGGTTTGGCTGACTCTGTTCTCTAAGTCTTGCCTGTTCTCAAGTTCAAAACCTCAGTATAAAGTTTATATTATAAGCAATCAGTAATACCGCTTGTCGGGGTACAAAGGATGATAGAACAAGAGAAAAGAGGCGGACTGCGTTCAAATATCGATAATCTACCTATCTGGTAATATCTGAAAGGAGTGTGGCATCACTTCGGATACCCAACGGCTGACAGTGATTCATCTGTATGTACGGAATTCGTGTTTTTACATGTTCTGGACAAATTTTGACAAATTCTGATTCCGCAGCCTCAAAAACCTATGTTCCACCCATTTTGGTTTATTATTCTCTGAATAATACACCTATGTAATCGCTCAGCAAAAAATTTTTATAACCCCCCCTCAAACTTTTTTCTTTTCCGTTTCAAGGTGCGTGGATTCAAAAAATGCAATGTCCGTCCGCCGTACGCCGTCCGCCGTATCACGTGTACAGGCTTCATTTTCGGTCTAAAAAAGTCGTTCTTTCGCACACATGCTCTATTTGGGCCCTAGTTGTGTCCCGAAACTTTTCAGCCCGATCGGAATATACCCAGGGGTGTTATGAGTGAAAATGTGTGTAAAAATAGGTACTTTTTGCGTTTTAGCAACATGTTGGTAACATGAGCTTTTGAAGTATCGGTTTCCATGTTTTTTTGGACGAGAAGACCGAATATGAAGTCGATTTTGACCAAGGAGTGGAAAATTGAGGTTGTACCAAATGTTCAGCTCCCAAATTTGATTTTTTATGAGTCAAAAACCTTCGAAATCGTCTGAAATCACCATCAATTTGTAGAATAGCACTAGGAAAAGTTTCAACACGTAGATCAAGACGATTAAGTGGCACTACCAATGATCATGGATAATTTGAAAAAAAAAAAAAGATCGTACCTACCTAATTTGTGTTTTGGGGGCCAAAATTGGTGGAAACCATCAGAAATAGCTATTTCAATTATTTCACATGAAACAAACAATAAATGTAGGTACAGCCAACATTTCTGTAGAATAATAAACCCCATGTGACAAGGACTTTGCAGCGTTTTTAAATAGACAATAACCTTATAGAAGGCACTCAGGGGTTTTGAGCGGTTTTACGGGTTTTGGTCCCACTGTGCGGCGGTCCGAGGGGTGCGAAGCTGGTGAAGAAGAGCGTGAGGCAGAGAGTTGACTGGGGGGGGGGGGGTGGTTGGCGAAACTGAATGAATGGAGGAGGCGGCAGGCTGAAGGTCATAGATGGAATCTGCGACGGAAGCTTGGTACGCTGCACCTTGAGTCAGCCAGGGTGCGAGGGCGGCTTGCGTTGTAAGTGGAAGGGCTGGGAGCCAAAACGTTTTAGTGACGTCGGCGGGTAGGATATCATCTGTAAAGTAAAGTAAACAGCCATTCCAGGTTGGGGCTTTTCGTCAGACTGCCCTGCCAGCGTCGCGGACGTGGCTGTCCTCCAAGCCTTCCAATGAGAGGATCAGAATTCGACCTGATCATTTCGCTCTTTACTTGGCTACTCATTACCTCGCTCCCTTGAGTGGAGAGGGGTTCACCCAACAGATACGTGTGTCGTAGTTGGACGTGTCACAGCAGTCACCCATCCAAGTACTAACCACACTCGAGGTATCTTAACTTCGGTGATCTCACGGGAACCGGTTTATTCCACCTGATTAGGCCGTTGGGCAGGATATCATATGTTGCTGGAGCTTGCGGAGGTTTTTTCTACGAGGGAAACAGTGGGAAAATCTTGAAAATACTCTCTACCGCTTTGGAGGGTCCGCACTACTCAGCATTGTGGGGTTTCGCCACTAAAAACCCACTAACCCTTACTTATCCTTGACCTAATCCACTCAGGAATCACTTCAGCATTACTTTGGGATGGGGTCGATCACTTAAGCGACGTCACGCCCACCGAGTGCCTTCTTCCGGCCTCCAAGTTTTCTTCACCTGAGGATAAATAAATCCGCATATTCAGAATAAATTTTAGATATAACATCCTGGATGGAATTTGAACTCAGAGAATGTTGAGAGATTGCTGAAAAATTAATTTTCAACGTACAAATCAAATCTCAACCAGTCAACAGTTTTTGCCTCCCATAAACACTAGAAATGAACATTTTTGCTCGGTAAACCATTTTTAACATTGAAGACTAATTCGCCCTCGAGAGAAATTATCGACCCATCATAAGTGCGTAATTTCACATCAGTTGTTTTTAATTCAAATGTGCTAAAATGTTGCTCATAAGAATTGAAGGGTAAAATCGATAAAATGCTGCCGGTGTCTAGTTCGCACCAAATGTTAATATTTTCAATCATAATCGTTTGAAAAAATGGATAATTTTGTGTCAAGCTGGATTTTAAATTGTGGGTACTTAATTTTGAAATTATATCTAATTCATTGGAATCAGAATCGGACGAATAAGCGGTATCATTGAGGTATTTCGAGTCCTTAACTTTACACGCAGGTTTAATGTGTTCTTTCTGCTTGCGTTTTTCACAAGTTGAATTTTTTTACTTACATTTATGGGAGCCATGAGAACCTTTATTACATGCGTAGAATTTCTGATACGATGAAGAGGTGCCACGCGTTGTGGTGTTGCCTTTGTCCTTCTTCGAGGGCTTGAATGCGGGTGATTTAGTACGAACTAAATCACTCGCGACGAAATCGTGGAAACCCATTTCAAAGAAAAACGGAGTTATTGAAAAATAGTCTATTTCCACTAATACAATACATGTATTAGTGTTATTAATACATGTATTAGTGGAAATAGACTATTTTTCAATAACTCCGTTTTCTTCGGGTGATTTAGACTTCTTGAATTTAAGTTTGTGTAATTCAACTGCCAGGTACTTCTCTTGAGTTGTAGCTTCTTCGGTTAGCGCCAGCTCGTAAAGCACCTTTAAAGGTTTATCCCCTTTTCTTCAAAAAGCCGATCCAAAACAGCACCATTCTTCATTCCAACCACAAATCGAAGTTTCGAATGCGCTTCCAATTCGGTTCTAAATTCGCATTCCATGGCTTTCTTTTTTACACGGACGTGCCAATCCACACATTTCTCGGATTCTGACTGCCTCATTTCTGAAAAAAATCAATGCGACTCCGCCAAGTTGAAGTCGCTGGTACGAACTGCTGCGTCAAAAGGGCACAGAGGTCTTTAAACTTTTTTGCCTTCGGCTTATTAGGATGTATCAGTTCCCTCAACACGTCATAAACTCTAGAACTGATTGAGGTAATTAGCAAAGCTACGGGTGATGTTCCGATACCTCATTTGCTTCCACATACTGCTCAAAACGTTGTAGGTACGTATTGAATTTGTCGCCGATGTCAGAATGTGGCAGCTCACCTAAATGGTTTGCTCTGACGACAACAACTTGCTGCTGCGCCATCTTCAAGGTTGCCTGCTCGTCGGTTTTAGGCCCCATTGAACGATCAAAGTCCAGACGTCGGGAAAGAAATTATCACGTTTAGGCCTGGGAAACACAGCTTCTATTTTCCGTGCGGACGGACTTCCAAGAACAATGCGCGCAGAGAAAAATCCGTTGCACACACGCGACTAGGTGACACACATCAGCGTTTTTATCCTGCCGTCGCTCGTAGCAGTGACGTGGAGGGGATGAAGGTGGGCTATTGACCTTTCAGACTTCAGCGTGAAATTCCGCCGCGTTTTTTTCCTGCTTCTGTCGGGAATCCGGCGCGTGAAAAACCTGCCAAGGGGTGAAAAATCCGCTCTGCTCCACTTCACGCTGATGTGTGTTCCGTTCCATTTGTCTGCACAGGTGCCAGGTTCAGCACAGAATCGCGATGTGTGTCCCGAGCCTTAGATATGACTCTCATGTTAGGGTAAACTGATGAGTTAACGAACAATATGGCGCATAAACAAACAGAATTGCGAGGGTGTGGGCCGTAGAAAACTGCACCAAGCGGAATTAGGTTATTCGGTCAACGTGGAACAGTCTTCAGAAAAAACCGATGTCCATAATACGTAGATAATGTTCAACAACCGTACCCCAAATTTCCACTCGCACTGAGTTCTTCCCTCGCGTCAAACGTTTTAAAATTAAAACGAAATATTTTGATGTTTTCGGATGAAAAACGAGATGAACAAAGCTGTTTTTCTCGTTGCCAGCTGATATGGCGGGAGAAGAAGGATAAGAAGCTCACGCGAGTGAGTTCCAACCCAGAATGAATGATTATTTTTATCGCGGATAAACAGGTAACTAGAACAGAAAGTGAGATGCTTGTCTGATTGTCCTGCCAAAGGAAACAGACCTTATATATGTTATTATATGGCCAGTGGCAGTGGGGGTTAGTGTGGTATTATATTGTATTATATAGTGGCTAGTGGTGGCGAGGTTGGGTTCCTTTAGGTATGGCTTGGCCAAAACGGCATTTGGCCAAGCCATACCTCCAGACTAACGTAGGTATTTGATAAACTGAATTTATCAAATACGTTGGTTTATACGTTGGTTTGGAGGCAGGACAATAGAGAATTGTCGCAACCAAAAATTGACGATCGGGAGAAAGAACGTAAACGCAAGTGCTACGTTCCAGACGTAAGTTTTAGCGTTATCAAGACTTGTGTTGTCCAGCACCACGTAACTATCGGAAAGATGCGTGACGAGCTACGTACTGCGTAACTCTATAAGTAAACTTCTTCGTGGATAACCAAATTCGATCTCCATGGCTTCGCTATCGCGTCACCCTGAATTTTGTAGAAAGACAGAAGGAGCCGGCCTCAAGAAGGTTTTCCACCGTTTGCGTTGTCTTTATTTTGGGTTCTCTTTAGGTATATTTGGAAGGTTGAACTTCATGTGGTTTGTGTACCTATTCATCTTGAGCATTGCCATCTGAAAGCCATGAGCACGGTGAGTGATTGCCTTATAATTCGCAAGTATTTTGCGGGTATGTAAAATTATAAAAGGCCCCAAGGTCTCACCGTGCCGTGTGTACGGTTTTACAGTAAAAGGGCACGATTGCTCTTCTAGAAATTGTTCAAAACTCATAGAACACCATCAAAATGGAATAATTACTATTACTGAATAATTATGTTACGAGCTAGTATGAGAATAAAGAGGTTAACTTGACAGACAAATTATATAGCATTGACAAATTATTACGTTAACGTCACTACAAATATGTCCGGAGTTACGTGGACACGTAACTTTCTTACATTAGATAGTTAGCATCCGAATTTGTCACCCTAGAACAGAGTTACGTTTTAGAGTTGCGTTTTTCGGAAAATGGTTGCGACAACTCTAATGTAGCTCTAATGTAACACTATTCCGTCTTAGAGGTCGTAGGGCGTAGGGATATCTTAATCATCATATAAGGATTTTAACAAAAAAATAATGGGCGGACTTTATTTTTGGTTTGACTAGGATGTAAGCCTTGGACTGTTTCGCTCAGACTACCTGCCTGACTCTATTCGATCTTTATATCTTCAAGTTGAGTTCAATACAATATCGACCAGCATTGCCTCATTGGCGAGTCACATCACACAACTCCAAAGGTAACAAAAATGTTTCTCATCACCGCTCATCAGTGCTTTTTCAGGTTCGAAGGGGTAGAATTCATTCTGCACTATTTTCACTTCTTATATTTATTAAAGGATGTCTTGCTTAAACCATAGTACACTGTCGAAGTCTATGCAGTGATTCAGTGAGCAAAAACTCTTGTGCCGTTGACTGTTATAAATCACACCGCGGTGTCAGTGGCGCCTCCAGCAGTAATACTTGGTACTATGTGTGCCAAGATGTATTGGTTGGTTTCTGCCTCATGCAAGCGGTGATGGGGAAGAGGGTAATAAGTTTTTTTTTTTAACGATGGCGTCGAAACGTGGACTCGGGGTGCCATTTCAAGAAAATTAATCGTTGATTAATGCTTTCACCAAACTCCTCCTGATCAGGTCACAATCAGCCAATACTTTTATGCCCTGATCTTTCGAAGAGTCCATCCATTCGGTCCTTTTGTCACCCTTTTGAAGCAATTTAATTAGTCTGGTGTTATACAGATGGTGTTTCCAACATCACTACACTGTATACTAACATATAACATAAAATGAATGGAAAATGTCTCACTAACTCTTCAAAAACGTCGATTTGTGCATATTGGTGTTTTACCACATAAGATCTAACATGTTGAAAATTATGGTTGATAAAAATCTCATTTTAGCTCATGTGTTTCTTCCTTAGCATGTTGCATGTTGTCTCCAACTTATTTTGTTTGTTAACCTATTTTACTTTTATTGTTACCTAGTTTATATTATGCTTGAGGTGTCTTATGACTTCATAATTATTAATTGTGTGCACATTCAAGATTAACTGATTTCGCCCTTCGTCTTGCAGCTACATTCTCGCTGAGCTCGGTTACAGTCCCTTGTTGGAAAATGTAAGTAGCTACCTAGTAACAGTAGAACTCGATTTTCTAATCAGATACTTACATAGTCGACAGATTTCACCTTGTAACGATCGGTTCTCACCTGTATAACTGAAACACCACTATTACAACCCATGTAAGTGTAATTTATTATAATTCATATAAATCTAGTTGTGGTAACATAGGAACTGAATCTCTCGCGAAGAGATGAGTTTTGTTAAATGATGGAAACATGAATTTTCCATATATAGGAAAGATACTTATAGCGATATTACCATTCATAGTACTTCAAATCATCCAGTAGTCCACAAACGTGCTGCTTTCCATAGTATGATTAACAGAGCTTTATCTATACCAATGAGTGAACAGAATTTAGCTAAAGAAAAGTTAACTATTAAAAGTATAGCGGCGAGTAATGGCTATGATGGAGATCTCATTGGTACAATATTATGTAATAGAGTTCTTAGGAAAAAGAGTAGGGAAGGCGTTTCAAATCTAGTTAGGGAAACTGCGACTGTACTAAACACTATGAACTATTTGGTGAATAAACATTTTATACGTTGACTTTTAAGTCTGAAATGAACGTTTATGTTGCTCACAGATGCCTGAAAATAACGCTTTGAGTCTCATGAGCCTTGGGCTTGTCAAAGCTTGGGAGCATTATGGGAATGAAAAGTAAGTTACCTTTGTATTATTTAATTTCAAGTTTGGAACATGACTGTGATTTTAATCGTGGATCAATTAGACCAAAATGGAACCTACTGCAATAGATACATTTCATCTCTAGAATATTTCACTTCTTAATAAATAGAGAGTTTTTGCAGCACTCTCACGCCGAAACGAAAGCAGTGCTGCGCATGCGCACTTATGACATCAAAAAGTTTGACGAACCGTGACGACGAAAAATACCGGGATCTCATGGTGTCAGCTTCTGTCGTGTTGAGATGACGAAACGTAATTTAACCTTACATCTGTATAACGCTAACTACCTTCTTCTGTTTTCCTTGGAAAATAAATGTGGAGAGTCGTATTAACAGCTGCTTCTTCTCGTCTTTCTTTGTTAATGCAGAATTGAAACCATGTGTGGACATAGATTTGTATTCACCACGGAGTAAAATGAATGAAAGAGAGGTTAACATAACGTTAGTGTGACTTCACCAGCCGGTAGATGCCAAAGCTGAACAAAAACTGAACCGAAAAAGGTTAGCATCTGACTTCGGTCGCCCTATCTGCCACTTCCGTTTCGGTGACGTTTTCCGTTTCGTTTCGGCATGAGGGTGCTGCAAAAACTCTATTAATCTCACGTTCTCTGGTTGGGTTTCAGCAAAACCTAGCCCAAATTATATAGCGGGCTATATAACACTGAGACTCAGTAACACTGAGTTTCATTTGAACTGCTGTTGATGCAGCACAGTTAAATCCAGTGGTTTGTTGCACTTGAGGCGCCGATGATCTCCTTCGTTGTACAGGACGTTGAGCATCTTCAGGTTCTCATGTTTGTGGAGGCGTTGTTCATGCTTCCTTGCGTAGTCAACAATAATTTCATTGCAAGTATCTGTCCTTGAATCTCGATGAATGTCATCATTTCGCATGTGCCGTGGGGCGCCTTTTTGGTTCATGGTAACTAGGTAAGGGAAGTACGGCGGGCGGACAGAAATTTTTTAAATTTATTTTCGGAGGGGGCGTTGAATTTGTTCGTGCTTGATTCCGAAAGGTTGTGATTATTGAAAATGCAAATAAACTAAATCGAGTGGAACCAATCCCGAGATGAAAATAATCTGGAGGTTACACCTAAGGGGAGCTGCCCATAAATGCTAATCCTCTTGGATTAGGGCACATAAGCGCAAATTCCTGACAGCCCAAAATCGTAGAAAAACTTAGGGGCAAAAGTGCAAAAAACTACATCCATGGGTTTAAACACTAAACATGAACTGAAATAGTATTCCTTACTGGAGTATCTACCCAGTATTATCTAATCAAACTGATGCAACGTTTAGTATAATGTATAAAACAATTACATATTATATAACACTGGAAAACACAGAATGAGTAAATGTATGTGTGGTGGTTTGAAGAGAATAAGGGTAGTGGTGAGGTATGGAAATGAGAGTGAGTGAGATGGAGAAGAAGGTTGCTGGATCTAGCGTCTAAAAGGTTATCACCTGTAGCGAAGCCAGGGAGGTTACCACCACTAGACACGCTAGAGGGATTTGCCCAGTGGTTGCCAGTCGAGGTAGGTTATCACCTTACCGATTCCACCTATCTGGGATCTTTTAGGTAAAACGGTAAGGAGGCGTGAGACGAGAGAGATATGTCATTGACTGGGTTTGAGCGTAGAATGAAGTAACGGGCGAGAACGGTGGGTTTTTATAAGACCCTTTCCACTCTCCCCCCAGTCCCTCAACTGTAGTTGAGGGATGGAGGGAGAGCTCAGGATTTACCTGAGGCCGGTCACGTACGCCACCTCATTCGTTCTGGTTTGTTATTTGTACAATCTTGAATATTACAAGGAGTGATGTTTTGGGAGGATATCACGACAGTAAGTAATGTTTTTAATCATTTACTTGAAACAAAAATTATATCAATTTAAATAAATTCAAAATAATTTTATTTTGAAATCGGTCCGATACCGTCCATCCCTAGGTAAAACAGTTAATTTTATCTTTCTCATTCCTCTGCATTGCTCGGATCCGCCGTCACGACTGTGAGCTCAACTTTGGTTTCAAATACATTTTCCACCGATTTCAGTTTTTATGTAATTCTCTTTATTTTCATATTATTTATATTAATTTACGAGCAAAGTTCTTGCAAATCCGCGGGCCCACTAGGTCCCATTTACTAATCCCATTTACTAATGTTTTGTTGTTGTTCTGGTCCCATTTCTCGTCGTTCCCTCTAATAACCAACTCTTATAATGTTCACTGTTGTGCATTGTCTTATTTTTCGAACCTTTTCGACGAGATGGAAGGAGCAGTCCATTCACCTATACAAGTCTTACCTACTAGGTCACAAGATTGGAAGATATCGTTAATATAGTTTATTTATTTGTACTGATTTACATGGTATTGTATAAAGTACACGTCAAATAGTAGGTACAGTGGCAATAAACCAATGTGGGCGTCAATAATGGCAAGGGTGCTAGGGGGGTGAGTGAGCAAAAAAAGGGGGGGGGGGTGGGCTGCAGTCAGCCCAAAGTTTGCTGGTCGGGGCCAGAGCACCCCAACCGGCCCAGGCCCACCCACCACGGCGGCTCCCAGAGCCACCTGCCCATTTTTGGACAGGCGGCCTAAATGAATGAGGAAGAGAAGAAATCCTCAAACATCTCCGAAAACACACCAAGGGAGGCCGGCCAGAGCGTCCGGAACACAACCAAACACAACACCCATACATCATTCAACCAATAAATTACATTCACTCTCAAAACACACATACCCTAATCATCATACATACCCATATACCCATCATACCCTAATTCTAATATCACAGACGCCAGATACAAGCAAGTGTACTATAATAAATTTCCTCTGCTGCCGTGATAAAAATACCTTAAGGCTAAATGTGACGAGTTTAGTTGAAAAATCCACCACGTGGCAGCTCCAAAATGAATCAGTTTTATTCCACTTCTCATTTGAGAGTGCATAACTAATGCATAAAAATGTTTACAATTCGCAAGTATTGTTATTAGTAACTGACTCATTTTTCATTCTCGTTTCAGAGCTGTGATAATTTTTCTTGTTGAAGACGTAACAGCTAACATCTGCGATCAGCGGTTCATGGAGTATGAAATCAGGAGAGTGCAACCAAAAATAAAAGTTGTACGAGTCCAATTCTCAAATCCTGCCAACTTTCGGCTGGGGAGGAAAAAAGAGCTACTGGTGTAAGTAGAACTTCCGAGTGAGTTCTCTCATTGTTTCAGTATGGAAACCCATTTCAACTGTACCTGCATCGCCTGGTGTCTGTCTTAAGGTTCTCATACAGTGTGCGGGAACAGGACAGGAAACGCCGAGGGTAGCACGCGGGATGCCGGCCGGCCACCACTGTCCCGTCCTGCGCCTATACCCACATTAGGCAGGACATTCCTCAACTCTGTTTCCCCCACCGCTCGCTATGCTCCCCTCGTCACAAGCAAGAGTGTGAGTGTGAACGCGGGGAAGGCGTGCGTGAACGTGGGGAAGGAAACATTGGACGATGGAGGGGGAACGTCCCGTGCCAGGCAACGCCGTTTTTCACTTTGAGAGCGATCACGGCGGAACCCATCCTGTTCCTACCTCATGCCGTGACCGCCGCGTCCCACCTAGTGTGCTTATCTCCATTCAAATGCACAGAAGCGAAAAAATACGACCCGTGTCCCCCGGCTGTTTCCTGTCCTGTTCCCGCCTAGTGTGTGAGAACCTTCACTTGTCCCAATGCTCCATCCCGTTTTCACAGGAACGACCAAGAAGTTGCTGTTGTCTACTATAGAACTGCCTACTCGCCCAGTCTGTACAAGGAAGGTGATTGGGAAACGAGGTAAGATAATAAGTTCGAATACTACAAAGAACAAGCAGATGTTTTCGAACCAGTTGCAGGGTGTTCCACTTTCGGAACCCCGAAACTTCATGGATCTATTATTTAACAGTGTTTAGCCAAACTCTGTTAAGTTAACGTCGAGGTTTAAACCTGGAAAGGCAGCTGGCGTCTTTCACCAACCCAAATGTCTGTTAAACCCAGTTTGAGATAACGGAGTTTGCCTGACGGAGTTTAGTTGAAATTTCCAATCAAAAGTTGGACAATATGACGCGCCGGGACTATAAACTCGTCAAAACAACAACAACCACCGCTCAGCTGATGTCAATTCCCGCTTCCATTGTCCGACTGTAATAATAAACCGTAAATTGCCAAAGTGATTTCTGATTTACGACGACTCCAGTCACGAGATAAGGTACCTATAATATCATTGTGGAATACATAGTATAGTGTAAATACCAGTACAATGCCAACTCGCGCGAATTCATTTCACAACCGTATAACAACAACAACAAAAATCAGCTGTAAGCTAGGCGGCCATATTGGGATCTCACGGCTAACTGAGATTAGCGACGTTAAAGCCGGCGCTACACGATGCGTCGAATGTTGGGCCAAACGTTGGACCGTACTCGACGAGTGACGACTCGACGAGTGACTCGAGCAAAAGCCCCAGTCACACGGTGTTGTCGGTGGTGGCAAATGTTTGATCCAGTGCGATCCAGGTCGAGCCGTAGGGAGTTTTTTCATAATTTTTAATAAAGTTGTGTGTGTAAAGTTTTTTATAATGGAAGCGGATGATGAAGATTTTGCAGCGATTGCTGCAGCACAGTTGTTACTTATTTCATGTACAGAATTGTTGTTGAAGCGAAGGAAACGAAGAAGAAGAAGGTGGTGGATGTTATCCCATAATAAATCCAGAGAACGGTACGTGGTGAAAAGTTTTCGTGTTTTTGGTATATTATTTTTCATAGAGAAGTTAAGTCAGTAGGCAACAATCGGTCGGTTTTCTCAATTTCCAATCAAAGCGCGGACAAATTTTCAATCATGCAACATGACCAAATGAGCGAATTTTGGAAGACCCTGTTATTTTTTAAAGATTTTCAGCAATTTCTAACAATAAAAACCAAAATGTGAAAACTTGCTTGTGAACCAAAAAAGCTGATCTTCGAATTCATCCTTACCTATCCGATTCTTGATTTTTTGGCGAAGGAACGGAATTTCTTAGTTACGAATTTCTTAGGAGTTAGAATTTCTTAATTACTTATTTACAATGACGTTATTCATTAATATTATCAGGTGCAGCGGCTCAGATTTGCTGATTAATCTACTGAGGGAACCGTCTGGCAAATTTGAAAACTTTTGCCGTATGTCAGCAGAAGATTTTGAGTGCCTATTGAATAAAATTGGATCAATAAAATCACTGCGCTACAAACTACAAACTGAACGCCGAGTCGTGTGGCCGACCCTCCGTGTTCGAAGAAACGAGCCTCCAACGTTCCCGCCAACATTGGACCCTTCTTTTTCCTTTGACTTGGGTGCAAGTACCGCTCTCAGAGCGATCGCCCTCCAACGCCAACGTTGGACGCTGGCCGTTGGACGCTGGACGTTCGAAGGTCGGCCACACGATGCTACCAGTCACCAAGCGTCCAACATTGGAAGGTGTTGGTAGCATCGTGTAGCGCCGGCTTAACTTGCCGGATTTCGGGCGTTTAAAGTCGAGCCGCCTCAGTGGGAGTTTAAACTCGCACAGAGCTCTGGTGAAAGACAGTAAGCGGTAAACTCCGTTAATTTGCAACCTCTTCCGGGTTAAACTAGTTTAAAATTTTTGTTGAAAGTGGAATTTTTGTTGAAAGTGGGCCTTTGGAAATAATTCAAAAACTCGTTGGTTTCCGAGTTTCTGACTACCAAGATTTTTTCGTGTTTTCGACCATCGTAAAAATGGCCTTAACACCCTCAGTTTACAGAGTAAATACAGAGTGAACGTACCGTTGGAAAAAGAGTTAAAAGTCTCCCTCATGCAGCATAAATGTTTTTACACCGAATTCAGTGGGCAAAAAATTGGGCTGAATTTGGTTTTTTCAAGTTTCAGAAGTACCTACCAACAAAATCCAATAGTCCGTCACTTATCAAATGAAATAATATCGCAGAACAAACAACTCAACTTCATACAGCCATCCGAGATTATAATCAGATGCTCCGTAGTTATGATATCCGGGCGGGATTTATACCGTTTGATTCACGATCGTGTTGACGAAGCTTTTTGGTGCTCACGAACGGCTGGACGTACGATGCTCCGGGTGGTCTCAAAAAATTGTTTAGCTCAAGACAAATTTAATAACGTAAAAAAAAAACCTTACCCTTCTGTCGGAAGTTTTCGAGCTGCGGCGTTCTGAAAATTTCAACCCCTATTTTGAACCCCTTAGAGATGACTGACAGTAACGTCGAGCTTCAAGGACCAACTAGACCCCGAACGGAACCTATAACCCGAATTTCATCAATTTTGTTTCATGGTAACTAAGAAAAGTGGCCCGTACGGCGTACGGCGGACAGACAGAAATATTTTTATTGCAGTTTTGGATTCTACATACCTTGAAACGTAAACCATCAAATTTTGAGGGGGGTTAGAATTTTTTTTTTTTTTCATGCTCGATTCCAATGGTTCATTATTGAAAATAATAAACCAAAAAATGCACGAAATTAAAAAAATTTTATGAAGTAGGTACCTATACCTACATACCTATGTCATGAGAGGCTGTTTCATGGGAGGTCGATCCAGGAGTAGGTACCTATGTATCTACAAGAAAAAATGTGGTAAAAAACAGGTTCAGGAGATCGAAAATCACCTTTTCATTGGTTGAAATCTACCCTAATGGAATTTTCTTCGCATTTTTTTTTCTGAAAAACATATTCTGAAAGATGGTAGTTCGAAGCCCATTTTAAAAAATCAGTGGCATTTTTTATCATTTTATCAGGTCTATTGACATCTGATTGGTATTGGTTCAAGGAGACGGAGCTAAACTTCAAAGGCAAAGGTTCTCAATGCTGCCAACAGTCCAACATCAGAAATGGCAAACCTTTGTGGCAGACTTCAAGAACCTTTGCTGTGACCTTTCCCTCAATTTGATTTTGAGGACGTGTTTTTGGTTTATTATTCTGTGAATAATACACCTATGTATTCGCTCAGCGAAAAATTTTTATAACACCCCCTCAAACTTTTTTTTTTTCCGTTTCAAGGTGCGTAGATTCCAAAAATGCAATGTCCGTACGCCGTATCCCGTGTACAGGCTTCATTTTCGGTCTAAAAAATTCGTTCTTTCGCACACATGCTCCATTTGGGCCCTAGTTGTGTCCCGAAACTTTTCAGGCCGATCGGATTATACCCAGGGGTGTTATGAGTGAAAATGTGTGTAAAAATAGGTACTTTTTGCGTTTTAGCAACATGTTAGTAACATGAGCTTCTGAGATATCGTTTTCCATATTTTTGGGGACGAGAAGACCGAATATGAAGTCGATTTTGACCAAAGAGTGGAAAATTGAGTTCTACCAAATGTTCAGCTCCCAAAATTGATTTTTTATGAGTGAAAAACCTGTAAAATCGTCTGAAATTACCGTCAATTTGTATAATAACACTAGAAGTAGTATTAGCAGGTAATCAAGTCAGTTATATGGCACTATCGATCATCAAAGATAGTTTAAAGAAAAAAAAAGAAAAGAAAAAAGCGATTGTACCTTATTTGTGTTTTAGGGGCAAAAATTAATGGAAACCATAGAAATAGCTATTTCGATTATTAGGCATGAAAGAAACAATAAATGAACAGCCAACATTTCTGTAGGTATGTCCAATCCCTACTATATTATAAAAACGAATCTCTGTCTGTCCGTGTGTCTGTGTGTCTGTCCTTCTATGCACGGCCAAACGGCTCGACGGATATCGACCAAATTTGGCACGAATATCCAGTAGACTCCCAAGTTGTGCAACGTCGCATTTTTAATTCCCTGACCATAGCGGAACTATGGTCGACCATGGTCAACTTCGTTAATTGAAATGGTAACCCCTATTTTTTATCGCGTATTCGTAATCTACGTGAAATTCTATCTACGATCGACCCTTCGGACTACCCCCGCGGTCGACCATAGCGCATCCATGGGCCCCTCCATGGTCGAATCCCGAATTGCTTTTCACGGCCAAACGGCTCGACGGATATCGACCAAATTTGGCACCAATATCCGGTAGCCTCCCAAGTCGAACGTAGGCGCATTTTCGATTCCCTGACCATAGCGGAACTATGGTCGACCATGGTCAACTCCTGAATGGCTTGACGGATATCGACCAAATTTGGCACGAATATCCAGTAGGCTCCCAAGTTGTGCAACGTCGCATTTTTAATTCCCTGACCATAGCGGAACTATGGTCGACCATGGTCAACTTCGTTAATTGAAATGGTAACCCCTATTTTTTATCGCGTATTCGTAATCTACGTGAAATTCTATCTACGATCGACCCTTCGGACTACCCCCGCGGTCGACCATAGCGCATCCATGGGCCCCTCCATGGTCGAATCCCGAATTGCTCAACGGATATCGACCAAATTCGGCACGAATATCCAGTAGGCTCCCAAGTTGGGCAACGTTGGAATTTTTCGGTCCCCTTCACCATAGCGGAACTATGGTCGACCATGGTCAACTCCTGAATGGCTGGACGGATATCGACCAAATTTGGCACGAATATCCAGTAGGCTCCCAAGTTGTGCAACGTCGCATTTTTAATTCCCTCACCATAGCGGAACTATGGTCGACCATGGTCAACTCCTGAATGGCTGGACGGATATCGACCAAATTTGGCACGAATATCCAGTAGGCTCCCAAGTTGTGCAACGTCGCATTTTTAATTCCCTCACCATAGCGGAACTATGGTCGACCATGGTCAACTTCGTTAATTGAAATGGTAACCCCTATTTTTTATCGCGTATTCGTAATCTACGTGAAATTCTATCTACGATCGACCCTTCGGACTACCCCCGCGGTCGACCATAGCGCATCCATGGGCCCCTCCATGGTCGAATCCCGAATTGCTCAACGGATATCGACCAAATTCGGCACGAATATCCAGTAGGCTCCCAAGTTGGGCAACGTCGGAATTTTTCGGTCCCCTTCACCATAGCGGAACTATGGTCGACCATGGTCAACTCCTGAATGGCTCGACGGATATCGACCAAATTTGGCACCAATATCCAGTAGGCTCCCAAGTTGTGCAACGTCGGAATTAAGTACGATACTGCGTACAGCGAATCTCGGATAGCGAGCGAAGCGAGCGGTCATGCTAGTAGAATAATAAACCAATGTGACAAGGACTTTGCAGCGTTTTTAAATTCTATTTATAAATTTATCGTTCCATCCATTCATCCATTGTAGTTCTGAACATTGTTTAAAGTGATGCACTAGCGCTGCAAGCAGGATTGGAGTTGTACTACTGTGCGATTTATCTGATATCTGCCTACGTTATTTCTAGCAGGAACTCAGAAATTCCAATTTCACGCTCGTTTGCTGCCTAGACTTACTGACTACACCTCATTATGTGGTCAGTAAGTGTTATTTCCGTTATTGAAGAGAATTTGACCCAAGAAAAAACGTGTTCGGTTAGGTGCATATTATTTTTGAGCCCTAGAGCCATTTGAAAAAATGGTGTTTTCTCAAATGAGAGAAAATCGTGTTTTAGCCCAATTTTTCACCCATTGAGTTCGCAACATAGATGTAAAAACATTTATTTTGCATGAGGGAGATCTTTAATTCTCTTCCAACGCTACACTCACACTGTACGATAGTTGGTTGAAAACACGAAAACATCGTAATAGTCAGCTACTCGGAAACCAACGAGTTTTTGAATAATTTCTAAGAGGAACTTTCTGTTGCAAATCAGTTGTCGAATAGATCCCTGATGTTTCAGGGTTCCGAAAGTGGGACACCCTGCAATTATATTCTTGTCACGGTGGTATGTAAATACTTGTTGCTATGATTCTTCGAGACTTTATTTATTTTTTTTTAATTGACAGTCTTTTGATTATAAATTTTATTCCAACATTTTTATTAGTCATGTTTTAAGAAACTTTATGCTTATCGCCAGCAGTAGGCATCTTTAGATTTGGAAAATTGACATGGAAGGTCCGACTAAGTAGTTCCTTCCAAGTTTGTTATGATGCAGTACATTTAGGCCTTTTTGAGCGGATTTTCAAATAAAATGTTGCTATTTCACTGGGTCCAACATTTTCAGAAGATGAATTTTTGAAATTTTTTCATAGACAAACGTATCAGAGCATCCTGAATTCATCCCTAGATTTTAACAAAAATTTATATGTATATATACCTATACATAATAATATATGTAATATACATATATGTATATTATATTATATGTATATTTGTTTATATTTGTATTTGTATATTTGTTTTTGTGTAACTCCAGACTGTATCTGACCTTGGGTGCATGATAAGAATTCAAAATTTTGCCAGAACGTTCTTATTGCCAAACAGAAGGATGAGTTCGAAGATGAGAAATTTTCAAAAATTCTACGGGGATCAAATTTTAGTTTTTAGGGGGCAGAAAACGACTGTAATCACGATTGATATAAAATCACTGAAAGTGGTATGGATGGGTGAGCAAAGACAGAAAAATACCATTTCAGTTGTTTTTCGTACAAAGAAGTACGAAAATTAGTATTAAGGGCTAAAATCAATAATAATTCATCGTTGTGTCAATTGAGGGTGACATTTGACTTTCCAGGGATCAAAAATCGGTAAAAATGGCTCAAATCACGAAAAAATTAACAATTTTAAGAAAAGTGGTATGGTTTCTCACTGTATCATCTTTTTACACAATAGCACGAATATTTCTTTGAAAATTCGCTCTTATAGCCATGCTGCATGACTGGAACATCTATAGACCTATAATTATAATGGTTGATTTTGAATTTCAGATTACTTATTGAAAGGTCGACTGCAGTCAAATGCCCCAGCGTTCAATATCAACTTGCTGGCACTAAAAAAGTAATATCGCTTGTTGTGTTGAAGCCTTCGACATTTTTTATTAGTTGATTATTAAATCTCATATTTATGGGTTTTTATGGTGTTTTGGTAACGTCATAGCTAGAGTCTTCTAATTTCGTGTCAACATCTCGTTTCTACAGGTGCAGCAGGTGTTGGCTCTGCCGGGGACTGTGGAGAAGTTCGTTGAAGACCCTGGTGAAGCCAAAGCTATCAGGAAACTGTTCACAGAGTTGCACTCGTTGGATTTGGTGAGTCCAGGGAGGCCAACACCAGCACAAGCTCAAGCACTGCCAACCTAACAATTGCTATGAGCTGTTCATTTGAGTCTGTGTTGGCTTCCTTCATCTTCCCCCCCTTCGAAATTGAGAAAGCTATTTGAACAAATTGTTGGGGAGGAGAGGCGCCGCCTGATGGCATAGCCAGAAATCCCCTTCATCAACTGACCACAAGTCCGGGATCAGATTTTGAAGTATTCATCTCCATGGTCCTCAAAGAGACAGTTCATAGTGCCAGTGTTATTGTGGTGAATAATGTTACCTATTACAAAACCGTCTATATAATTCCATTTAATCCCATTTAAGAACTAGGCTTGGTTTATTATTCTGTGAATAATACACCTATGTATTCGCTCAGCAAACAATTTTCCTAACACCCCCTCATAATTTTTTTTTTTAACGTTTCAAGTGCGTAGATTCCAAAACGCTGCAAAGTCCTTGTCACATGGGTTTATTATTCTATTGGACATACCTACAGAAACTTTGGCTGTTCATTTATTGTTTCTTTCATGTGCAATTATTGAAAGGGCTATTTTCGATGGTTTCCACCAGTTTTGGTCCCCAAAAACACGAATTAGGCTCGGCTTTTCCATTCAACAGACAACAGATTAAGTTTGATCATTGATAGTGCCATTTAATTGTCTTGATTCACCTGTTGAAACTACTTCTAGTGTTATTATACAAATGCATGGTGATTTCAGACAATTTCCCATGTTTTGACTCATGAAAAATGAATTTCGGGAGCTTCGGTCAAAATCAATCAAATATTCGTCTTCTCGCCCTAAAAAACATGGAAAACGATACCTCATAAGCTCATGTTTACTAAAACCCAAAAAACCCCTATTTTTACACTAATTTTTCTCCCATATCACCCCTGGGTGTATGCCAATCGGGCTGCCGTGTTTCGGAGCACAACTAGGACCCAGACGTGTTCCCAAATGGGGACCCGAACTGTGTGCGGGAAAACGACGATTTTAGACCAAACTTAACGTAAATTTGAGGCTGAAACTTCCTTAGAATCTCAATACCTCACGTTTTGTGTTACGAAAACTCAAAAAGTAGGGGGGGGGGGGGGGGGTAAAGACCCGCATTTTTCGGTTTTACATTTTTTGAGGGAAGGGAAAAGCTTATTTTACTCAGCTCACGCATGGATTAGTCAGATATGGGTGTTAGCTAAATGTCCATGATACTAGCAACCAGATTGAAGCAAAACGTAGTCGGAAATTCAAGTTTTTGTGGAAAAAATAAATGCGGGGCTTTGCCCCAAAAAAATGGGGCAAATCCCCGCAGCGCGTGGCTTTGCCCCAATGTAAGATTTTGGGGAAAAATATAATGAAACGCATCAGTGAACTTCTCAAGTCAACTATATTTTGCGAAAACACAGTCTTGGCTCACTTCCTTACTTAAAATAATCGGTAGGTACCCTACAACTAAGAGGTGGGTAACCCACATTCAGACTTTTAAAATTATTTTCCCTTTGAAGTTTCAGGGATCTCTTATAAAACTAATCTCCCTCCGGCTTTCCTTGGTAGGTAGGAGAGCACAAAGACATGAATATAATTAGGAACTCTAGTAAAGACTTAGTAGGTCAATTAGGAGCTTACTAGCCAATTAGTCTGACTTGTAAATGACATAGGATCATAGAAAATCTATAGGAATATAAAAATATGAGAAGTAGCTCCTCAAACATAACAAAAAAATACTTCTTTAAAAAATACAAAGCTTAAATGTAGTTGTACGTGGAAGACTGTAACTGTAAGACTGGTGTTAGTGGATGCTGAACTCCGACAAGTCTTCTGAGAAAGATATAATTTTGTGAAACCTGGCGGTATTGTTTTCTGTCGATACCTGTAGATACCTATCAAATGGCGAGCTCTATTTAATTGGTCGTCAGTCATTGGCTGGTATGTTGTTTTCCTCTTGTAGTCCCTGCAGAAGAAATAACATTCGTTGATTAGTACCTAAATGAAACAACAAAATAATGTAATTTATGTTGATGAGTTAGTTTGTAAATCAATACAAGCTATTTAGACCTTTATTTAACTGATTATTGTCTCTTACTGAACAAGGAATTTACCGCTGCAATAGGGGCAAGTCCCCGCAGTTTTAGGGCTGCGTGGACTTGCCCCTTTAAGAGTGCGTGGCTTTGCCCCATTTTCACACTTCCAAAATGGCTATTCCCCCATCAATGTAAACGACTGATAAGAAGGGATTTGAAACAGGAATGTGCAGCTTAACAACAAGGCTCATCACTTCAAGTTTGACTTCGACAATAGCTCAACCCATCTTTGAAATAATTGACTTAGACCTTGAAGAAATATTACATGAAAACAGAGAAAAATAAACTTACCGCATTTTCTCGGCGAACGTTACTGCTATCACCTCGAGTTTTGGTGTGCAACTGAAGGCAATCAAGACGAATCTGCTACCTGGTGGCCAACATATCAGCTACGATAATTCTATCCAAAACCCCCCTGCGTGTCTTTGCCCCATGCGGGTCTTTGCCCCCACCTACCCTACCTATTTTTATACACATTTTCACTCATAACACCCCTGGGTATATTCCGATCGGGCTGCAAAGTTTCGGGACACAACCAGGGCCCAAATGGAGCGTGTGTACGAAAGAACGAATTTTTTATACCGAAAATGAAGTCGGTACACGTGATACAGCGTATGGCGTACAGCAGCCGGCAGGCGGACATTGCATTTTTGGAATCTACGCACCTTGAAACGTAAAAAAAAAAATTTTGAGGGGGTGTTATAAAAATTTTTTGCTGAGCGAATACATAGGTGTATTATTCGCAGAATAATAAACCATTCCGTCCACCCCGAAACTTTGCAGCCCGGTCGGAATATACCCAAGGGTGTTATGGGTGAAAAACGCTGCACAGTCCTTGTCACATGGGTTTATTATACTACTAGACATACCTAAGGAAATGCTGGAAATACATTTATTGTTTCTTTCATGTGCAGTTATTGAAATAGCTATAGTTGCTGGTTTCCACCGATTTTGGCCCCCAAAAACACGAATTAGGCTCCTATTTTTGGCAAATTATCTTTGATCATTGCTAGTGCCATTTAATTGTATTGATTCACCTGTTCACTTCTAGTGTTATTATACAAGTTTATGATGATTTCAGACAATTTCCCAGGTTTTTGACTCATAAAAAATGAAGTCAACCTCAATTCTTCACTCTCGGTCAAAATCGACTTCATATTCGGTCTCCTCGCCCTAAAAAACACGGAAAACGATACATCACAAGCTCATGGCTACAAAAAAATCTCGTATCGTTTATTTTTTTGTTTATTCCACATTGCAAGATAGTTACCACATATGGTCTAAAAAGAAATCCGATGAATTGATTTCAAAGAATTGTCTTTTCTTGTTTCGTGCACGTTTGAGCCCTTTAAAGCATCATTTTATTTGAGCCCTGGGAAATGCTGATGGTCGAATGTAACGTGAAAATTTAGGTATGTAATTTTTAAAAAATGGGGTAAAAAACAGAAAAACGTGAGTAAAGAGAGTATCAAGTGTCTGTTTGAAATAACGGATTTCGTGAAGTGGATGTTCTTCATGAATGTTCTGTTGGATATAGATGCAGCACCATAGCTCAGTTATTGGGTAGTTCAAAAATAGGCATCTGATTAATGGCTATTTATGTCATACAGTTAGTTTTTCAATAAATTAAGAATGCAAACCAAAATTATAGTTGAAAAGTTTGTCGGTGCCTATCTACGCACATCATTTCTTAATCAACTTTGTTTTCAAACCTGCTGTTTGCAGAATGAAGAAGGTGACAAAGCGTACAACTTGGCATTGCAGCTGCCAGAAAATTTCGTGCTCAAACCCCAAAGAGAAGGAGGAGGCAACAACATTTACGGGAAAGAAATTCCGAATTTCCTCAAGTCCTTGGGGAAGGAGAGGCAGGCGTACATCCTCATGGGTCTGATTTCACCCCAATCAACGCAGAACTATCTCGTGTCGAGGGCGTCTGGGCCTGTTCCTGCACTGGAGACGATAGTGTCGGAATTGGGGATCTACGGAGTCATTTTGGGGTGAGGATGGACCTTATTCTGAATGAGCCGCTGTATTTGTCTCAATGAAGAACGGAGTTATTGAAAAGTTGTGTATTTCTGCTAATACACGAAAAATACACTGTTATACCGGTTTTGGTGATCAAACATCGCCAGTAACAACTCCGATTTTAGTGGAAATAGACAACTATTCAGCAACTCCGTTTTTCTTTGAAATGAGTTTCCATGATTTCTTCGCGAGTGATTTAGTTGGTATTTGTCTCCCTCTAGGAAATGAGCTTCAATTTCTGCTTTGCAGTCTTACACATTGCCATTAATATGCTGTTGAGGATACGCAAAATTATCCTCTCCTAACTACCATATTGGTTTTCCGTTTTCATTTATGAACCTTTGGAGTCGAGCATGCAAAAAATTTTTTAAAACCCTCTCCCCTCCCCATAGATTGAATTTGATGATTTGTTTTTCAAGGCATGTAGAATCCAAAAATGGAATTATGGTGATTTTGGTTGTAGGGGTCACCCACTGTTGTGATTGGATTGTCGGGGTTAGCACTGTGGTGAATGGCTGGTAAGCCTGGGATAGGCGATGGTGTGAGGTAGTGGGAGATGTGCTCCGAAGATTACCACCACACCGGTTATACCCGAAGGCTTCACCAGGCAGGTTACACCACTCAACGAGACCTTTTAGAAAGGAGTCACTCGGAAGGTTCCATCACGCCGGTTACACCATAAAGGCCTCACCAAGGCAAGTTCCACCACTCATGAGGTCTTTTCGAGGGAAGGAGATCGACAAGTCGATAAGTCATCGACTTGGAGGTGCTTGTAGAATGAAGAAATCTGTTCGGGAGTACAGGTTATATAGGGCTTGTACCACCCTCCCACGGCCCGCAGAGCCGGCAGTTGGACGCCTCCCGTCTCTCGTAGACTCCTTCCTTCCACTTGGTTTATTGAGTATAATCTGATTGTTACAGAGTTGAGTGGTGTAGGTGGGTACCACGACAGGAATGAAACCAATTTTCTTTCCATCCAGAACTAATGATATTTGGTTTGCAGTTCCCATTTGGGTTGTATGGTCTGACAGCAATGATTCTGAGCTTACACAGTGCTCGAAAAGGCAAACAAACGAACTACTATTTTTGTTCTACTTGTCATTCTCTCTCTTTTCTCTGGTTGCGGGAAATTGTTCTCCCCTATGAATCGACACTACACAAACACAGCATATAAGCAAACACGCAAAAACAACAAACAAATTCCGTACCTTTTAGTAAAGTAAAAAGTAAAAGCTCTTAGCTAACCTCTGAAATCAAGCTTTAGTTCACGCTTCCGCCACCAAGCTCGGTGTTGTGTAAGATCAAGCCGCGGTTACACTTGCGAAGTTGGGCCCAACACCGAATATTCGCCCATACTCGCCCTATCCTCGGCGTTTGCCGAATCTTGACGCGCACCCCACACACACATGCGGTGTTGGCTCTCAACCCCGAGCATCGACGCGTATTCGGGCAAGCGACGATGAACGCAGTTTCGCAATGCAAACACTCGGCCGCATGTGTGTGCGCTGCACGAATACACTACCTAGTTGGCGAATATTCGCCGCCTTTGACTCGGGACAAAAAACCACCTTTTGACCGAGCATCCCCGAGCACCAATATTCGCGCGCATTCGTGCATTTGTCCCGTGGTTACACTTGCGGGGAGAGGCCGACGAATATTCGGTGTTGGGCCCAACACCGCAAGTGTAACCGCGGCTTCAGAATCATCGTTGTCAGACTATAGTTGGTCCGCAAAATAGAGGGTTGGAATTTTCAGAACGCCGTACTTCAAAAAATTTCAGTGGAATTTTAGGACTTTTGACACCACTCAGAGCATTGTACTTCCAGCCATTCGTTCACAGTAAGCTCTGAAGTTGAACTGAAAAGCTTCGTCAAAATGAGTTTGAATTATAACGATATAGCTACAACACTCCAGCCCAAATATCATTGGTAGGGAACAGCTGATTGAATCACGCATGTCTTTGTGAAATCTAGTTAGTTGGGTGATATTGTAGGGAAGCAAGCTTGTTGCTAATCAGGTTGGCATCTTGATGATGCCAAGAAAGAAGAGGAGAGTCCGGAGGATTGATGCGACAATGCCGCTTCCGAACAATGGGGTATTCCGGTCTATTTAAAAAATTTTTTTTTTTTCGAAGTACCTCGCCTAGGGTTAACGAAAATCGAGTCCATTCGCCAGGAAATTGTTCGTATAAAATTAGGAAGACAAATGAAAACCGGAAATTTGAAAAAAAGGCGGGCATACAGTGGGCGTGTGACGTAGGCGTAGGAGAGCCTAAAGGCCAGTATGGATATTTGAATATCGCAGGGAAGCATCCATGCAAGCCGCCATGCATGCCTCTTTTTTTTTGTCCTTGGCTGACATTTCAACCCCAATACGCACAAAATACTGAACGGGTAAAGATAAAACAGAAAAATAAACAGCAAAACGAGGTTGTACGATAAAGTGAGCTCTCATGTGAAACATGGATACTAGTGGTATAGCGTCCATGCATGTCGCTGACCTCGGTCGTGACGTAGACGTAGGAGCCGCGCCCACTTTCGAATTCCCTTTTGTTTCTTTTGCATTATCTTTCACCCTATACGAATGAATGACGTTTTCACGCACGCTACATACTTTTTATATTCCCTTCAGCTGAAAACTGCCAACCAACATCCTATTTTCAGACCCACTGGAATACCCCATTGTGCATGCGCCAGGCTTATGGTTTGTAGTTTGTAACAGAGTGGGTAGTATTATTTTTACCTCGACTCTGCTCGGATTGGGACACTCTTCTAAATTGCACTAATAAATAATTTCTTTTAAATTAGGTGCTATTATAGGAGAAGGGAAGATATTAAGTAGACAACGATTCTGTTCTGAGTCGATAACTTTTAATTGGATAATTAAGGAATAAAGCTCCAAGAAGATTGCTTAAGGTGCGAAAATTAAGGGGAAGCTCAATTTACCCAAGGGGGTGGATTTATATATTTCTCGAAGGATGACAATTTCAAGGGATGACCTATCGGGCAACCGCAGAATTGTTAAAAGGATGAAATGGTTTAAACATCAAGTGATATGAATAAAAATGAGGGAGGTGTGATCTTACCTTGTTGAAGGCAGGAAACGGATTGCTTGTTCTCCTTCCTATCGTTGGGACGGGTGGCACCGTTCCTGAGTTACAGTTCTGCGTGCTCATGCTTTAGGAACTGTTACAAGTTATAGTGAAACCTCGAGGGGAACGTCGAGGAGGCCTTGAGGAAACCTCATGGGAAATCTCAAGGGAAACCTCAATGAATCCCTCAAGGGAAGCCTCGAGGAATCCCACTTACTAAATACCTATTATTTAAAATTAAAAGGGCTTCAGATCTTGAATGTGAAGGTATTTGAGAATGTAAAACAAGCAATTTTGGGCCAGTCGGAGACAATTTTTGGGGGGTATTTTCTCTCATTTCCCCACTGTGCATACGGGCTGTGTAGCCTCCGAGTGGCGATGTGTGGGACAGCTCGGTTGGAGAAGTCAGTTCCTGTGACCAGTGAGTCAGTCGGTTCCCCCACTTCCACCAGCCGCCAGCGACCGCTTTCAGTGACAAATAGGACGAGTGCGCATCTGACGGTGCTACCTGGATCCCACCACGGTCCATGTCCTGCGCGGAGTCCTCGTGCGCCACCTACCTGAGTCTGCCTGTGCACCCACACGAGATCACCCCGTAATGGGAATATATGAGAAGGGGGGGGGGGGGGGGGTTGGCTTGGTGGCTGTCAGGCTGTGCATTGGCCGACTCACTGTGAGAACCCGCGTGTGTGATTACTAGGGTCTGAAATTCGGTGTAATTTATTGGCAGCATCACTTCACAATATTTTAGATGTGAGAATATAGAGAATAATATTGAAGTAGCTATTTTTTATGGTTTCCATCTATTTTGGCCCCAAAAACGGCCAAATTAGGCTCCTATTGTTGACAAATTATCTTTGATCATTGACAGTGCAATGTAATTGTCTTGATTCACCTGTTGATACTACATCTAGCGTTATTATGCAAATTGATGGTGATTTCAGACAATTTCCCAGGTTTCTGACTCATAAAAAATGAATTTTGGGAGCTGAAACTTCGTTACAACCACAATTCTTCACTGTTTGGTCAAAATCAAGCTCATATTCGGTCTTCTCACCCTAAAAAACATATAAAACGATACCTCACAAGCTCTTGTACTGAAACCTCAACAAAAAAAAAAAAAAAAACTTGGAAAAACCCGATTTTTACACCCATTTTCCCCCCATAACACCCCTGGGTGTATTCCGGTCGGGCTGCCGAGCTTTCGAGCACAACTAGGACCCAAATGTGTCTCCAAACTGTGTGTGGAAGAACGACAATCTTAGACCGAAATTTAACGTAAATTTGAGGCTGAAACTTCGTTAGAACCTCAATTTTGTAGACTTTGGTCTAAATCGACTTCATATTCAGTCTTCTCGTCCTAAAAACATGGAAAACGATACCACACAAGCTCATGTTACTAAAACTCCAATAAACCCTACTTTTACACCCATTTTTCACCCATAACACCCCTGGGTATATTCCTATCGGCCTGCAGTTTCGGGACACAACTAGGGCCCAAATGGAGCATGTGTGCGAAAGCACGAATTTTTTAGATCGAAAATGAAGTAGATGTCGCTGGCGTACGGCAGACGGACATTCCATTTTTGGAATCTACTCACCTTGACACGTAAAAGAAAATATTTTGAGGGGATGTTACCAAAATTTTTTGCTGAGCGAATACACAGAATAATAAACCAAAGTGGCTATTATTATTATTCAGCGAAGTTTTAAACCCGTGTATCTGCATTTTACTGACCCGTATATGCAAAATACTTGGCTGTCAGATCCTCTGAAATAATGGAGTAACAGATCGAGCACACGACAGCATTCCAAATGAAGTGTAACGAAAGCCTCCGAGCCGAGTAACACAAATGTAACAGTAACAGAATAGCGGAATAGAAACGTACGTACAGAAAATAGCAGAAAAAGTCAGTGATGCCAAGCCTGAACAAAATTGGAAATGGATTTTTCAGAAACTGTTCAGAAAGCTTCACATAAAGAATGGAAACGCTTGCATACGAGTCTGCAACACATTGGGACATTTTATGTCCCAATGGGAATTTAGGGATAATTGACGGTATCATTTACGGGTTGCAAGATTCGGGTTACATGGTGGTGCAAGGTTACCACATTATTCTAGTAAACAATGACTTTCTTCACTACCTGTTGCTGACTACCTTGTTTACCCACCTTTTTTTCATCATGCTCAGCTCAGCTACCGCGCCAGGTACGGGGGTACGGTTAACAAGAAAATATTCAATAAAATCACAAGATTCCAACGAGTGGTGAACGATTTTTGTACGATGAAAAATGGCTAACATGAAGTTCCGTAGAAACGAATCTGTTGTAAGCGAAAATCATCAGAATATCAACTGTAACGCTTTTTTATAACGCAACGCTTTTCGAGTCCATGTGCCAAAGTAAAGACATAAAATTTCAAAAGGCGTTTATTAGTAAATCTACCAGAAAGTTCATTATCCCATCATTCATAAGCCCGTTTTGAGGGATTTCTTGTGCAAAGGCGGCTGTGAGAATCAAAAACTGTGTAAACCACCCCCCAAAACCGGGGGGGGGGGGGGGGCTAACTCATTTTGGCCGAACATTCAGAGAACGGCTTTTCTGCTTCTGACGTCAGTACGGCATAGGATGTTGACATTGTGGTATGTCAACATGAAACGGTCGTGACGAAAGTGACAACGCTGTCAATTTGTGTTGCAGGTCTTCAAAGGACGTTCTTACCAACTACCAAGCGGGTCATATGCTGAGAAGTAAACTCTCCACGTCAAACGAAGGCGGCTTAGCTGTGGGGTCCGGCTACCTCGACTCTCCGTACCTCGTGTAGCCGGTGGTTGGGCCGATCGACGGCCGTCTCAGTGTGTGCAAATCATTTATAAACTCTCGTTTCATACGTCGTCAACAAAGTGGTCAGCTGAGCAGATTTACTACGCTTACCTCATTATTGGAACATTCGAGTTTTTATTAATGTTTCTGGAATTACATGTTTTATTTTTGTTTTATGTTTTCTTGTTATATATCCTGGGGATGCAGGGTGATGTGGTAGGTAATGCTGCACCCACATCACATGAATAATCACAATACATCAGTACTTACATATCCAGGCCTAACCCTCCAAGCTGCTGAGTGCATTCTAGCGGCCATGGGGTATTCCAGTCTCTGTTTTAATTTTTTCCCCCGAATTATATTGGGGTTAACGAAAATCGGTTATGTTCGTCGAGAAAGTGTTACAATAAAATTGGAGAAGCAGATAGAAATTGGGATTGAGAAAAAAAGGCGAGTGTGACGTAGAGGTAATTCACTGCCTCCTAAAGCTTCACAAAAACAGAGTTTTGGGGACAAACTAAAACGGAATAAACAAAATCGAGATGGAAACAGTTATAGAAAGAAAGATAGAAACATATTTATTTTTACGAAAACACGATCTAGGGCAATGCAAAATAATATGAGTACAACAATGGGCTCATAGCTCGTCTGTCGGAGGTGATTGAGAAAGGTATAATTTACAGGATAATAGTCGCTTGATTATTTGTGGACAAGCAATGACCACTTAAAGGTTGTTCACATAAACCATGCGACTACCAGTTCTGGTACTGTTGAAATCGGTGTTCAATGAAATCTATGCGACTGGAGGGATTCCTGAGAGCTGGCTGCGATCGACATTCATGCCACTGCCTAAAAAGACAAGTGCGTCCCGTCCCGATGTGACGAGTTCCGTATGATCAGCCTGATGCCACGTGCTCTTAAAGTATTTCTCATAGTAATACATACACGAATATACCGCAAGTGCGAGGAGCAACTCACAAAAACTTTCGACACAGACACAGAAATACAGCTTTCGAAGCGGTTTTCGCACCAGAGAGGCGCTTTTCTCCCTCAGTGTCTTAGCACAGCGTTGTAGTGATGTGAGTTGCGATGTTTATGCTTGTTTTGTGGACTACCAAAAAGCTTTCGACTGTGTAAGTCATGAGCTAAAGGGAGCTAGCTACTCTCAAATCCAGTAGAATCAATGCGAGGGACATAAATGTCATTACAAACTTGTACTGGGGGCAATCGGCAAAAGTTCGGTTATCTAAGAATGGGCAGCAGGCGTTGTCAGAGGAAGTTAAAATACGGAGGGGGTCAGGTAGGGGTGCGTGCTCTCTCCAGTTCTGTTTAATTTATATTCAGAGGTCGTGTTTTGTTAGGCTTCAACTGATGCACCAGAAGGTGTGTTAGTAAATGGAGTTGCCATAAACTGCATCCGCTTCGCCAACAAAACTGATTAATTGCAAATAGTCAGGAAGTGATGGACAGAGTCGTGGGGAGTAGCAGCAGGGTTGGATTACGCGTAAACGTGAAAAAGATAGCGGTCATGGTTTTGATCTTTATCCATGGTGTGGCTTCATCATGATCTGAGATTGCCATCAAGATCGCCAACCCCCGAGCGGAGACGGCGTTGTAAGAAGAAGACACTAAACTCTGACACTAGCTCCCTCAGATAGCACAGCGCCACAATGCAGTAACGAGCCAAAGCAAACCAGTCACCCCTTTCCAGGATGCCGACGATCTCCTCACTGCCGAGCCTGGCCCGCCCGAAGCAGCGAATCCTGAGTTCTCCCAACACGGGGCAGGTGGCCAAGAAATACGGGAGATCCCCCGTTACCCCTGTTCTCAAGGTCCTCGGGTCATCACCCTGATCATAAGGCATGCAGTTCAGGGATATCAAAGCCCCTCTGAACCTCAGTGCCCACCTCACCACCCGCGCAGGAAAATGCTGGCGAACTTCGGCAATGTCAGCAGGCCTCACCGAGAAGTCCAACAGCCTGTATATGTGCCTCGTCGATTCCAGGGCCCTCATCTCCATCACCCCACGACGAGTTTTGGGATATTTTATTACTTCAAACTTTAGGATCCTATTCCACCGTGTTAAAGCAGCAGAGGAATTTAAGTACAAGTAATGTTGCCAGCTAATTTGACTGTGATACCACTTTTTTTTGGTTCCTAGATTTAATTGTTATGTACATAGTTGTCAGTTTTGTTTTTATCGGTGACATCCGACTAGACCCCGCTCATACCAACACGACCCCGCTATAATCTCCGACTCGACCCCGCCCGTACCAACACGACCCCGCTGTACGGGGCGAAGGCAAGCTCGACCCCAGGAAGTGAAACAATGAAAAATAATGAATTTAAAGACAACGATCTAATACTAATAATAATATATTTTGTAATACTCACAGTTGCAATTCGTCAAACAATTCAGTCGTCAAACAAAGTGGTCAAACAGTTCAATTTCAGTCACAACAAATGTAGTGTCACAATTTTTCAAGGTATGGTCGGTATTTCGGGGATATTCGCATCATGAATTTGTACGTCATCAGCCCCTGTCTATTTTTTGCGATGAGTTCACTTATCCAGCGTTGTTTTCTCACTGTCTTTGCCCGTGGAGTAGCGACAGTATTATTTGTTATTTTTTGTTATATGGGGGTTATAACCTAGGCACATACCTTAGCTGGCCGTCCAGCAAAGTCGTCGGATGCTTTTCTTTTAATGGATGCCCTAATTTTGCATTCGTTGACGTCAATGGCAGGCTCGTGGTTGTGCGGTATAAAATCCTGGACCTCCTTGAAAAGGGTTTTCACGACACTTTAGCATTTGTACTTTCCAAAAGACGCGCACCTCCAACGCAAAACATCCCCCGCCAACTGTTAGTGGAAAGTGAACATATACCCCTCATAAAACGCGCACTCGCTGCCTCGCTGGCTTCCACCTTGGACAACTGTGATGGACATGGCAAAGAATATCACATCGCACTGGCAATGAGTCGAATCTTTGAGCAGCTGGAAAGCCCTTAGCGGGGTTGACTTTGCTCGGACTCTCACCTTCGGACTTTCACTTTCCTGGGGTAGAGTGGGCCGTTGCCCGTTTTTATCTATGGAGTGTGAGTGTAATTTATTGAATGAGTGATTGTATGTTTGTATATGTTTTTCCCCCTTAGTGTTTTGGACGGGTGGTCCTGGTCTGGCCTGTCTTGGGCGGTTGACCCTTGGCACGTTGATTCGAGCTGGTTGACCCTTGGCACGTTGATTCGAGCTCTTGCTTGGATTCGATTGGCCGGGGTTCCGGTGGTTGCGGGAGCTTTCGTGTTACGACGGCTCTCTCCGTCCCCAGTCGCCTGGCCCGGGAAGCCGCCATGGTGGGTGGGCCCGGGCGCGTGGGAGGTCACCTGTCTTACCCACAACTCCGATTTAAACAATGAACGTGGTGCCTGATTAATTGGTTTATTATTTTCTTTATATGTAATAACTATGTCCATTGTCAATGCAATTTTTTGACGGCAAATAAAGTCATTATTATCATTATTATTATTGTTGTCATTATCATTATCATACGTTTCTGAGAGGCTGGGCCTAAAAAGTAGGTGAAAAACCCTTCAGTACAGACCGGCAGCAGATAACGTTTCCACCTCAACATCCACCATGAAGATCGAGAACAACGCTAGGCAAATCAATAATACAAAAACTCATTCGAATACAAAATGTATATTTTGTTATATGAAAACTGCCTAGGTATAAATATTTAGGCCACACCTCAACAATATTATTAATAAAAATGACTAGCAATTCAAAAACGCTATGTTTTCAACACTAGGGTATTTAAAGATATAATTGTTACCTATCCAAATTGGCAGCAATAACACGGTAATCTGAGTCTACGGCATTTAAGTACAATCACACTCATCAGTACAAAAAATGATATCTCCAACCGAATCACTCCATACAATTTATATACATCTGGAAGAGCTTAATCTAGTGAAAAAAATGTACAAACTCTATAAGACACAAAAAAAAGTCCAAGATACTTTGTTGGGATTTTAAAAATACGTACAATTTTATTGACATTAATGAGCCTCTGTTTAGTTGAAACAAAAATCAAATGCTGCAATTAAAATTGTTATTGTCGTATAATATAGCGGAACATTTAAACCATGTTGAAATGAATACTTTCGATTTGAACAATTTATTTTTATTCAGTTTGTGATGTACAAATTTTTGTAATCGATTCTGATTTAATAATCAAAAGTTGCAATGAGAAGGTATATACAAATCAGAAAGACCTGACTGACGCTATTAAGTTAGTGATAATCACCCAACAGCGCATGTGCATCCTTCAGCTATTCATAATCCTACTGAAAAATGGTGTCGTACAACCGCGTATAATAGGTACTGTAAATTCATTTCGGTATCTACGATAAAATAATGATACATTTCATTTCAAACAGTTTTCGTACTACAATATACCGATTTATTACTTTGTACAATTTCAGTCATGCCATAGACGTAACTCAGTATGATTATAGTAAAGTAGTTATCTTTGAATAGGTACGTAAATAAAACGTTTAAATATTTCTTTTGTGGTTAAACCAGTAGATTGCACGCTTTGTTTGTTTTATTGTTAATAATGATCGACTATTTACAGGTTGTCTTAAGATTTATTTTGGCGACCTCCGGTTAGTTTGCGGGGGAACTGCTCATGTAGCCTGGGGAGGGGGATTCGGATTTCTCTGGGACAGTTGTGATCATAGTGTTGAGACCTTTCATCTGAAATAATAATAATAATGAAATTATTTTGGTTAACAAAGAGAATCTCGCGAGTTGGCAGGGCGTAACCTTCGAGATAGGTACATAAGATATGTGGAAGTAGATCTTTCAGTGGCGATAGGATGTATTGATTTCAAGTAGAAACTTTATATGTATAATAGAATAAGTAAGTACATAGAGATAGAATCCTCCTGTCAATGGGGAATTTTCGTTTAAAAAAATTTTGTTTTTGTTTGAAAAGATACCCAGAACTCTTGGAAAAATGGTAGTTCGAAGCCCTTTTCAAAAATAAGCGGTATTTTTTGAATGAGGGTGATTAAAAGTAAAAATGCGGCATGAAATGACGGATCAGGTCTACTGACGTCTGATTGGCTGTTGGCACAAAGAGGCGGAGCTAAGCTTTTGAGGTGAATGTTCCCATTGCTGCCAGCAACTCAACATTAGAAATGGCTAACTTTTGTGGCAACCTTCAAGAACCTTTGCGTGTGTTTTTAAGTATACATACATATAAGATTTGTTAAAATCTAGGGATGAATCCAACGGATTTGTACGTGAAAACATTTCAAAAATTCATGTTCCAAAAATTTGGGATCCATTGCAATAGCTTCATTTTCTTTGAAAATTCGCTAAAAGGGAAGTAGAATATTTGAATCAGCCAGACGTAAAGAGGCATGGTTTAGCTGTTCTGAGGCTTCTGCAAGGATTACACATTTTTCTTTCACGCTGTTGAATTAATGATGGCTTCGGGATTTAATGGTTTGGTACGGGGTTAAGGTGGTTCCATTAGCCTACCAAGTGGGGTGACAATTATTCATACTCAGCAGTGCACTGAGTGCAAAATCATGATGCCATTCATACAATCAGACAAATAAGCATAGTGGCAGGGGCGTTGCATCCATAAGGCCACGGGCCACTCACTGCCCCAGCACCAGAGTAAAAAAGACCAACCATTGTTCAGTTGGCATCTGAATTTCCCTCCGTACACTGTACCTACCTAGCATTTTTCTTAAGTTCAACAGCCACACGCCAGAGGATATTCAATATTCTAGTAGAGCATCCATGGTGGTTCCTTAATGTTAGCTCCATAGACCAAGCATGTTATCAGAATAAAGCGACAGTAATCGATGTCCTGCAATCGAAATCGAAACCTGGGCTCCTGAAACGGGAAGGTAAGTTCTGGGTCCTGGGACCTAGTGTCGCCATGGCCCATCCGCGCATCCCATGCTCAGTCGAGTAAAAATGTTGTTTGCCACGCCCACTTTGGGCCACTGCCCCATAACCTGATTTCAACGCCAGTCGTTCATTTCACAATCGATTCGATCTCTTCGATTCAATTCGTCATCTCGATACAGGATGCTAATTCTTGAGATTTGTTTTTTGTTGTCTCTTGAGTCACATGTCCGACATCTACGGATGGCAACTAAGCTGAGAACTTCACTCCACTGAACCACATTGGTTTTGTGTCTGTCAGTTTTCAATTTTTTCGTTTCAAATTTTGCGCGTTTTGCGTTCGGCCCGTTCCGATGACAGATTTGTATTTGTGGTACCTACGCGCGTTTTGTCCTGTTTGCTGTTTGTGGATTGATTCAGCATCAACACAGAGTACATCCAGCCGTTCGTTCCCAGTAAGGCCCAGAATTTTGCACCAACAGGCATTTCCAACCGCAGGGTGAATGAAATTGTATACATTCAGCCCAAATATCATCACTAGGGACGCGCTAACAATCGGGAATCGGCCCGAGATCATCATTGCTAGGGAGCATCTGATTATAATCAAGGATGGCTGTGTGAAGTCGAGTTGGTTGTTCTGTGATAATAGAGAGTTTTTGCAACACACTCACGACGAAACGAACGAAACGAAAGCAGTGCTGCGCATGCGCACTTAAGACACCGAAAAGTTTGACGAACCGTGACGACGAAAAATACCGGGATCTCGCGGTGTCAGCTTTCGTTGTGTTGATATGACGAAACGTAATTTAACCTTACATCTGTATAACGCTACCTACCTTCTTCTGTTTTCCTTGGAAAATAAAAATGTTGAGCGTCGTATTCACAGCTGCTTCTTGGCGTCTTGGCAGACTTGACGACATGTGTGGACATAGATTTGTATTAACCATGGAGTAAAATGGATGAAAGAGAGGTTGACATAACGTTAGCGTGACTCCACCAGCCGGTAGACGCCAAAGCTGAACGAAAACTGAACCGAAAAAGGTTAGCATCTGACTTCGGTCGCCCTATCCGCCATTTCCGTTTCGGTGTCGTTTTCCGTTTCGTTTCGTCACGAGTGTGTTGCAAAAACTCACTATTATTTCATCTGAAAAATGATGGATCTATTGGATTTTGTTGGTAGGTACCTACTTTTGAAACTTGAACAAACGTAAATTATTACACAACGGTAAATTATTACAAGACGGTTCATTATACCATCTACATAGAAGGGCCTGGAGTTTGTTGGTAGGTACTTTTGCATCTTGAACAACCGTTGGTGTTACTGATGGGCAAATTATTACACAACGGTTTATTATTTGCCTTATGCTTCATGAATAACTACAAAATAATTAATGATTGAATTATTGAATCCCGCTTATTTGTAGGAAACTTTAATTCCGGGGCCGGCTCCAGTACCCAATTTAGGGCCTTCCTGTGGAAGGGGTGGGGGGGGGGGGGTATTGACCACAGAAAGCAGTGATCTGAGCAGAAGGTGCATCTGTACGGGTAAATAAAAAACCTTTGTGTAATAATTTGCAGCGTTTTTGACGTGTATTAGCAAGACAATCAACTTTGCCTCCCTTGACCATGGGAACATCCTTCTTTTGTTTTTTTCTTTTGGCGCAATTCTCTTCTTCTTCTCTTTTGCGGGTGCAATTATAGCCTGTCTACTTTTTGAACAAGTCCAGTTTGGTGTTTGGAACGTTTTAATACCTTCAATCATTGACCCGTGCGGGCAGTACGCGGTACAATATTCCCCAGTGGATTTCTTACCTTGACGTCTTCAAGAATGTATCGGTCGATTTTGTGGTACTCTTTCCCAGATCTCGGCCTCAGCGTGGTAACCGCAACTCTCCCTAACCTGCAAAAACCAAATATTCAAACTGAAATGTGGACAGTTAAAAAAAAAAAGAAAAAAAAATTATAACAGTTTAGATCAAGGATCAAAGCAAGGAAACATGGAACATGTTTTTCGAATAGGTACATGATAACAGAGGATATGGAGATATTGGAGATATGTAGAAAAACGTCTGCCAATTCGAGTAGGTAGTATAGCTTCCTCACTTGAATCACATGAACGTTGTCAGGAGTTGTCAGTTGTCATTCAACGTGTTCACATCGGCTCCTGCTATTTCCTCAGTTTTTAAGGTGATCCGGTGTTCTGGTGAAGCTGTCCAGTCTCACTAGTGGTTATCGTGTTTATTTTTCGTGAGTTTCGCTCGCCCACAGCATCTGGTGAGTCCTACCAGTCCTTAAATCAAAAGTTTCGTGTTTGGTGATTTTCCTCATTTGGCTGGCGATCTTTCGTCGTTGGGAGGCATTAGTCGAGGTGAGTCATCTCGTCGGCCCTTCTGCGCATGCGGCATTTCTATCGGCCTTGAATCTCTTCCCACTTCCGCTCTTCTCTGCTACTTCCGTTGTCTCCCACTTTCTCCGTCGTCTCCCACTTTCTCCGGTGTCCCCCGCCTCCACCGTCAGGATCTAGCTGTCACGTAGTTTGACGTTTTTTAACTTAGGTGACAGCCAAGATGAGCTGTAGTAAGTGTGCTGAGCCCGTGTTGCCGGAAGACCGGATCACTTGCGTGTTTTGTTCCGGTAACTTTCATTTCGGGTGCGGAGGTTTTAAGGAGGATAATTTTCGGAAGCTAAACAGGACAAATAGGGCAAATTGGAGGTGCCTAGACTGCCGTAGTGGGGCTGATAGATTGGAGTTGCTTATCCAGGGAATGAAGGAGGATAATGTCAAGCTTACTAATGAGTTATGCGGTAAAATTGATGTTCTCGGCACGAAAATTGATACCTGTTTATCGAACTACGAGGCGCTAAACCAGAAAGTCTGCGGTTTGCAAAATGATATGGACATCAAGTACAGTGGCCTTGAGCACCGCTTGGCTGCACTGGAAAACAATTCGGTACCGGTACCGTCCCCATCTTCGCCCCCCCTCCTTGGATCGGGACCTGGCGTCAGTGTCGAGGATGTAATTGGGGAGCTTGATGATAGGCGTCGTAGGGCTTATAATATTATGGTCTATGACTTTGTTGAGGCGAACTCCTCTGTTTCTATGATAGCCGCGATTGAGGAGGACCTAAAGAAGTTCAAGGAAGCAGTTGGGGAGCTTTCCCCGGAATTGGCTGGTTTAGTGCGCCGCCTGTCGCGTATTGGGGTTCGTCTGCCCGACAAAAGCCGCCCACTCAAAGTTACTTTTGAGAGTCCTCATGCTGCCACGGAATTTTTAGTGAAAAACCGTTCTAAAAATCCCCCTCTCTTCTCTGCCTCGTCGGATAAGACGCCCAGGGAGCGTGATCGCCTGAGGGGGTTGAGGGCTGAGCTGAGGCGCCGAACCGAAAATGGCGAGGAGAACCTTACCATAAAATATCGTAATTCGGTCCCACAAATTCTCGCCATAGCAAATCGTACATCAAAGCAGTCTTTAAACTAATTAAGCCCAATTCATTTACAGCATTCTATCAAAATGTGAGAGGGTTAAATACAAAACTATCAGAAATTCGTCATCAAGCACCTCACATTTCGTATGATATTCTCTTCCTCACTGAAACATGGCTCTCTTCTGGTGTTGAATCCGATGAACTACGGCTGAACCGCTACAATATTTTTCGCACTGATCGTTCTCCTTCAAATAATAGACTAAATAAATCTTCGGGGGGTGGTGTCTTGTTGGCAATATCGAATCAACTTCGTGCCCATCGTTGGAATTCCTCGGATACTGTCGAGCACATCTTTGTCGTCCTTCCAGATCAACGTTTAATACTTGGGTGTATCTATTTGCCCGGGGACCAGCCAGCTGAAGTCCTCGATTCTCATTTCTCTGAACTTGATTCGGTGTCCTCAGCCTACCCTGATTTCGGGTTGGTCATCGTAGGCGATTATAACCTGCCCAATATCCGTTGGTGTGATCAGGACACCGACCGTTTTTCTGATGGACTAGGGCCAAAGGGTAGCCTAGTTCTAGAAGCTATGCGATTGCATGATCTACGTCAATTCAATTTGAACAAGAATCATGCTGGAAACGTTCTCGATCTGGTGCTGGCTGATGTCGTCATCTCTGATATTAAACGAGCTGACCCCCTTTTGCCTTTGGACCACGCTCACCCCCCTTTCGAGTTTGCAATTCCGATACCTGATAATCGCTATGAATTTTTCCCCAGTTGTAGATTTTCATATAACTTCAAAAGAGGAAATTTCAAGGCCATGAATGACCACTTATCGGCGTTTCCCTGGGATGAAATCGTGAGGGGCTCCTTACAGAGTGCCGTTGATTCCGTGTACTCAATTATGTACAAGGCGATCGACACCTATGTGCCAAAGTCAGGACAGTTCTCTACATCCTTTCCAAAGTGGTTTGATCGAGATTTGATGTCCCTTACTCGACAGAAATTGGTAGCCCACTCCCGCTACAAGTTGTATGGGTGCCAGGAAGACTACGACTTGTTCTCGTGCCTCCGGACTCGTTGTAAGGATAAATCAGGCGTGCTCTATGCTTCTTATCTCGTGGACGTCCAGGACTCCATCCCGCGCGACTTGAAGGCTTTCTGGAATTATTTCAATTGCCGTCGAGGTGGAAATAGCCTCCCAAACCACATGAGCTTGGGCGATTCGCGCGCGTCTGACCCGGATAGCATTGCGAACCTGTTCGCCGCTCACTTCTCGTCCGTTTTTGATCCCCCGGTCCCGTGCGTCCCTTCATACCCTGACCTAGATGTTGTTTCGCTGGGTTTACTCTCGATCAACGAAGATGATGTCTCGCGTGGACTTGCTGGTCTGGATATAAGGAAGGGTATGGGCCCAGACGGCATCCCACCAGTGTTGTTGCGGCAGTGTGCACCTGCATTAACCCGCCCTCTTACCTTACTCTTCAGCAAATCACTTGAATCTGGCAGCTTTCCCGAAATATGGAAAACATCTTACATTACTCCCGTCCATAAGTCTGGCGAAAGAGGTCTCATTGACCATTATCGTCCTGTCTGCTCCCTGTCCGCGATACCCAAGTTATTTGAGAAACTGTTGGTCGACCAGCTCTCACGCAGCTTCAGCTCTTTCATCGCCGTTGAACAGCATGGCTTTGTCAGGGGCCGATCAACTACTACGAACCTTCTTGAGTTCCAAGACTATGTCATGGATGGTTATCAGAGCGGGCTCCAGACGGATGTGGTGGCAACCGATTTTGCTAAAGCTTTTGACAAACTCTCTCACCGTCATCTGCTGGCCTTGCTGAAATCGTTGGGAATCCATGGTTCGCTCTTGGATTGGTTCCGTTCCTACCTGTCCGGACGGGTGCTCGTCGTTCGGGTGAGGGGTGCCCTCTCTTCTCCTTTCTCAGCTTCCTCCGGGGTCCCTCAGGGGAGCCACATTGGACCTCTCTGTTTCCTGCTGCTTATTAACAGTGTGGTGGGCTGTGTTTCGGCGGATGGGGTGAGGGCTTTGCTTTTCGCTGATGATCTCAAGCTCCTTCGTCACTCTGGAAGTTCATCGGATTGTGGTTTTCTACAGTCGGCAGTTGAACGCTTGGAGAGCTGGTGTGAATCGAACCATCTTTTTTTGAACCCTAATAAGTGTTCGGTTGTGACCTACCATCGCGTATTGCAACCTATTTTCCATGACTACACCTTGGGTGGCATCCCTCTCCAAAGATTGCCGCGGATGGTCGACCTGGGTGTCCTTAGCGATGAGCGACTGACTTTCTCCTGTCACATCGAGGGGCTAGCAGGCCGTGCAATGCGTTCGCTCGGTTTCATCAAGCGAAATACGAGGGAATTCACAAACGTGGATGCCATTATTTCCCTCTACAAGGCTCTCGTTCTCCCTATATTGGAATACGCGTCATCGATATGGTCCCCTTCGTACGCCGTTCACAAGTACCGATTGGAGAGAGTGCACAGGAAGTTTCTGTGCTACGTGGCGTATAAATCGGGAATCCCCACAGAAGACGTGAATTATACTGCTCTCCTTCACAGATGCAACCTTGTCACCCTGGAAAAAAGAAGATGTTCTTCAGACCTCGTTCTGCTGTTCAAATTACTTAACAACCGTATAAATTGTCCCTCCTTGCTTTCTAAAATTAATTTCGTCGCCTCCCAAACCCCCACTCGCTCATCAGTGTTATTTAATGTCCCTTTTTCCTCCACAAACTACGATAGAAACCGTCCTCTTCAACGAATCCTCCGAAGTGCAAATCTCCTCCTGGCCTCTTACCCACAGTTTGACTTTTTCAACTCCTCCCTTTCTAATCTCAAATCTATATTGTTATCTTCACCTCTTTCTTTTCAATAATTGTATTCTTTTCTGAAATCCTCCATGTTTATGAATGACCATGTTATGTATAATGTAAATTGGGCTTGCCCGTGCAAATGAATAAAACAAAACAAAACAAAACGTATAGACTAGTTGGGTAGGTTCGTTATGATACGGGACCATCTGCGATCCAACCCGCGTACACCCTCAGAATTTCAGCTCTCCACTATTTATCGCGTAGTTAGAAGCGTTATAAGGAAACGGTCAAAATTTCACATTTGCGCATGCGCAGAGGGAAATTACAGTAACACTCCAATGAAGTTCATATGGAACCACCAATGTATTATACTGATCCTCCAAATGTGAACTCATTTCAACGATAATTAAGGTAGTTATGGGCACTCCAAGTATTTCACGTTTGCGCATGCGCAGACTAAACGATTTTCATGATTCGAAACGGGACCATCTGCGATCCAACCCGCGTATACCCTCAGAATTTCAGCTCTCTACAACTACTTATCGCATAGTTAGAAGCGTTACAAGGAAATGGTCAACATTTCATGTCCGCGCATGCGTATATCAAAGTTACATTACGATTCCAATGAAATTAATTTGGAACTATCAAAGTATTATTCCTGAACGACCCTCCTTTCAACTCATTTCAACGATATTTAGGGTAGTTATGGATGTTCCAATTATTTCACGTTTGCGCATGCGCAGAAGAAAGTTACCTTACTTTTTCAATGATTTTGGTATGGGGGCCATCTGTGACTCAACTCACACCTACCCTCCCAATTTCAGCCCACTTCGACCATTATTTCGGGTAGTTATGGGTGTTGCAAGGAATTACCACAGACGGACTGACACGGAACCAAAAATGTTCCTCGATGTCTGAAACGGAAAATGGTTGTGGAAATTTTCATTTAGGAGGAACTGAACTTTTTTTTACTCAATCATGAATCCAAGGCTTCCCTGCTTTCGGTAGGAGGAAGCAAAAAACTTCTTGGGATTTCCAAGCCTCGAACCAGCGACCTAACGCAATGTCATGTAATTCACGTCGTCAGCTGCTTTCAGCGTTTTTCGGGTAGGTAGAACCCCCTCGGCAATTTTCGGCGGAGTGGGGTCTGGCCGTGCTCTCCTCGGCGAACGCGTGGTAGGAGAGGAGGTGAGTTGGGTGGCAGGAGTGGGGTAGAGGGAGAACTGTGTGGGCGACGGGGAGGGGGCCGAGTGTTTACACGGACGTGGAGTGTTTACTCCCGTAAAAACATGTTCCATGTTAAAAAGATTTGATCTGCTTTCAAGTGGGTAACAACAAGAATATTAGAGCAGGAATGGGTGGAAAAGAAGGAAAATCGTACTTACCGAAGGCTGTCCGGAGTGTCGGAGGAGCTGTGGGAGGACATGGAAAGTGTTTCAATGTAATCGGACATGTCGGATGTCCCACTGCTGGTGCTTCTCGAGTCGATGTACGGCACGACTATCGCCCCGTCGCTGTTTGGACTTGAATATTCTGAAACAGTTGAGCATGGAATGTTAATCAAGACCTCGGTTAATTCGTTAATCAAGACCTCGCTATGTACCTACCTACCACTTAGGTAGTTTTTTAAGAAACAAACCTACATAAAATTTGCATTGTGTAACCATTTTTGTTTATTATTTTCAACGGTGGACCTTTGGATTCGAGCGTGGAAGAAAAATGTTTATCCCCAGGGCCAAACAGCGGGGGGGGGGGGGGGGGGGGGGGGGGCAAAATCCCCGGGCCCTATTTGTACGGTTATAGTGCAAACTAAAAATTTCCCTTTTATAAATGAGCTCAATTAATTCCTTATTAAAAAAGGGTAGAGCGGCTCTACGTCCAGTACTCCTGTTTATAAATTATAAAATTGGTGCGGGGAGGGGCCCGATGAGAATTTATCCCCGGGGCCCTTCCCAGCTTTGGGCGGCCCTGTTTATCCCCCCTCCTCCCTTTTGCTCCTACCATAACCAAAATAATGAAATTTGGTTTCCAAGTCCCATTAGGTGTCTAGTTGGCCCGCGAAGCTCGGTGTCTGCGTCAGTCATCTCTAAGAAGTGAAAAATAAGGGTTGAAATTTCCAGGGCGCTGTTATCTAGATTTTTTTTAAAACAATTTTGGCTGTTCATTTATTGTTTCTTTCATGTGCAATTATTGATATGGATATTTTTTATGGTTTCCACCAGTTTTGGCACCCAAAAACACGAATTAGGCTCCGCTTTCCTTTCAACAGATTATTTTTGATCATTGATAGTAGGTACCATTTATTTGTCTTGGTTCACCTGTTGATACTACTTCTAGTGTTATTATACAAATTGATGGTGATTTCAGACAATTTCCCATGTTTTTGACTCATAAAAAATGAGTTTCGGGAGCTGAACCTTCGTTACAACTTCAGTTCTTCACTCTTCGGTCAAAATCAACCAAATATTCGGTCTTCTCGCCCTAAAAAACATGGAAAACGATACCTCACGAGCTCATGTTCACTAAAACCTCAAAAATCCCTCAAAAACCCCTATTTTTACACTCATTTTTCTCCCATAACACCCCTGGGTGTATACCGATCGGGCTGCCGAGCTTCGGAGCACAACTAGGACCCAAATGTGCTCCCAAATGGGGACCCGAAGAACGCGGAAACGCGGGGAACGCGGGTTCCCTGTGTGCGGAAGAACGACGATTTTAGACCAAAATTTAACGTAAAGGACCCCGCACACTTCTTATGGGAAAGTGGCTTCGGTCAAATTGGCTGAAATTGACATATGTTATGTATTTTGACCTCCTGAACAAAAGTCTCAATGGGCACAAAAAAATCTACCGTCAGGATTTTGAGCTATGGCCAGATTAAGCGCTTCAAGTTCGACTTTTTAAACACCTTCAATTGCTTATATCTCTCTAGGGATGCATTCTAGAGAAAAAAGTGCACGAGTAAAATCGTCTTAAAATCGTCCAAACAACTCGATGACATACTTTTTCAAGTCAAAAAATGTTTCAACGTTTCTTATATTTTCTTGGGCTATATTTCCTGACGTTAGATTTTTTTGGGCCCATTGAGACTCTTGTTCAGGAGGTCAAAATACATAACATATGTCAATTTCAGCCAATTTGACCGAAGCCACTTTCCCATAAGAAGAGTGCGGGGTCCTTTAGGGCTGAAACTTCGTTAGAACCTCAATTTTCCACTCTGGTCAAAATCAACTTCATTTTCGGTCTTCTCGTCCCCCAAAACATGGAAAAAGATACCTCAAAAGCTCATATTACTAATATGTCACTGAAACACTTTTGTGTTTTTTTTTTAGTACTTACCTAGTAGTAGTACCGGTACTTTTTAGTACCTATTTTTATACACATTTTCACTCATAACACCCCTGGGTATATTCCGACGGGCTGCAAAGTTTCGGGATATAGCTAGGGCCCAAATGGAGCATGTGTGCGAAAGAACGAATTTTTTAGACCGAAAATGAAGTCGGTACACGTGATACGGCGGACGGCGTACGGCGGAAGGCCATCGCATTTTTGGAATCCACGCACCTTGAAACGGAAAAGAAAAAATTTTGAGGAGGTGTTATAAAAATTTTTTGCTGATCGAATACCAACTAATTCAGTGTTTCACTACTCGAAATGAGAAGTGTGTAGGTACCTGAAAATACAGTTAGTTGACTATTCGGTGCCATCACTAGCGACAATGGCCCGAGTAATGACAATTAAACTTATGTGTGATGTGATGTGCTAAGTTGTATTCCGTATTTGGTACCTACCGTTTTGCTTTGAGATACGTCACTAGCCAGTGAATCCACTACCTACTAAAATTACTAAAACCTACTTACTACAATTTTATTTTCAGGAAACACCTACATACGCAAATAATAAACCGTTGTGTAATAATTTGCAGTTTTTAGTGAATTTTCAAAGCAAATTAGCTATTTAGCTCGTTCCAAAATTTCAGAGATGCTCCTTGTGAATCGGAAACCCCCTTCAAAATCAGCTTCATGCATCGGAGATCTAAATGACGGATTTTCAATTTTTCGTACATATATATAATAAATAATGTGAGCGTGTCATTCCGCATGGTAAGTCCCTTAATTTCCACGGTAAAAAATTCGTTCTCGTGCAAAAAATCCGTCTCTGCAAGAGACGGATGGCTTTTACCCAGCCCGATCGCACTGTGCGCAGGGGTCCAAATTTACAAATTTTGGTCCAACAAATCAAAACAAAAAGGATTTCAGCAATAGTCGCTGAATCGAGTGCGAGTAGATCCAGCACGTTCAGACTTGCATCGAGTGAACAAAATCACAATTTTTTGGTTCAAAACACCCAAAAATGATTTTTTGACATAATTTTTCTGCACTGCCACTCTGGTCTCAACGAGTGCCCAATCAGGCCGTAATGAGTGCTCTGGCAGATGACCATTGATTTAAATTATCAATTTCCCAAACTGTTTCTTTGAAAATTCACTCCTTATGGACCCCCCACCCCCCAGCCATGGAGAATGGGATTGTTTAGTACATAGATTGGATTTTTAATAATAAACTGGTGAAAATACCTTTGGGTTCGCGTTTGTTGTGGCATATGGGTATTTCCGCTTCCGCAGACGAGGATTTGGCTGGTACTTTGACTCTGGGGAACTGGAAAGACAGCTCTTTGAGGGGATCAGACGACTTCGATCTCCTGGGCAGCGAAGCGTGGAGGCAGCAGTCCTGAGAGGCGTGGAGAGCTTGGGACAGCAAGTGCCGTCTGCTGCTCATGGATGTCGTCAGAGGCAGTTCGAACTCGGCAAAATCGCCTCCTCTAATGAACAGGGTGATGGGATATGATTAACAGACGAAACATATGTTATGAAGGAAGAAGATAGCTAACTGGGAAGAAGAAGAAGAAGAAGAAGAAGAAGAAGAAGAACATAGCTAACAACATTTTTAACCATGCCTACAGCACAGTGTACCGCACTGTGACCGTAAGACAGTCCTAAGCCTGTTAAATGGGAAGGAAAATGTTGTTGGCAGCCTGATCCTCGAAGTCTGACTGTAATGGAACTCAAAACGGGCTCCTTCGGCCAATGTTATGAGCGTTGTTGAAGAAACATTCAAGCAGCAAGATCTGTTCAAGTAAGGAGGATTCGAGGCAGGTGAGATGAAGATTTTGGCAGTAACCAAGTCCTGGTGTGGAAGATACAGGGAAAATTCGACAGAGTTGCAAAAATTTACTTGAAAATGAATGTAGAGGTTCAAATTTGTAACCACATCCTTGATCTGTGTGAAGATTTATTCCTTCAAGCTTTTCAGATATGTGCACATCTTGTAATTTATCACCTTTTCTCTGGCCTGTGATCTGTACCTATATATTATAATTATATGATTTTTGTACCCCTACTCAATTTATGTGTACCATGATTTATGATACGAAATATTAGGTGTTATTATAACTTCACACAGTGCTCTTCACCCACTTATTGGCTCATAGGCTAACTCTCTCTTTCACTCCTTAACTCCCTCAGCTTCCTTTGTTGCATACAGCCGGTTGGTGAACAGTTTTTCCCGTGCGTTCTTCCAAGCTTTTCCAAGACCACCTGTGGTTAGAATTTGAATTTGCGCAAAAGAAAAACGTCGTACACACCTGTGTTTGAGTGAACCAGTCGACACGCCTGAGTCATTGGAACTCGATGAATCCCTGTTAGCAGGCTTACACGGGACGGAGGAGGATCTCCTGACGGGCACTGGAGCTGTGGAGTCTTGCGAGACGCTCTCCACCACTGACCTCAAGCTGTCGTTTGCTTCAACAACGGACTGAACGCTTCCGTTACCGTCCGCCTCTTCCTCTGGGCGTGGGAGGGAGTCCACTGTCTCTTGGCTGCATCTCAGTGTCACCTCATCATCATCGTACCTATGGAAGCTGACATCAGGTACCAATAATTGTACAGTTTGAACACCATCAAACCATCTTACATCTTATTGTCGATGAATACACATTCATCCAAAGGTCTAACTCCATGTTCAAGGCTTGTGCATCAGATACAACAGACAAATGGCAAATTATTTTGGACCCGATTATCTACAGTGACTGATTTTACCTAGTGGAATCAGCAGAGCTGCTCCTTTTCCTTGTGACAGCAACAGGGTTGCGTCTCATGAGGTAAGGGCTGGAGTTGGCAGACTGTGGATGGTTCATTCCTAGCATAGCTGACCCTGGGACTCTCATATCAGAGTCACTCCTTCTGGACCTCTCTATGAGGCTTGGGATGCTTGCAGCTCTGTCGTTGAGGCCTCTTGCTAACCTGCTTTTCATGTCCCAACCCTGAAAATGGGAATAAATTACTATGCAACCAATCGAACAGGTTTTTCCAGATGAATTACGATGAAACTCTCAAGCACATCAGCATTGCAAAATGTGGTTTGCAACAAAATGAACAAATGGTCAAATGTGAATTATACTCACCTTGCCAGACTCGGATTTGGTGGATGGATGCATCGGGAGGTACCCTGGGAATTTGCTTGACGGCTTCTGAGGCTCCATCATGAGGTAGTCGTCCGTGTTCTTGGCGGCCCTAAGCTCAGCGCACGCATGGCCACACTTGGTGCAGAACTTGACGCCGTTCTGGTCCGTACAGAAACCAGGTAGGTCCTCCTTTGCTATGCCTGCTCTCTGGAGGACGTCTTTGGAATTCTCGTAGTACTCAAGGCTGTGAGCAAAGTCCAGGTTTTCGTAGTTTGCAGGTATTTCTGTCCTTGGTAACGCTTCTTTATCGCTTGATGGCTCCACATTCACGTAGTTGCTGTTCGGGCCATCAGCCATTTCAACATTGCTTTCCTTGGGTTCATTCTCCTTGTCTTCTTTACTATCGCCATCCTTCTTATACTTTGTTTTCTTTGATTTATCGATAGTAGCATATATGGCGAGACCGCCGGTATTATTCACCATAGGCATTTTTCCTTCTCCGTTTAGTTTTACCTGAAAATGATCCATCTTGCTAATTATTCACTGTAAGACTGAAATGTACCTACAAAGTGACTAAATCAGTTTTCATCTTGCTTGGGGAAAGCGAAAGTCTAACAAAGGCCTTTCTGTAACTGTGGTATTCTTAAAATGACGACACTCACCCTCTGAAGGTGGACTGAAGTGTTCTCGACGCTGTTCCCTCGTCGGCAGTACGGGAGAGATATCCAGCTGGTCGGCCAGCAGACGAGACGACGGCAGGGACAGCCCCGATCCTCTTCGAGGACGACCCTGGTCTGATGAGCACCCGCCACGGTCTGGTGGGCCCCCGCCAGGCACCACCCGGGGCCCCCAGCCACCACCTGCCCTGGGTGTATGCTCGGAGGTCTGTCGTAGTTGGAATACGCCAAACACTCTTTGAGAGCTTTAGGCGTGTCGTAGTATTCGCCGGCCACCGTTTCGCCACCTCCGTTGGAACACCGAGCTATGCTGGGCTTCTGCTCCTCCTGAACCTAAATAATATGGTAGACATGAAAATCACATTTACCAACTCAGATGTCAATAACAATCAATTCAATCAATCATCTCTAATGTAATTTGGCTAATTAAATGCAATTACAGTGACCGGGAAGATGCTTTTGGGGACGTCGTAGTTTCCATAATTGTGATGAGGCAAAGGCATTGGAGGCTTCTTCTTGGGACCCGCGCATGCGCTGGTGACGTTGTGCTTGACGTGGTTGGATTTGGGAGGTCTGGACGGCGGCCCTTCACACTCGCACGGTGATGGTCCTCTACAGCTCCTGAATTTAAAAAGAACCTTAAGTTTTGAGGCAGCGCTAATACTTTTTTCATGGTTCACAAAGATTCGTTATTGTAAACTGAAAAAAAATAGGAAAAGGTCTGAGTAAATTTCTGCTACATAAAACCGTCGCAAATTTTTAATTTTATCGATTCAGCGTACGCCTAATGGTGTATCAAGTTAAATTACCCACATAAACTCAAGAAATAAATTAAAACACATTTTCAAACAATAAAAAATGGTTAAAAGAAGCAAATTTTTGAAAATCCCAAATTTCTGCGATATAAATAACAACATCACGCAGGATGCAATCGAGATATAAAGATGTAAAAATGACTGTGCAAATTAAGGACCTACTTATTGGCCAATTTACACTGGTGTAAATACCTAGGTCCTTCATTTGCACCTACCCGATACTTAACTATCCAATTTCCCAACATGCAACACCACCAAAACACCATGATAGGACAGGCGAGCACCAAATTGCTTCTGTTTTACCCATATTTACTCCCCGGGCCAAATCCAACACGTTGATCAACGGCGGTTTGAGTCCCATACGGTAATTGAGCCCCCTGCGTTTAACTCATTAACAACAATTAAACGCTTGAGTTCGCCTCGACCCACAGAAAGTTCGATCTCAAAGAAGAGCCGGCGATCAAATGTTTCATTAACGAGGCGTTGATTAACGAGCTCCCCGACAGCTCTACAATTTTTTTGGTTCACCTCCACTTTCTCACGTCCAAGTGGATTGTCCGAGTCATGGCGGGTAATTAACGCGCTCGTCCGTTTCTAACGCGTCGTTCAAACTTATCGAATATGCTAACGAGCCTGCCAAGTTCCTCGGACCATATGGGCTGCTACGGGTCCTGAAGTTGAATACGTTAGCGTTTAAGGGCTCAACGACGTTCTTTACGGGCCCAGTTGCTCCACTACCGGACTTATAGAGCTCAAAATTTCCATTGTCGAAACTCCGTTGGTTCTAGAATTTAGGATGAGCTGGCCTGGACGCACAATGTTTAATTTTTAATCAATCCAGGTTGGTTTAATAATTTTACTGTAACAAAAACCAGGTCTCGTCTTCTCATTCCCCAATTTCATTCCACACAGGACCAGGCCCTCGGCCCGTTTTGGATGATCATTTGATCAGTTCAGTGGTTCAATTTTAACCCCCGATGTATTCCTCGAGATATTGAAAAACGTATTATGGAAAAATTTCGGACAAAATTGGTGACATATTAAATTCTAAAGGGTTCAAAGTAGGATATAAAACTAAAAATCATCTCAGAACCTCATCAAGTTCGGTTAAAGATAAAAATTTATGTTCAGGATAAAAGTGGTGTCTATAAATTACAGAGTTCTGTAGACTTGACTGGGTTATTTCCAGGGGGTTATTTTTTGTCACACAGCTTTCGTGAGCACTCTATTTGCCGTGGAAATTCGATTTGCTGGGAGATACAGCAGGTTGGCGTCTAGGTGGATAGCATAATATAAAATAAAAAAATTAGTAAGCACAGAATTTAAAAATTGTTAACTACCCCAATTCTCTCTCCCTAGTCTGTCAGAGGTGGTAGGTTGTGAACTGCTGACATTTTTTTGTGAACTATCTATTCATGTTTTCATTCATATAAATCGATTTATTGGATCAGGTTCCCCTTCAAGAATTAAAAAAAGAAAGACGAAATTTGAAGGGAGAGAGAATAAGACCTTGTGACAAGTACAAAACATAGGGTTACACCTAAGTAGCTGTCACAAGGTTATATTATCTCTCCGTACAATTTTTTTGAACTGCCTACCCACTTCAGGAAAACTGATATTTCGTGTTGTGAAAAACTAGAGGCAACACTGCTACAAGATGTTTTCCAAAGCTACTGGCGTTTGTCTCCAAAGCCTCCACTTGGCTTGGCTGATGTTATGAAGTGGTGAAGTGAAGTGAGTAGGTTTTTTACATTCTCCCTCCCTACAAACACATCAGTCTTCTTCAGGGAAAGTGTTGAATTATGTATAATTGAGTTTTAATTACGAATATGAATGACATTTTGTTGTGTATTTTTTCAAACGTTGAGAATCACTGACAGTGAGGTCTGCAGGAAGTTATAACCTTCCAAATCTCTCTCCCTATACAACTTCTGGTTTGTAGGGAGATAGAGTGGATTGTAGGGAGAGAAGATTTGCTTTTTTTTGTTATTTATTTTGTTACTTTTTTATTTAAAGATAACGGTTTCGATGGTCTTTTGGTATGAAGTTCAGATTTTAGCAGATGACCATATGCATTTATACCACTTGCCACACCATAGGCCTGCTACTTAATGCCACACAATCTATTGTTCTGTCCGATAGTTCTATTGCTGTCAAACTGTTAGGAAGTTTAGGGAAAGGATGAAGGAACACGAAAAAGATTTCAGGGGTAATAAGGGTAATTCGGCCTTTGCACGTCATTTGAATGAATCCAGTCATAGCTTCAATTTTAATCTCACAGATCGACAATCCAATCTTACAGATGTCTTCATTTCTGCCCAAAACGGAGCATGTTGGATGTAGGTACTTGAAAAATTCGAAATTATTAAGAGTGAATTATTACGTTTTTCTCTATTATCGCTTTCATTTCTGTAACAGATTGGTTCCTACCCTCCGCCCTTTCCACCCCACCTTCCTTTCACTTTTTGGCATTCACTTCCAGGACCAATCAGAATCGACCCCCTTCACTTTGTTCTCTTCACCATTCATCTTCACAACCAATCCCAACCGACCACCTTTCACTTTTGGGACTATTTTTAAGGTCACCTCTCTCCAATGTGCCTTCAATTATTGTGTGTTGCTGACGATGATTTGATCACCGAAACCGGTATAACAGTGTATTTTCGTGTATTAGTGGAGATAGACTCCGTTTTCTATTTTATTCCTCGAGGTTTTGTCAAACGTATTATGGAAAAATTTCGGACAAAATTGGTAAAATATCAACTTCTAAAGGGTTCAAAGAAGGATATAAAACTGAAAATAATCTCAGATCTTCATTAAGCTCAGATAAAATTAATGTTCAAGATAAAAGTGGCATTTATAAATTACAGCGTTCCTGCGGACTTGACTAATTGTGGTCAAAGTGGTAGAAAGTTTAGAGAAAGAATATAGGAACATGAAAAAGATTTCAGGGGTAATAAGGGTGATTAGGCCTTTGCAGGTCACTTGAATGAATCCAGCCATAGCTTCAATTTTGATCTTACAGACAGACGGTTTGTTGAATATCTTCATTTTTGTCCGAAAGGGAACATGTTGGGTGTACTCCAAAAATTCGAAATTATTAAGAGCGATAGGTTGGTTAAATCTTTGAATGATGTAATTCCTTTAAGTTTTTCTCTATTATTGCTTTAATTTCTGTAACAGATTGGTTCCTACCCTCCACCCTTTCCACCCGACCTTCCTTTCACTTTTTGGCATTCACTTCCAGGGCCAATCAGAATCGACCCCCTTCACTTTGTTCCCTTCACCATTCATCTTCACAACCAATCCCAACCGACCACCTTTCACTTTTGGGACTATTTTTAAGGTCACCTCTCCGAAGTGCCTTCAGTTATTGTTTGTTACTGACGATGATTTGATCACCGAAACCGGTATAACAGCGTATTTTTCGTATATTAGCAGAGCCCTTCACAATATGGCACTTATTTTTGTGAAATAGGGCCCTAAAAAATATGGCAATATGGCACTTATTTTGGCCCAAATATGGCACTTATTTCTCTCAATATGGCACTTATTTTTCAACCCTCTCCGACCACCCCAGCTATTCTGAGACGATAATATCACAACATACAAATTATTTATGCTAAATAATTTATTTTATTTACACAGCTTTATACAAATAATTAATTATTATTATTATTATTATTACTATTATTATTATTATTATTATTAAATAACAACATCAGGTGTGAAGCAACGCTTTCCATTGAAAATCCCAGCCGTCGATCACTCAGAAGTTACTTCATTTTTGGGAAAGTCCTCTCCACATCAGCTGATGTTGCCGGGGCGTATTTCATAGAGAGGACATCAGCAGGTTCCCAGCCTTCCTTCAGAGTGGCTTCCTCACCAGAGTGGCGACCCGTGGAAGCACCCCATTCCAAAAGGGTTAGAGGCATTAGTAATCCCTCTACACTAATGGCCTCAGGGTTCGAGAAAACCTCATGTCATTCAGAAATTTTCACTTCAAATTTTTTTTTTTTTAATTTTTTTGAAGGAGATTGGCGAAAAAAGGCAAAAACATGTCACAAACATGGCATTTTTCCAAAAATCGGCCGAATATGGCATTTTACAAAAAAATTGGCAGAATATGGCATTTTCGTATGGCGCCATGGCAATATGGCATTTGAAGGGCTCTGTATATTAGTGAAGATAGACTATTTTTCAATAAACTCCGTTTTTCTTTGAGATGGGTTTCCACGATTTCGTCGCGAGTGATTTAGTTCGTTGACAAACTTATATAATTTCGTGAAGCCAAGATGTGCGAACAAAAATGCTGATTAATAGGCGGATACATTTTTACAAAAAACAGCTGTTTTGACCATAACGGGGTATGTGCGCGGGTCACAAAAGCAGTTTATATTATTTTTTAAATGAAACTACCTGCATCCCATTCTGAGAACTGAGACATCAACCGCGCTCTCCTTCGATAAGCAGCTCTTTTTCCGTGATTTTTCGAAGTTTCAACAAATTCTGACGTCACAGTGGGTACCTGCCGCCCAGGCGAGAGGGGTGCAATGACGTCAGAATTGGTTGAAACTTAGAAAAAATCACAGAAAAAGGACTACTAAGGGCAGTGTGGTTGGTGCCAACATTCTTAGGATGGAATGCAATTTCATTAAAAAATAAATAAATAAGTGCACATACCCGCTTGTGCAAATTACTCAAAAATTATAGCAGCAACAGGCAGTTGAATGGAAGAGTCTTACACAGTATTACTAACAGCTGGTGGTTGAATTTGCCCTTTTCTTCCCTTACATAAGATATTACCATAAATGGCTATCGTACCAACTAAAATATTATAAAACAGGAATGAAGTTGATTATTTGGTAGGTACCTATCTATTAATATAAAAGTGTAACGCACTGATAGATTCAACTCCTAGCTCGTCATTCTATGTGACTATTCGTCGTAGTAGTAAACTAACTGGGCAAAGGGAATCTTTGGTTTGTGGGGGGAGGGGGGGGGGGGGGGGTATTACACGCAATTACAAAACGTGGATATTCGTGCTTGAATTCGATCAAATCTGAATTCAAATATCTCAATTTGAATAGAATAGGGAATGGTGGAGGGGGGTTAATTGGTAAATTTTAATAGTACTTTCAATACAATCCTTTGAAATGCAGGTAATTTCGCTATTTACATAATATTATTTATGATCTTGGCGGTTTTATAGGCGACGCCATCGATATCTAGATGGGCGACGAAGGTTGGATAGGCAATAACCCGCACGACGGGACGGATTTGACAGAAGGGTAGACCTGCGCCGTGGCGATCCAAATGGCAAAAACGCTGTAGTCCTTATCACATGGGTTTATTATTCTACTGGACTTACCTACAGAAATTTAGGGTGTTCATTTATTGTTTCTTCCACGTGCAATAATTTAGAAAACTATTTCTGATGGTTTCCACCAATTTGGGCCCCCAAAAACACGAATTACGCTCTTTTTTTCAAATTATGTTTTATCATTGATAGTGCCATTTAATTGTATTGATTCACCTGTTGACACTACTTCTAGTGTTATACAAATTGATGGTCATTTCAGACAGTTTTCCCAGGTTTTTGACTCATAAAAAATGAATTTTGGAAGCTGAACCTTCGTTAGAACCTCAATTTTCCACTCTTTGTTCAAAATCGACTTCAAATTCGGTCTTCTCGTCCCAAAAAATATGGAAAACGATACCTCACAAGCTCATTTTACTAAAACACAAAAAATACCTATTTTTATACCCAATTTTCACTCATAACACCCCTGGATATATTCCGATCGTGCTGAAAAGTTTCGGGACACAACTAGGGCCCAAATGGAGCATGTGTGCGAAAGAACGAATTTTTTAGACCGAAAATGAAGCCAGTACACGTGATACGGCGTACGGACATTGCATTTTGGTTTATTATTCTGTGAATAATACACCTGAATAATAACACCCCCTCAAACTTTTTTCTTTTCCGTTTCAAGGTGCATAGATTCCAAAAATGCAATGTCCGTACGCCGTATCCCGTGTACAGGCTTCATTTTCGGTCTAAAAAAGTCGTTCTTTTGCACACATGCTCCATTTGGGCCCTAGTTGTGTCCCGAAACTTTTCAGCCCGATCGGAATATACCCAGGGGAGTTATGAGTGAAAATGTGTATAAAAATAGGTTAAAAATAGGTACTTTTTGCGTTTTAGCAACATGTTGGTAACATGAGCTTTTGAGGTATCGGTTTCCATGTTTTTTTGGACGAGAAGACCGAATATGAAGTCGATTTTGACCAAAGAGTGGAAAATTGAGGTTGTACCAGATGTTCAGCTCCCAAAATTGATTTTTTATAAGTCAAAAACCTGGGAAATCGTCTGCAATCACCATCAATTTGTAGAATAACACTAGAAAAAGTGTCAAAACGTGGATCAAGACGATTAAATGGCACTACCAATGATCAACGATAATTTAAAAAAAAATGGAGCGTACCACCTAATTTGAGTTCTGGGGTCAAAAATTGGTGGAAACCATCAGAAATGGCTATTTCAATTATTGAACATGAAAGCAACAATAAATGAACAGCCAGCATTTCTGTAGGTATGTCCAATAGAATAATAAACCCATGTGACAAGGACTTTGCAGCGTTTTTGGAATCTACGCACTTTGAAACGTAGAAGAAAAAATTTTGAGAGGGTGTTATAACAATTTTTTGCTGAGCGAATACATAGGTGTATTATTCACGGAATAATAAACCAAAATCAGTAGATGGGTGCCAAGTACCTCCATCATGTCCCTCCCCCCCCCCCCGTTTCCTCATGCCCTAATCCACCATCAACGTTTTCTATCAGTCACTGATGTTCCGCTTGTGCTATTCTGCTTTCAATTTTCTATTCTGCTTTCCTGCTCTTGTTCATCGAACTTCGCAAAAGTGGCGCACAATCGATACAGTAGGTAACTAACAAATTCGGGAACGATTTTTACCTTTCGAAAACATTTTTTTGAACGGTTGTTTTGGAGCTGAGCTAATTCGGCCGTAAATGCGCGATATTGTTCACCTCTCGTCACTTACCACGAGTCGTTGGCTGCTTGCAGTCTGGGAACTGAATAGTCGGAACCGCTGTCGTGACTCGAAACTGACATAGCGCTGCTCCCTGGATTTGTATTCGCTCTTTCTCTGCCTCCTGTAAACCAAATGAAAAGTTTATTTTAGCAATTTATTCCAGCATTAAAACCCACTGAAAAACTCAGGTACCAAGTGAGCACAAAGAAAAGAGTTACTAAGTGCCTGAGCAAAAAGTACCTGAGTGAGCAAAAAGTACCTGTTACTAAGAAAAGAAAAACGGAGTTATTGAAAAAAAAGTCTATTTCCACTAATACACGAAAAAACGTGAAAAACACTGTTATACCGGTTTCGGTTATCAAACCATCGTCAGTAACAAACAATAACTGACGATGACGATGGTTTGATCCCCGAAACCGGTATAACAGTGTTTTTCACGTTTTTTCGTGTATTAGTGGAAATAGAATATTTTTTCAATAACTCCGTTTTTATTTGAAATGGGTTTCCACGATTTCTTCGCGAATGATTTAATTTGTACCTATTACTCATTTTTGATAGGTACATATCTACCTACCTGATCTGCATCCCACAAAACTGAGTAGATAAGTGAATAATAGGTAATCTGTGTTCAAAAACTAATTCGAAAAATCGACATTTTCGACAATAATGATCATCTGTTGTCGTAATTCATCGTTTAAGAAATGGTTTCCATTACTGAGAAACCGATGGCCTCTACTTGAATTTGATATTATACGTTTGAGCCAAGAAACGAATGGGCAAATTTTGCCGTCCGTCCACTGCCCCAATTCGGGGCACAGACAGATTCAATCTATGTAAATCGGCTGAAATTAACTAAGATTCAGACAACTCAGACTACAATACTGCCGAAAAACGGATGAACGCCTCATCTCGAAAATGATCGAAAATGGGGTTTTCACAATCCCCCCCTTAATTTCTGGACGTACTTTCCAATGGGGAAGTCAAAAATTAAAAAATTTATTTCGGAAAATGGTCAAATTTCGATTCAAAAATTTGAAAAAATGTAGCAATAAAAGGTAAAACGCCTTAAAAAAAATATTTCAAGGTAAAACGCCTCAAATCGGCATAAAAAACGCCTCAACTCATAGATTCCTGTTTTAGATTCAAAGGTAAAACGCCTCATCTCAATGAAAATCAACACAAGGCGTTTTACCTCACTCGCTAGCTTCATTTCCGAGGTTGAGGCGTTGTTGATCTGATGTGCAAGGCGTTCTTCCTCAGATTTTTATAACAGCTGAACACACATGAGGCGTTTTTAAGCAAATGTTCGTACCATTTCATCATCACCAGTCACCACGTGCCTGGATACAGCTGACTTTCGAATTTGCCTGGGAATGTGTTAAAACGTAGAACGCCTTGAGGCGTTTTTTCTCAAACCTGAGACCCCATATCGAATCTCTTCTTCGAGAAGTTGAGTTGACAATGACAGCCAGAGGGCTGTTGAAAGCTCCTCATTAAAGGATTTGATGAATTAAGGACTTTTATTGCCGAAACCGAACCCTTATTCAGAAACCAAATAAGTCCACCCAAAGGAAAGAAGAATTTATCAATTAGTCTTGCTACTATTTTGGATTTGTTCAAAGGAAAAACATCTCTAGGCGTTCTACCCTTAATTTCTGAACAGAAAACTCGATGGAAATAAAATAAAACGCCTTTTGAGCATTTTCTGCCTATTAGAATAAGAATAGATTATTTTGGCGATTGTTATCTCGTTGTAAACGCAAAACATCTCTCTTGATCGGCTGTCGAAGGAACTGTGAATTTATCATCAACTGGAGGGACGTTAGGTAGAAGAAACGGTGCAAAAACTTTGAATCGCAATCCTGAAAAGTTGTGATTTTAAGAGCTGAGGCGTTTTACCTTTTCACGGCAGAATAGGCTCGATCGAATTACACAGTATAAACAAATAGAAGATATAGCGAATAAGGCAAACGGCACGATAGGTATTGAAGAATATTTGAAATTTAATAAACAATACATTTAGACAAATGAGTAGATTCATCAACTCATCGAATTTAATTGCATATCGTCTGTGATATGCCATCGTATGATATAGAATATTAAGGCAAATACACGGCATACATTTCACTCAAGTTTTGAGCATTCTCAGGTACATAACTCATATGAGTAAATATGTGATGTCACATGATATGTGTGAGTTATAAACCTGAGGATGCTCACAGATTGAAGGAAGATTTATTTGGTCTTATTATTCTACATCGTAAATTAGTTGATCATTAAAACAATGAAAAACTAAAGTTTCAATGACAGGTAGGTGATTGTTGGAGCAAAACAAGGGGGGCCACAAAACGTCTTCAAATCCAATGATTGGCTCTAAAGGTACTCCACAGCAGCCTCCACGAACAGTGACAGGGTGAGCAACGGTCGAATTTTCATGAGCAATGATTCGAATTTTCAAGATCTTGCTCCGTAACCCCAAATGACCCGGACACGCAAATATTCACGGGGAATCATTATAGCATTCGATCTGGAAGAGGCGATAGGGGTAATGAAGTTAAACAAGTAGGATACCATGAAGGATTTGGAGGATTGAGTAATTTCCGGTGATGAAGAGCCTAAGTAGTTTGTAAATAAATGGGTTGGTGCAGCTAACGACGGTATACAATCATTTCATTGGTCCAAAAACATAAACTATTCTCTCCGCTCCAGGTAGGTGACCTTCCCGAAGAAAATGCTCGTGCCACCCAACGCACGTACGTTGTACGATCAAAAATACGAACGTGGACGAATTATACTGTTTTGAGTCATACGGACGGTGGGAGACTGCGAAAGCATAATTATGTAGGCAGAACGCCAATAATAAGAACCTCCTAATTCAGAAAGAGTGAATCCATGTAAATTTCGGTTTGGGATACGTAGAAAACTGGAGCTTACCTCCGCCGCTGAGAGAGGTGATGGATGTTTCCATAACCCAGGCAGGGCTGAAGCCGTTGCCAGGTGTGTGGCCTGCTGTGGAGGATCTGGACATGGACATCGCACCCAGCTTGCTGATGCAGCTCGCACACCGCTCTACAGACCAGTTGCTGCAGTCCTGCACAGGAACACAAATTTGACTTGAATGGATTTGCCAGAGTCTGCATCCACTACCACAAGAGCTACGGCATGACGGTATGACGGCATCGTCAGCCAACGAGTTGCAAACAGCCGTCCTGCCGCGCTCTGCAGTCTTACCTGGGGGTGGGAGTCGTGGAAGTCACCGACGGACGCGGTATCGCCGAAGTCCGAGACGGGGCCCGAGGTTTCGGACGAGGGCCACACGGCTTCGTCGGCGTTCGTCATGACGGAGCGGCAGATGGACTGGCATTCCATAGAGTCGGCGATGCTCCTCTGGCAGAGCGACATCGCGTCACCGGCCACAGACGACACGCGCGAGGAACACTTCCGGGGCGAGTCCGTCACTGCAACGAAAAGCAAAAATCAATCAATATTATACACCAATCAATATTATATACATGTTACGGGCACACATGTATCCTAGGTGGGCACTGTGCAGAATGACCGGGGCATTCTGTAGAATGTCCAACTTTTTGGGCAATCTACATAATACGCAAGTATTTCACACATCGCTTGGGCATTGTATACAATTCCCACTCATCGTTGGGCAATGTGTTCAATTTCAAGTGCACATCCTCGTGAATAGGTTCAATGGAGCTCCAAAGCAATTCAATGGACGTAGATCGGTAGGAGCTAGGAGATATCGTCAATAAAAGTTGTTGTCAATAAAATCTTAGTTCTTCACCTCATCTTCCCTTTGTCATTCTTATCAAGTTATTATTACGAACGAGGGGAAAACTACTCCTTCAAGAGAGGCAGCTTGCTGCACTTCACTAAAAGCTGCAAATCCCTGCACAACGGTTTATTACTTTGTACGGAATACCCTTCTGTTACAGACCACAGCTCTCTGTACAGATAACGCATCTATACTATAATACAATATGTGTCGTGAGTTCCTCCCAGAACTACAACACTAGCATATTTAAGTTCTCGCAAAACCATCAGACCTTTCTTTACCTGCTCCTACGCCCTGTGAGGCTGTACAGGTTTTTGTGTGCTTACGTTACTCCTTTCTCGTCTGATGGTTGTAGCTCTCTCCCCCCAACGCTATTCGCCACTGCTGCTCCCAGCAGTGCCCAGGATGGGCCTCGCGGAGGCTGCGTTGTCGGGAGGCGGGGGAGGAGCGCTGCTCTCTTGTCGGAGGGGCCACTTCCTTTCCTTCATGATGTGGCGTACGAACCTCTGTGTAGCACAGAAGTTGGCCCTTGAGCAGACTGCATGCTGCCACGAGTTGCTTCCTAGTGCTGGTGATCCTAAATCCGCTCTCCACTGTGCGCGAGCGTCCCTATACTGGGGGCAGCTGAAGAAGACGTGCTCCGCCGTTTCTACGCCCCCACATCTGCCGCACTCATCCGAGGACTTGCAGCGGAAGAATTTGAGCTTGGCTGCGAAATCGCCATGGCCAGTGGAAAACTGCGCCATATAGTGGTCGACATAAACAAACTTTTGTGCAAGCCTTTCCCTGATGATGGGCCATAACTGGTGTGTGTGCCGGCCCTTGCTTGATGCCGTCCATCTGTGCTGCCATTCAGAGAGCGCCCACTGCTCTACGTCCTCCAACTCGCGGCATTCGGGGATGGGGCTCCTTTTCCCGTGGCCCAGCATCCAGGAGGCGGCGCGGCTGCGCGCCTTCAGGTCAATTGGCATTTGGCCGGTTAGAACCTGGAGCGCCTCCGTGGATGTTGTCCTATAGGCATTCGTCATTATAAGGAGCGCTCTACGCTGGGCACTCAGGAGAGAGCCCCAATGCCTGGACTTCGCTTGGCCGGTCCATGCTGGGCATGCATACAGGGCCACTGTTTCAAACAGGGCCTTGTACATGATCCTGCGGGACCAGTAGGAAATTCCCCACTGAACGCGCGTGACAGGCTTTATACTGGCATACTTCGCAATTGCCTTCGCGCTGCTATATGCAATGTGGGCTGCAGGGTTGAAGTCCTTGCCTAGGAGGTAACCGAGATACTTGGGGTTCTCCTCGCCACGGATGGTTCTACCCTCTATGCGGATGATTGGAGGACTCCTCATCCTTAGGCCACCCTTCAACTGGCATAACACCGTCTTCTCCGCGGCAAGTTCAAGCTTGACGGTGGAGCACCAGCGGCTGATCAGGCTGACGGCCTCTGCGCCCCTCTCCTCGACCTCTGCTTTGGTTCTGGCAAGCAGGACCACAGCAAGATCGTCGACAAAGGCGAACGCGGGAATCTCATTGGCGCTCAGGAGGGCCAACAAGCCGTTGAAGAGCTGAGTCCACAGGAATGGGCCCAGCACCGACCCCTGTGGACACCACATCTCGATGCTGAAACCCGTGGTCACTCCATAGTCCTCCAGGCTGGCCTCTCTCCTGTGCAGAAAACTGCGCAGGAGGCGTAACATGCTGGGTGGCAAGTTGGCATGCTTCAAAGCGTCCACCACCGCGGGCCACCACATCCGGTTCTCACAAAACCTTATATAAACCAACTTTAGTTCTCGCCAATAAACGGTAAGAGTGGGGACGAGAGACGCAGGAGGTAGAGGCCCAGCCTGATTCCCCACCATCCCCTACAAACTAGGGGATGGAGGGAGACAGCCACTGGGGTCTATAAAACCCCGGCGCCTGCCTCTTTCCAACCATTCTACGCTTCCTCTAGCCGCTGGCTACTCTCTCTCTCTCTCTCCTTACCTCTATCTCTCTCTCCTCTCCTAAAAGATGCTGTGTTGAGGTGGTGATTCGCTCATAACCCCCCTGGGCACATCCTAACGCCACTCGTGATGAAACACGCCAATTTAAATTCATCACAATATGTACTATTCTATACATATTATGTAGATCGCAGACCCTCCGTAGGTTGGGAGGACCTACGGACCTAACCCCGTACTCGTTACCAGCTACCGACCTAAATCACGAGTTAAATGTTGCTAAAATAATTCTGTCGATGACAAACAGTAACTAAAATGGCAAAAAGAAACGCAAATAATGAAGTTCTCAAGGAAAATTGTTGATGCGGAGTGAAATAGATGCCCCTTCTGGCTAGATCACTGTTTTCTGTGGTCAGTACCTACCCTCGTGGTCAAGTATAGTGAACCGTTGTGTAATAACTTGCCCATCAATAGTACTTCAACGGTTGGTCAAGTTGCACAAGTACCGATCAACAAAATCCAGCCCCTTCTTGGTAGATGAACCGTTGTGTAACAATTTACCGTTCTGTAATAATTTACCGTTGTGTAATAATTTACCCACCAATAATACTTCAACGTTTGTTCAAGTTTCAGAAGTACTACCTACCAACAACCTTTTAAACGCTACTACCATCACCTTTTCATCTCCATCTAAAACCTCACCTCTACTTCAAACCACCACAGCCAATATTGTGCTTTGACATAGATAAAATAAAATAATTTGATTTAACAAATCAAATTTACGCAAATTTGTTTATTTTACTCTATTTTTTTTTTTTTTAGCTTTTCACTGAGCCTCATCATCTTGAACAATTGCACCCACTTACCTACTTTTTGCCAGCTCCTACACCTCATCAGTCACTTAAATCTAGAACTTCTAGAATTTTCTAATTTATTGTACGAGTAGGATGACTCACCTGACATATTTCTTGATGCGGGTCGTCGTCTAGTGGTCATTTTCCCTTCGGAAGCGGCTTGAAGGGTTTTGGTGATCTCCTCACCCTGGTCAGTGATGAGAACGTAGAGGCCTTCACCTTTACCGCACCTGGATCCGCCCTCGAAGCAGAAACGGGACTCGACGACTCCGTACCTCCTGAACCAAAAATCAACCCGGCAATAAAAATCAGGTTAGACAATACTACTACATGTACACTGATATTTACCTAAGGCGATCAGTAGCAACATCGATAATATCACTCGTATATTGCCTTAGACGTGGATAATTAATACTAATTTTAGTTTTTCTATGCATTGGTGGATGCAATGGCATAGGAATGATAGTAATTCAGACAACATTCGAGAAGCACTCAAAGAGAATGAATGGGATATTCCAGTCATTAAAAAGCAAAAAATCCAAGGCTTCCCTACCTTCCGGTAGTGAGAAAGAAAAACAAATTTCCAAAGTATACTGCTTTCAATTAATATACAAAGTATACTGGGTACGTTCGTCGAGAAAACGTTAACATAAAATTGGAGAAGCAGATAGAAATTGGGAGTTCGGAAAAAAATGCGGGTTTGATGTAGAGATAATTCATTGCCTCCTCAAGCTTCACAAAAAGCACAGAGTATCGGAGATAAAGCGGAATAGACGAAGATGGAAATAATTATGTAACAGCTGGTTTCCTGTAACGTAACTTGACCAAAAGTGGTCACTAGACGGATTACTATCGTACTGATAGCATTACTATCGTTCAAAAATGGATAGTAATGCTAGAATGATCAACGCAAGACCTTGATTGCCGAAACCCCCACGGATACTACAAACAACAATACTTCACCGCTTTTACAAACGCACACGCACCCACCGCGCGCACACACGCAAGCAAGCACATACGCGCACATGCACGCACAGATCCCAGCCTTGATGTAGACGTACGACCCGCGCTTTCTCAACATCGGATATCTTTATTTCTCATTTCCTTCCTTATATTACACATTATTATCACCTTCTCTCACACTACGCCCTTTCCACAGTTACTTGAACTTGAATATTCTAAAAATCATCTTATTTTAGACTCACTGGAACACCCCATTGTAAATGAGGGAATTAAGAAGAGATTTTTCTTTGCATTGTGCAAAGATAATTCTTACCATCTACTATGGGCACAATGTTAACGTGCCGAAACATCTTGCACTACGTAGGAGCACGAACAATAACGAAAATATTCGATTATTGAAGACAGCAACAGGTAAAAGTGATACTAACCTCAGTTTGGATATCTCCCAAATACCGACGAGCCGCGGTGGGACTCCAAGGGTCATGCAGAACCTGTATTCTTGCACGTGGAGTCTGGCGGGTCCTGAGGCTATTTTGGCTTTGGGAGGCGCTGAAGAGATCTGAACGAGAAACTGCTGGTCTACAACAGACAGAATAAAATTAGAGTAGAAAACAGAAGTAGCCAAATCAACTCAACTCCAAACCATTATAATTGTACATGCAGGAAACAAATTATGAGGGGAAATACAGGAGCAAAAAGTTTTTGGTGCACACTGGGCGAACGTTCGTGGCATACAATGTTCACCGAACAAGTTCGCCACGAATGTTCGCCCAGTGTGGACCCGCCTTTACATTAATACCTACCTAATTCTAATAAATTATTCTAATTCTTATACCTAATTCTACTCAACACCTAATTCTAATACCTTATTTTAATACCTAATAATTATTCTAATACCTAATTCTGATACTCTAATTATTCTATTCTACCTAATTCTAATGATTGAATACCTAATTCTAACCATCTAATACCTAATTATAATAATCTAATACCTAATTCTAATTATTCTAATTCTTATACCTAATTCTACATAATACCTAATTCTACATAACACCTAATTCTAATACCTAATACCTAATAATTATTCTAATTCTAATACCTAATTCTAATTATTCTATTCTACCTAATTCTAATTATTCTATTCTACCTAATTCTAATTATCCAATACCTAATTCTAATACTTAAGTCTAATAATATAATTCTAATTATTCTAATTCTAATAAGCTCAGAACTAGTTTAGTGCTAAAAGATTATTTTGTCCCGAGACAGAGACCAACAATCGGGACAGTGCCACGAAATTCGGGACATTTGGCAATCACGAGTTGATCGGTGTGCAGCCCTATCTAAACCCTATCTAATTAATCTATCTCTAACTCTATCTATCTCTAAATCTATATCTAATGTATCTCTAATTATTCTATCTCAAATTAATCTATCTCTAATTAATCCATCTCTAACTCTATTTATCTCTAAATCTATCTCTAAATCTACCTCTAATAACTAATCTATCTATAAATCTATATCTAATCCATCTCTAATTATTCTATCTCTAATTGATATATCTCCAATTAATCTATCTCTAATTAATCTATCTCTAATTAATCTTTCTATAATTAATCTATCTCTAACTCTATGTATCTCTAAATCTTTCTATAATTAATCTATCTCTAAATCTATAATCAATCTATCTCTAAATCTATAATTAATCTATCTCTAAATCTATATATAATATATCTCTAATTAATCTATCTCTAATTATTCTATGTCTAATTAATCCATCTCTAACTCTATATATCTCTAATTAATCTATATCTAATTATTATATATCTAATTAACCCATCTCTAACTATTTATCTCTAATTAATCTATCTCTAAATCTATCTCTAATTATTCTATCTCTAATTAATCTAGCTCCAATTAATCTATCTCTGATTAATCTATCTCTAAATAATCTATCTCTAAATCTATATTTAATATATCTCTAATTAATCTATCTCTAATTATTCTATGTCTAATTAATCCATTTCTAACTCTATATATCTCTAATTAATCTATAACTAATTACTCTATCTCTAATTAATCCATCTCTAACCATCTATCTCTAATTAATCTATCTCTAAATCTATCTCTAATTATTCTATCTCTAATTAATCTAGCTCCAATTAATCTATCTCTGATTAATCTATCTCTACTTAATCTATCTCTAATTAATCTATCTCTAAATCTATCTCTAATCTATCGCTAATCTATCTCTAATTAATCCATCTATAACTATTCTATCTCTAATTAATCTATCTCCAATTAATTTATCTCTAATTAATCCATCTCTAAATCTAACCTATATAATTAATCGTACATACCTTCGCCGAGGTTGTTGGCGATTTTGACTTGCCACTGAATTAGCCGCTCCCGGGTGTCGAAGGCGAGGACCACCGTCACATCTTGACAGAGGATGGCGATCGTGTTGGACTCCTTGTCCAACGTGAAACCTGAACAAAGCGTTCGACACAGTTTTAAGAGTTGTTAGAGAACATTACACTGTTGATCCACCACAATAATTATGTTGTTGATTTCGCGATTCAACCAATGGACGACCAAAGATTAAACCCGATAGGTATTAGACCATCATTAGACTATCAACTCATTAGCTATATTAGCTAAGACCATAATTATCATTAGCTATCAAATAATCATCAGCTATCAAATCAGACCATCATTATCATTAACTATCAGATCAGCTACCGGATCATCAAGACCATAATATTATCTATCACATCATCAGCTATCAAATATTAGACTATCAAATTATAGTCCATCATTAGCTATCAAAAACAGCAAAAATATTCAGATGTCTTCTGGACTACATCTACTACCATCCTACATCTAGCAGAGAGCTTGGACCCCAGTAGTGGTAAATTCAACTAATTTGCTTCCAGACATAAGTTAGTAGTACCTACTTCTTCTGCAAGAGGAAGATACTGCGTTAACAATAAGGAAATATAAATCCGGTAAGTCAATGGACACAAATATTCGGGCGTAAAGAACCCATTTGAGTTTTCAATCTGGGTGTATCTGTGGGGACGGCTAACTTGGGCTCCTATGAGATTGAAAACTGCCAGAACTTTAAATAAATTCCGTTAACAGAAGCAGGTGAAGGACTGTGGGTTAGACGGTTCCTGAACCTCGACATATTCCCAAATTGTTACTGACGATTCGTTTGGCCGTGGATAACTAACACATAATAAAAATGCTGCGTCAATAAGGTGAGTGGTGACAGTTTGCCTAGGTTTGAGAGGGGGAAAATAAATGTACTGTTACGATAGGAAAATGATTTTGTTTGTGCTCCCTATTTTTGGTTTATTACTTTCAGTAATGAAACTTTGAAATCAACCAGGAAACAATTATTTTTTAGCCCCCTCTCAAAATTTCATGGTTTACGTTTCAAGGGGCGTAAAATACGAATATCGTTCGTTCGTCCGCGGCTTTTGCCTTACTTCCCATGATCCAAAATTCACGAAATTCGTTATATATGGGTCCCATTTGGTCCTCGAAGCTCGGCGTTAATGTCAGTCATCTCTAAGGGATGAAAAATAGGGGCTGAAATGTACAGCATCCCATTCTCGGAAAATTGTATTTTGAGATGTGGGTTTTCTCGCATTTTTAAATAATTTGATTTTTTGAATCTTTTGAGACCGCCCGGAGCACTCTACGATGCTGCCATAAAATTTGTATTTGGCCTAAAGAGCAACGTGTATGCAGGCATCAACGTGGATAGAGAGCGCACATCAACTTCTTCTTACCGATGTGGCCCCGTAGCTCAGTGAGCTAGGAATCGAGAGCAGGTTCGAATCCCAGCCGGGATCAACAAATATTTTTCACTCCACGTCAACAATTTACCTTCAGAACTACATTTGAATTTTGCCATTTTACGTACTGGTTTTTATGAAACTATAGTTCCCAGGCTTGTACTCGATTTAGGGGATTTCCTGGGGGAGCTCGAGGGTACTGACCAAAGAAAACAGTGATCTTCGCAAAAGGGGCATCTTTGCAGGTAAATAATAATCCATTGTGTAAATTTGCAGAGTTTGAAGAGTTGGCAGAATTACGATGCTACCGCATCCAAAGGCGATTTTTGGCGCATTTGTATGAAACTCTAATTCCCAGGCCAGCTCCAGTACTCGATTTAGGGCTTTCCTGAGCTCGAGGGTAGGTACTGACCAAAGATTTTTGCAATATTGAACAACCGTTGAAGTATTATTGATGGGAAAATTATTACACAAAGGTTTATTATTTCCCATACGCTTCATGAATACCTAACAAATAATTATTAATGACTGAAATACTGAACCCCGCGGATTTGCAGGAAACTTTAATTCCGGAGCCGGCTTTAGTACTCGATTTAGGGCTTTCCTGAGGGGAGCTCGAGGGTAGGTATTGACCAAAGAAAACAGTGATCTACGCAATCTATACAGGTAAATAATAAACCGTTGTGTAATAATTTGTAGCATTTTTGAACAAACTTTTCGAAGTGTACGAATTGTGACGCTGCAATATAGCGAGGAGTTAATAATATAAGAAGAGGTGCTAGATGTTTCCAAATCGCTCATCGCGTAATTTGTTTCATGAGAAAACGACTCACTTTGGGGGGTATTAAAAGCACATTCGTCGATCGTTAATACAGGAGGTATAGTATAATTTTAGTACAAATGAATCGGTGAATGTTAAAAGGGCAGTTGTCCATGTTTTGTCAATATTCGTTTTTTTGCATTTCGGGTTCTATATGGGCAGCCGCATCGTTTGATGCTATAAGGACCGTTGTCCCCCACATTTTGGAGGCGTAGAGACGGTTGGAAACTACGCATTTCTGAGGTCAGCATGTTAAGGCCCCTACACACGATCAAACATGTTTGACAAACATTTTCTTCAAACATGTTTGAAGGTTTGAAGTCGTATCCACACGTTCAAACCAACCTTCAAACACACCCATCTTCACCAATCAGTCGTTCAGTGTTCAGCCGTTCAGTCGTGTTGCTTTCTTTCTCTTCTTCTTTAAAAACGTTGTTCAGTTTGGATACGAGTATGGATATTAACGATTTAAGTTATTTATATTGCCTCATCCAGAGTGAAGCAGCAAAAACAGCGCGCACGAAAAAGAGGAGATCTTTGTGGGCGAAAGAGTGGCTGTTGGGAAGATCAACTTTCAGTCACGTTAACCTCTTGGAAGAACTGAGGTGTGCTCCTCAAGATTGGCACAACTACATGAGGATGGACGAGGTGTATCGATAGTTTGACTCCGATATATCGTTAATTTAGTCAAACTCGCCTACCTACTACGTATTTAGAAAAACTACCTACTTACCTACAAAATTTGAGAAAAAGGACCATCTGGAAAAATTGTCTGATTATTCCCTTGGTACTGTCAATTTTTGATCAATACCTAAATTTTGCGATTTTGGGGAGATATATCGGAATATCGATATGTTAGCCCTAAAATTTCGGTGTATCGATATATTCTGCTTCGATACCCATCCCTACACAGAACAGAAAATTGTTTGCATCACACTTCTCTGATTCACGGAAATGACCCCAACTACCACCGTTTTTCCTGCTGGTTTGAAGGTTTGATGTTTGAAGCGCACCCACACGATCAAACTTGTTTGTCAAACCTCATGTTTGCCTACAAATTTTTTGGCAAACCGTGTTTGTCAAACATGTTTGATCGTGTGTAGGGGCCTTTAAAGGGGCAGTAGTCCGGACTATGGCCCTTTTAACATGTGTCGACCTGCACGGTCGCTGTGCGGTATCAGCTGATGACAACCAAATTTTGTTTGGTTCAATTATAAATAAACATTCAGATTCACTTAAAAAATTATTGTTTGTCATTAGAACCTTGGCTTTTCCTCAATTTAACAAAAACACCAACACAAAATCCTCAATTTCGTTATAGCAAGTTGAAAGCAGTAGTCCACCACCTTCAAAAAATTCTGTTAAATAGGGAAATGCTATTAAAATTTCTTTTCCTCTTCAAATATTTCTCTGATCACTGGTTCAACTAAAGGGTAAGGTCCAATTAAACAAGTTGCCAATATATTCCGAACAGGACAGTTTTTTTCGTTTTTCCGAAAGTCAGCTTTCTTGGACTACTGCCCCTTTAACATTCACCGATTCAAATAATAGTTATAATTAATTACAGTATAAATATAGGAGGTTCACTCTAACGCTGAAATGTAATTTGACGTTATCGATCGAAATGAATGTACTCGTAAAAATAACAGAGAGAGGAGATGGAAAGGCGGTAACTGTAATTCGTCCACACTCACCTGTTTCGACCCCCAAAAAATGCTGAAGGGAAAGCGAGGCTTTGGTCTGCCCTTGTTTGTACCGGTCCTTGCTGTCTCTGTACAATTGGAGGTGGAGGCAATCTGCAACACAAAAGAGAGAAAACACGATTGTTAAAAAAAACCCTTTTGAAGTCACACAGAGAAAACTGAGTGGGAGGGCAGTTTGACGTGTGCGAACGTGCGCTCGTGTATGTCGCATACGTATGCGATTGTTCAGGGGAGGCCGACTGCGGTGCAATTAGGCGCAAAACAGTCGAAGCCCTTTTGCCGAATTTATTGTTCATTAAATGGCATAACAGATAGCGCTGGTGTAGCGGGGGAGTCTGAGTTTGCGTTTTAGTGGAAAATCTCTCTCTACATCTCTCGACTGGGGTTTGGAAGGTGTCGCATCTACAAACCGAAACTAACGAGGGCGAACGGCTGTACAGCTGGCGTTGTTAAGCTTCAGACGTACCTAATCCAGTCCTGTTTCCCTTAGAAGGTACTTCTGAAGTCAGGTGCTCTGTAGGACTTTACAAGAGGATTAGTGGGTACTATTTCTAATGAATACACAAGAAGACACTCCAAATTCCTCCACAGCTGAATATTTGTGAGAAATAACATGTCACTTAAGGGCCGTTTAATTATAATTATAAAATCTAAAGATATCGCCCATATTCTTCATAAAAGTATGTGCAGGGGGATCTTGAGGGTCAGTCAGTTCATTTCTTTATCCTCTAGGCCACATATTCGTTTTATTTATAAAACTTCTTCAGGATTTGGAAGGGGGTTTGGGTGTGCAATCATTGCTTGGTTTCAAAATCATTTGAAACCAAGATGATATATTTCTACCCGTTTTCACGCAAACAGTCAATCTGAACAAGGAACACCCTCCGAAAACCGCGTTTCAGGTTAGTTTACCACTTGTATCAGATCAACCTTCCTCCATTTGAAACCAAGATGATATAATTCTACCCGTTTTCACGTCAAACTGGTGTACAAGCTAAAACATCTATTGAATATGGAAAACGTCACTTGAAAAAGCTGGTGGTCTAGTGAACAACTGGTGTATACATACACACTTTATAAGGTATTAATTATGGAATCCTCAAGTGAAAAACTCGTTTGAAAAATTTTGTTAACCTCCTCAAAATTTGATGGTTTACGTTTCAAGGGACGCAGAATACGAATAACGAATACAAAAAAATTTCCGTCCGTCCGCCGTACGCCGCCGCCGTCCGCGGCTTTTTCCTTAGTTCCCATGAACCAAAATTCACAAAATTTGGTCCTCGAAGCTCGGCGCCACTCTGTCACTCAAATCTAAGGGGTGACAAATAAGGGTTGAAATGTCCAGAGAATCCCCGTCTCGGAAAATTGTACTGAGGTGTGAGTTTTCTCGCATTTTTAAATAGTTTGATTTTTTCTAAATTGTTGAGACCATCCGGAGCAATGTACGATGTTGCCATGGAATTTGATATACAATCTGCCGTAAAGAGCAGGGTGTATGGAGGGATCAAGCTCTGTTGAGAGCGCACTTCACTGGTCTTCTGCTAGGTGGACGATGGATATAGCGTAGTGGTCTAACTGACGAACTGATACGCTAAAGTTCCCGAGATCGAAACGCTACCGGGGCTGAATATTTTTTCATTCCGCATCAACAATTTCCCTTCAGAACTTCATTACTTGTGTTTCTTTTTGCCATTTTAGCTACTGTTTGTCATCGACAGAATTATTTTAGCAACATTTAACTCGTGATTTAGGTAGGTACCTAGTAACGAGTACGGGGTTAGGTACTAAGCTACGAAGGGTCTGCGATTCACACAATATGTATAGAATAGTACATAATTATATATTATATAGATGGGTTATCTATACACAGAGCTGTGATCTGTAACAGATGGGGTATTCTGTACAAAATAATAAACCGTTGTGTAGGGATTTGCAGCGTTTTTTATTTTATTTTTTGAATGAAATGATGTTCCATTCTAAGAAATTTGAGACCAACCGCGATCTCCTACGATGAATAGTTCTTTTTCCATGATTTTTCAAAAACTCCAGCAATTCCTACGTCACAGTTGGCCCGCCTATGCGAGAGGGGTACACGTGGAGAAAGTTCTGGAATCGTTGAAAGCTCACAGAAAAACAACTATTCATTCTCAAAATTCTCAGACTAGAATTTACTTTCGTTTTAAAATAATAATAAACAGCTTTTATGCGCATACCCCATTCAAAGTAAACGAAACGCTCGCATTGTAGATCGTGTAAGCCAACCACACAGCCTGTTTATTGTGCGAGCGAGATATCACAGAAAACGTTTCCCTTCTATATTTCAGTCAAATCCTCCATTAAGAAGCCAATTATCCCCTCCACCACCCACTAGTGAATTTTAATTCAGTCAGAATTTTTTTTCAAGGGGAAAAACAACAACACCGCCCCACCAACTAGTCAATGGATTCACCTTCTTCTTCCATCCATCCCAGTCTTCCGTTATTCCTTCTCTATTACATCGCACTTTCTCTCTATCACGACTAGAGACTGGAATTATATGCACAACATTTGGCCAAAATATGCACCCGAAATTGGCAAAATATGCAAAATATGAACCCGGAGCAAAATTACGTTTAAAAAATTAAAATTTTTCTAAAATGAACTAAATTTTGCTGTGAGACGTACAGGTAGTCTATAAATTATGTTCCAGTTATTATCGCGTCCTTAAAAAATTATAGAAAAGGATCAAGGAAGAAAATGGAATGAAAATGTACACACCTTTTTTTATCGATTATACAATATTGACAAAATATCTATTATTTAATTTATAAAAAATTTATTTTATTTTAAATTATTTAGGTAATTTATAGAAAATTTTAATTTATAAAAAATGTATACAAAAAAGTCACACACTATCACAATTACAGCACTGGATCACAATTTATTTTTCCAAATTGTCAGTTGTGACGTATTTATAGCCCGCAAGTGAAAGGCAACCCCATTCAGGGATAAATGGTAAGGGCGCGCCTGAGCCCTACCAGGTACACGGATTAAACGGTGAACGGCCTAACAATATCCGTGACGCCTTTTCAGAAACACAATACATACCTACATTATCTCGGAGGATTTGGCGATTCGAATGCCGAAAAATAAGGAAATTCCTCAATTTCGATTAAAAATGCAGAAATATGCACGAAACGGCCAAAATATGCAAAAATCTCCGAAATCGAACAAAATATGCTATTTAAATTTTAATGTAACACACGTTAAACGCTTCAGATACCCTCAAAACGGACAAGGAACGATATACACGATAAAAAACACATAATTATGCTGCAAATTGCAGTCCCTAATCATGACTCTACCGTTAGGTACATTTCCCGTTCGTCATCACCCGGTGTTTTCTCCCCTGAACACAGAACTTTTCAAGGGCCCTCGATTGTGTATTAAGGGCCCGACCAGACCTTCAACCACCTAGTTACACCCCCCCCCCCCCCCCACACTATTACCACTACCAGCTCACTATTTCTGCTCTTCTTTGAATCTTCTTCCACCCTCTGAGTTCCCCATCTCTATCCAACCCTTATCTGTCCATTTACTTTTCAATCGAATCATTTGCCCAATGCAAATTCTTTTCTCCGGTTTAAAAAAGCTTATTATCCCCCGCTCCCCCTCCAATCATCGTATTTACATCTCTTTCCCACACTTCAACAGCATCCGCAGCGAATATTTACATCTTTATTCATTTTTATCTCGAATTTACCCGAGTATTAGCATCTCAAAACCCGACTGACAATACGCTTCCGAATTCAAAGTACCTAAAAGATTCGTTTATCCTTTCACGGTGATAAGTTTGGTTGAATCAATTCGTCTGTTTTTTCCCCTCATCCTCCTGCTGGGGTTTTCTTTATGGAGGAATAACCCTTTATTAAATTCCAAACTCGATAAATGATTGGTAATCATTAGGGTTCGGATTTTTACGTACCTAAAATACGTCGCTAAAAGTCAAAAAACGCTAGTACATAAAAACGCTCAACATGCAACTAAAAAAAATTCAACTGGGAGCGGGTAAATATGACTATGAATATCGAATGCACAGTAAAATACTAGGTTTAATACTAATTTTATCAATAAAAGAAAAATGGCAATTGTAAATTCATTTTTGAACTATCACCGTAAGGTACAGGTAAACTCAAAATATTCTTAACAGCTAAAAAGACTCAAAAATTCTTAACAGCTGAAAGTACTGAAACATATTTACGAAAACGTTTAGTAAACGCCCCCAGTTAAATTATATTACAAAGTTTGGTAAAGACCCTCCATCAATACAAGAACTTTACGACTTCAGCTCTACAGAAAAAACAATTTTGAAAACAAATAAAACTTTATTTTGAACCCCCATTCCTCCCTACCGTGGATTTTGTTTAAAATCGTGATTATTATTTCAACATCACTATCTAGTTAACATAAAACTAATCTGTGATATTATTAACCTGTTAAAATGTTACTATAGTTGACAAAAAAGGCGTACGTGAGGAGTTTTGTTTGGTATTATTAGTTTGTTGTCACGATTATTCACTGGAAACTTTTCATCTCGGAACCAATGGCACGTATCGTCTGAAGGGGCTGATATTTACACGTATTACATGTATAAGTACAGAAAAATGGATCATAACTGAGTTACCCGGGCTCAAAATCGCTAAAAATCTGAAATCATTCTTGTGGTGAATGGTTTGGATGGATGCCTGGGCTAGGCGAGGGTGTGATGGAGAGCGAGGTATCGGAGGATGTGCTCGGAAGGTTCCACCACGCCAGTTAGGTATCCCATAAAGGCCTCACCAGGCAGGCTCCATCTTTTTTGAGGGAAAGGAAGGTAGTGTGAGAGAGAAGCCATCGACTTGAGGAGAGTGCGTGGAATGAAGAAATCTGGCAGGGAGCACGGGTTATATAGGGCACTTTCCCCCCTTTCTGGCCCTCCCCTCCCCCTGAGGGGCTGTTGGTGGGAGTGGTGGGAGGGGCTGTTGGTGGCCTTCCCCGTCTCATGTAGACCCCTTCCTTCCACTTGTTTACTGAACATAATCTAATATACAGGTCTCAGTGGTATAGGTGGGTACCACGAAAATATTCTTAAAATGAACAAAAACTGGTATAGAATGGTGACTCGAGTCGTCCAAAAACCCGAACTATTTTTTAAAATCAAAAACGTCAGTCAAATTTGAGTTTGTGGGGATAAAAAATTGACTCATATGGCCATTGTTTTTGACTATCTAATGAGTAGTACGCTTGTTAAGTGTGTAGCTGTTGGTATTAAGGATCCCTGAACTGCCAATAACTAAACGAAAATTCCACTAGTGCAGAGTGGCCATATGCGCAAAGGACCCCGCACTTTTTCAATGTAGAAGTGGTTTCACTAGATCGAGCCAGAATTTGGCACGGGGCTTCCTTTCAGTCTCCTGAACAAAAGTCTCAATGGGCACAAAAGAATCTACCGTCAGGATTTTGAGCTATGGCCAGATTAAGCGCTTCAAGTTCGACTTTTTAAACACCTTCAATTGCTTATATCTCTCTAGGGATGCATTTTAGAGAAAAAAGTGCACGAGTAAAATCGTCTTAAAATCGTCCAAACAACTCGATGCCATACTTGTTTCAAGTCAAAAAATGTTTCTTCATTTTTGGCCAATAAGTCCCCGTGTGCTTATGTATAAGAAAATATAAGAAACGTTAAGAAACATTTTAGCGAATTTTCAAAGAAAATGAAGCTATTGCAATGGCTTCGAAATTTAAATAATATAAACTTTTGGAAATTTTCTTCATAGAAATCCGTTTCAGACCATTCTAAAACGATTCCTGAAATTTAACACTTTTTTATATGTATATATATATATATGTGTCACTCCAGACGATAACTCTCGATAGAATTGAGATAAACAGCTCAAATTTGCACAAAAAATCTATCTTGGCAATCGAAAGGCTAAGTTCGAAGATGGGCGAAATTGGCCTACTCTAAGGAGGGTTTTGGCGCATTTAAAGTGCGCAAAAATTACCCAAAAATCCCCAAAATGTTATTTTCCAACAAGTGACCCCTCATTTTAAAGGTTTTTGCACGCTGAACACGATGGTGGAATCGGATTTTAGATATCTTGATCCGTTCTCAAATTAGAGCATTTAAAGTGCGCAAAAATTACCCAAAAATCCCCAAAATGTTATTTTCTAACAAGTGACCCCTCATTTTAAAGGTTTTTGTACGCTGAACACGATGGTGAAATCAGAATTGCGATATCTCATTCCGTTCTCAAACTGGAGCACTTTGAAGATTAAGGAACGTGGTTATTTCTTCGAAAATTCGCTCTTATAGCCATGCTGCATGACTGTGGTTTTTTTTTACTTAAAACAAGTATGGCATCGAGTTGTTTGGACGATTTTAAGACGATTTTACTCGTGCACTTTTTTCTCTAAAATGCATCCCTAGAGAGATATAAGCAATTGAAGGTGTTTAAAAATCGAACTTGAAGCGCTTAATCTGGCCATAGCTCAAAATCCTGACGGTAGATTTTTTTGTGCCCATTGAGACTTTTGTTCAGGAGACTGAAAGGAAGCCCCGTGCCAAATTCTGGCTCGATCTAGTGAAACCACTTCTACATTGAAAAAGTGCGGGGTCCTTTTCAAATGGACGAATTAGGTACTTCTATCTGTGTATAGCTATCTGTATCATCTTAGCGTAAATGAATAAAGTAAATTTGCAGCAGCTTTCTCATGTATTTTAGAATGAAGAGCAAGAGCAATACTTGAAGGACTAAAACCATGTTTTTGTTCATCTCTCATGTGCCTGTGGGAAAGTTGTGGGGATCTTACATAAGGACAGACACAACTCTGTGAAAATCACTACCTCAAGACATTTGGCGGTGGTCGGAAACGGGATGTTTTACAACAGT